>JAOTPV010000011.1:1800000-1967742 GCA_028011355.1 Lentinula aciculospora
CTTGGGAGGATATGCAGTCAAACCGGCAATATCAGAACGCGAACCGATTCGCTATTGACAATTTCCTCTCAAAACCCACACTGCTCCTAATTCAGAAACTGAAGACTCACCTTTTGCAGTCTTTATATTCGGCAGGGGTGATAGATATTTCTGCTGGTGGAGGACTTGGCGACAGCTCCAGATATGAAATTCCATCCGAACTCAATCAGAATGGCGATTCGATGATGTTGTTAGCAGCTTTGATTGCCATATCTTGTCAACCGAAATTCGCTGTCCGTTCTAGCGAAAGGATCTGGCGCACGCAAACGGAAAAGGTAAGTTGTTATTCCGTCTGGTACTGTTCATGTGCTAAAAGAATATTCACCATGTGCAGGCGACTATGATACACCCCTCAAGTGTCAACCACCCTAAACACTTGGAAGGCAGCCAGGATTTTTCGAAACAGATTGTCGCTTTTGTTGAGAAACGACGAAACGTCTCGGCAAACAGTGGATCATCGACATTTCTGGTTGGCACAACCCGACTTGAACCTTTGTTATTTGCCTTGTTTGGAGCACACAAGATGGAAAAAGAGGAACAAGGGCTTATGCTCGACGATTGGCTCAACCTCCTAGGCAACCTCGATTCTCTGGACGACGTTTACGACCTTCGTAAGTATCTGGATAGTTGTATGACGAGGGTGTTCGAAGGTATCGTGATGGGTAGACGGAAACATCGAAATTTGAAAGTGCTTCCCAGAGAGGAGGAAGAAGTTTCGGAATCTGGAGACGATGCGATAGACGACACCAGAGATTACTCTCTATCAAAAACTGAAGTCAAAGAGCTTGACTTACTCAGTCGTGACCTTGTCAACATACTCAATCAATACAGTTCTGAACGAGGTGTTGACTCAGTCTCTGCTACGAGACCTGGTACTCCATTGACTAGACCCGGTACCCCGAGATTTTCTGGTGGCAGCTATCCTGGTTCCGGCTATACCACACCTTTCGGGCATTCACATTCTCAGTTCAACTCGAGAGCTAGCACACCAATTGGGCGGTCTTGGCGGAGGCTTCAATAGACTACCTAGACCCTGAGCCAGATTTACTTATTCTTGGTTAATTCATGTGTATACACAGCTAATTCTGTACAAAATAAAACACATTCCACTCGCGGAAGCTTTGATTACTTTCGTCACGTGGAGGCATCATCGGCATTCTGAGTAACCATGAATTATAAGTGCTCTTCAATCAGTAACATCGGTTTGTTTACGCGTTTAATATCTTGATCTGCAACAATGGCGACCACAATGCGTGGGTTAACCCAGGCAAGCAGTATTGTAACGCACCGAACCTGGACTGAAGAAGGCTGACTGTCTGTGGACAGTTCATCGCGGACATCCGAGGAGCGAGGGTCCGCGAGCTGGAAGAGAAGAGAATAAACAAGGAAATGGCAAATATCAGGAAAAAGTTCAAAGGTGTGCATGTGTACAATGTTATTCTTCGTAGCTTGAGGCTGATCTTTCGTCAGACGGTAATTTAGACGGATATCAAAAGAAAAAGTACACTATGCTCCTTCCCTCTGGAGTCCTGCTAATCTGCCATTTCACAGATATGTAGCCAAAATTATCTTCACGTATATCTTGGGATACAAAGTCGACGTTGGGCATATGGAAGCTGTAAATCTCATCTCCAGCCCGAAATATAGCGAGAAGCAGATTGCAAGCTCCGTTCCTTTCCTCAGAGTTTCTGATTCTCAAACACAATGCAGGGATATCTTGCTGTGACATTGCTAATGCACGAAAACTCGGACTTCTTACGACTGGTCGTCAATTCTATACGGAAAGACTTGCACGGAAATAACGAGATCGATAATTGCCTTGCGTTACATGCCATTGCCAACGTTGGGGGAAGTGAGATGGCCGAAGCTTTGGCGGAAGATGTACATCGGCTTCTCATTTCGCCGTCAGTGATGTTCTATGTAAATTGTTTTGCATCTCGTCCTTACAGCCTACTCTGTAGAACATCGGAAAGCTTCGTTAAGAAAAAAGCGGCCTTAACATTGCTCAGGCTATATCGTAAACACCCCAATGTCATCCCCGCTGCTGAATGGGCTCTTCGCATCATCTCTCTCATGGACGATGAAGATTTGGTACTTACTCCAAACTCATGACTTATAGAAAACTGACATATGTTTCCAGGGAGTCGTAATTTGTGTCACCAGTCTTGTTATGGCTCTTGCACAAGATCATCTAGATGCTTACGCTGTATCTCATACGAAAGCCGTAGACCGACTCAATCGTGTCAGTATCCTGATTTCTGTTTCACGCTCGCGCTGATATGGATTATAGCTTGTTGTTGAGCACGAATATTCTGCTACATATGCGTATTATAGAGTTCCTTCACCATGGCTGCAAGTCAAACTTCTCCGTTTGCTACAATATTATCCTCCATCAGGTGAAACCAGCTTCACCGTGTTTGACTTTCTCATTGTCGTTGCTAATCCGTGCTGCTTTGTAGAGGATCCGGCCATTCGCTCAGTGCTACATCATGTTCTTCAAACAATCATGAATAACAGCGCAGAGCCCTCCCGTAATGTTCAGCACAACAATGCTCAACACGCTGTCTTATTTGAGGCTATCGGTTTAGCCATCCACCTTGACACAAATTCACCCTTAGTGGGCACTGCCGCCGTGCTCCTAGCCCGGTTTATCTCTTCAAAAGAGACAAATGTCAGATATCTCGGCCTTGACACCATGGCTCATCTAGCGGCTCGAGCGGAGTCCCTCGAACCACTCAAGAAACACCAAAGTACTATCATTCTCTCGTTACGAGATAAAGATATCTCAGTTCGACGCCGAGCTCTCGATCTTTTATACAGTATGTGTGATGTCGATAACTCGGAGCTAATCGTCGGAGAGCTTCTTCGTTATCTCAGAGTTGCTGACTATGCGCTGCGAGAGGAGATGGTACTTAAGATTGCTATTTTAACTGAGAAGTACGCCACATCGTACAAATGGTACGTCGACACCGTTCTGCAGTTGATCAGTGCCGCTGGAGATCATGTCGGGGAGGAAGTTTGGTATCGAGTCGTACAAATTGTCACCAATACGGAGGACCTCCAAGAATATGCCGCCAAAGTTGTCTGCGAACACTTGAAAGCACCTACAGCTCACGAAAGCTTGGTGAAAGTTGGCGGTAAGACAAGTTCGATTTTGCAAGAGAGGTGATCCTAACAGCATGGCGACAGGTTATATCTTGGGTGAATATGGACATCTGATCGCCAATGAACCAGGTTATAGTCCGCTCGAACAGTTCAAATCCTACATTCAAAATCGCAATTCTGTATGGCTGCCACTCGTTCCTTGTTGCTTTCAACATATATCAAATGGGTCAACGTCTTCCCCGAGATCAAGCCTCAGCTCGTCCTCATTTTCGAACGCTATCGTCACGTTTTGGACTCAGAACTTCAGCAACGCGCCTGCGAGTTTTATGCCTTATCCCAGCGACCTGAAGAAGATGAACTTTTACAAAACGTATGCGAAGAAATGCCTCCATTCCCTCCTCGGTCCAGTGCACTCCTCGGACGCCTGAACAAGAAACAAGGGGACACAGAGGACAAACGGACCTGGATTCACGGTGGTAAGGACGCCAATGTAGACCGGGAATTGGCCCGGCGAAAGACCATCACCCAAACCAATGGATCTACTACCACTTCTCACACTGCTACTGGTACTGCATCGACCCAAGATGTCATGGGTTCACTTGTCGGGCTGGACTTGGGCCGCACAGATGGGGCTAGCTCGAGTGAGCGACCTAACCTTGCTGTCGGACCGAATATAGACCGTTGGTATGAGAAACTAACGTTCAGTTCCGAGGGTGTCTTGTTTGAAGATGTCCAGATACAAATCGGAGTCAAATCGAGATACCAAGGTCACACTGGACAGTTAGCTATATACATAGGAAACAAAGTGCCAACTCCACTGACCTCCTTCATCACCGCCGTCCACGTTGACGATCCAGAAGCGCTTTCCGTTACCTTCGCAAAAATTCCCCCAAACGTGGTCGCCCCTCGCACACAGACCCAACAACTTCTTCACATTGAATGTAAAAAGGCATTCTCCACCCCCCCGATTCTTACGGTGTCGTTTTTGGCAGGCTCGCATCAGACAACGTCGATACGACTACCTATAGTACTCACCAAATTCCTCGAGCATGTAAAACTCGGGCAAGCAGATTTTTTCGAACGGTGGAAACTTATAGGTGGCGCTCCTCGAGAATCCCAGGCGATCTTCCCCGTCACTTTAAACACTGCTGGCCAACTTGACCTACCTAAATTCCGTCAGGTTGTCTCCGGTCACAAATTCAACCTTTTGGATGATATCGATCCCAATCCAAATAATTTGGTTGGCGCTGGAGTTTTACACACGTCCATTGAGGGTAAAGTTGGATGTTTGTTGCGATTAGAGCCTAATAAGGAAGCAAAAGTACGTCGCCCGAGTATGTGGTTCTTACCCCTTCTTGACCGCTTGATAGCTTTGTCGTCTGACGGTGCGAAGTACATCTGAAGTCGTGGCAAAGGAGGCACAAAAGCTCCTGCAGAAGTCACTACAAGCTGATACATGATTGCGACAGACGATAATAGTACTCTTATAATATATGTAATGTGTATACCCTAGTCCTGGAAGCATGTGTACAACGCCATAACCATTTGCAGGTTGATCTTATTATACTATCGCCGCCATATCCCACGTAATAGTCCCCTTTTTCGTTTGGGATCGTCCACGTCAATGGAAGACGATGTACTCACCAAGATAGAAGGCGATGATGGTGCGTCCCTCGCAAAACGGGAAGCGATGGAGTCAGCGGAACTTGACTTAAAGTGAAGAAGTTTGTTTCGGGGGGGTTGGGAAGCCATTGGGGAGGAGGGGCCGCTAGGTGAAACTGCAAGATTATTGACGGATTCGGAAAGGAGTCGAATGCGGCTATTTTCGGGATCAGGTGCAGTCGACGGACGACCTAGTCGGCTAGAAGGGGAAGAAGCTGGTCCAGGAGAGGAAGGTTGTGTAGATATGGGACTGGTGGACGGATATGGATATGAAAAATGTCGTCGTTGTTGGTTCGCAGATAGCTGCGCAGCCAGTTGACTAACTCGCTGAAGAGCTTGTTCTTCCACTTCAAAGCAACGTGCACAAAATTCGTGCAAATCTTTATCTTCAGCGCTTGGCTTATCCTCCGTGAAGTAGGCTCTGGAATGTCGAATGACGGCTGATGTGACAATAGCAAGTTGCCTTGGCACATCCAAGGTATGAGGAAGTAATGGGATAGACTCCCTATAGAGTATGGGCATTGTCGATGCTCTTAGTTTGAGCGCATTGATGACATTAGATCGTTCGTGCCAGTCAGGCGTACTTCCCGTTCGAGTGTCCTTTACTGGTGTCGAGACTACAACTATGTAATCAACCATTGATGGGACGCTGTCTGTTAGGAAAGGTTTGACCCCACGCATGAATTCCTCCTTTTGAACAGTCTACGGCGGGATCGACTCAGGAGGTGATAGTATAACAGATCTGAGAGGACTTACGTAGTTGAGATTGGCTAAGCTTTGTATAACTTTTGCAATCAGAGTAAGGCTCCGCTGGACAGGTGGAGTTGGCAAACCTACAGGACTGACTCAGCTGCAGTAACATGAGAATCTGGACCGAAAGACAAACCCGGATATAGATGGAACAAATGAGGATTTAATATTGCTGGAACTATGAAACGCAGAAAACAGAAAGCGGATACGCCCTGCCATCTCAAATCGCGCTTCTCCTGGAGTGCACTGTTCCCGCTACTGGAAAAACGTTCTTCGACAAGCTCACGGATTGTACAAAATAGTCGGCGCATCTCTCTGAAAGATTTTTAATATTGATCTTTACAGTGAAACAACACAAAAATCACTCACGGAGGACATTCTTCCCGAACGGAGTAAATCTGTTTCCAGAATTCCTGACACCAGTGTATCAACAATTCGAGACCTTTCTCTGCTTCCTTTGTACCCTTTGGAGTCCGCATTGGATCAACCTCAATGGCGACTTTCTCCGTAATCAGACGCCTTATGACCGGACCAACGCTAGCTTCAAGAAAGGTCTTCCCGTAATACTTCATACACAATTCCATGATTTTGGTGAGTATGGTATTTCCTCTGAACAAGGTCGTATGGGCTGGAACACATGAACATCGTGGAGAATATAGTCTTTCGTTCTACTTACATGATTGCGAGCCATCCACTTCTCTGTTAGCCAGCTCCTGTACCTGTTCTATCGCTGTATTATTTGCAATCGATATGGCCATCATTTGCGACCCAATTGACTTGAGCTTCAACTTCGTTTCGAATTCGGCCATCCAATCGAGGAAATTTCGTGCGCGGAAAGTCTAATGAAAAAAGTTGAGCCTTGTTTTCGCAAAATGGAAGGGTGGTACGTACCTTCAGCAACTTGTGATATGCGCTGTAAGGTAATATGATTTCTCTGGAGCTTGTCAATTTTTAAGATGACAACAAAGCCAAAATACATACTCATCCACTCGAATTTTCATTCGAAGTTCACCGACCTGTGTATCACTTGCAATGGAACCGCTGTGTAGCACAGGAAACCAACCTTCGACAGCTTCTCCACGGCGAAAGTTGTTCAAAGCTATCCGCACAGTTCCTAGTATGGAAGGCTTGAACAACTTCTTTTCCCGCCACACCGAAATGTCAAGGCTTTCATACGGTGGCAAATCAGACAGTACAAAGTGCTCATGCCATTGCGGAGAGCCTATTCCTTTTTTGACAGTCGACCGTGCGCATAAGGTCTCGTTGAGCAAGATGTCGCAAAATACATCCAGATCGATAGGATCTGGTTCTGACGCAGAATCGTTACCGTCTGCATCAAGGATGTCGGAAGGCTTGCTGTTCCCGAGATTACGACCTTGCATGAGAGTCAATTCGACCTGGCGCCACATTCGATATAAGCCGCCTTCGACAGGAAAAAACCATCGACCATATATCTCTGGAAGAGCGTAAGACCGCAGAAGAGCTAACCAGGTGTTACAAGCATTAGTTGAGTTGAATTGTAAGTATATGGGTTCATCAAGGCTTGAGGACGCGGCCCAGCGTTTCCCACTGGAATCCATTAGTTTCAACAGTTGAATCGAAAGTAACGTATATTGACGTACGCAGCACAGTGTATCGTCAGGCAATTTTTTCGGAAGAACAACGAAGTAGAAGCCTCTCTGATGTCGGTTTGGTTGAGAAGATGGATATAGGCAGTACACCAGATTATAGATTCCTAGATGAAGAATTGAACTAGATTTTCTCGAAGAATCGATGGCTACGCACATCAACATATATATTCAATAAACACCGGTCTCCTTGTTCTGATAGTTTACAGGTTGCTGACCTCCATTGACCTCCGCCTTGGGGACCTTTGGATCCAGAAAGCCAGCTGGACTTCTCTGTGCACAATCGTAAGTTTCAGAACCTTACGACTTCATCACAAGGGAACCTTTTAGCTTCTTATCGACCACGTTCCCATTTGTTTGCTTCACAGACTCTCGTCTATCTCCCTTCTTTCGCGGATTTAGAGGCTACAGAAGCAACTGTTAATCTCGGCAAAGTAATGAAAAAGGGAAGGATAACACACCTTCCTCAACGCTACAGCAGCAGCAGCAGATATATACAACTCGGCGGAAACGATGAACTCTCTTGATTCACCACTTTGTTCGACTTCACCCCAGGAGTCCATTTACACGAAAGACAGGAAGAAAGAGTATAATTCGATACTGTCTGATATCACCGGCCGAGATTCACACATATTGACACCGCCACTTTTCAGGTCGAGATTCGTCAATGCACAATGTGATAAGACGGCAACAAGAGCAATAAGTGGAAATTGTGTACAAAAGCTGAGACACATATGTGGAAGATGTAACTTGAAGCAACAGTCTAAATAACAAGTGCCGTGCAGGAGAGATTGGATCGTCTTTGGGCCGATGGACGGGAACGGACCCTCAATCACTAGTGTGGCGTAGTAAACTTTGTTTTTTGTTCCAACTTCGATCTCTAAGGGTATTATTGACAACAAGTGCTATGTAAGGTACCAAGAGTATGAAAGTTTTTGCGTTGAGGTTCCAAACGTCTGTCTATGACCTGACCGCTCTTGATCCGTCTTTGCCCGTTCACTCCGCCTTCACACTATATGAACGTCCATTGAGTATTAGCGCAATAAGAACTGGTGGCATTACTCACGCTTTTCCGTTAGCGTGTCCATTCGTGGCTTTTGATCCTTTGACTGGCTTCTTGTAAGTTTGGATGTAGAAGTTAATGAAGAGCCCGAGGTAACTGGTAAGAAGACCACAACCGAAAAGCGCTGCGGTCTCAGAACCAGCACAATCACCGACATGAGGTAGTTGAGATTGGTATCTATATGCAAAGTGTTGCCAAGCTGATAAAGACATTCATCAGACTAAACGGAGGTGGGATTAAAGCCGTTCAGAACGCACTGCCAAAATACACGATGAACAGGTCGATTATAAATTGTACAATTTGCATCGAGGTCAAGTATTTCTTCCACTGAAATGAATTCGTGAGCCAGCAGAGAAAGCTGATATTCATAATTAATACATACCCAGATTCGCTTCCCGCCAGCAGTGGCGTAATAATAGTAGTCTAGCGCGTCAACATGAGCATCCGTGTACAACAGGGGAGATGAACAGTCCACTAACACATTAGAACGTGCACAGACAAGTTTAGAGTGATAACAGTCCAAGACTGAACGCGAAAAAAAGAATTCCATGTCAGCAAATCGACGTGGACGCGCAAGGAAGGACTTACAATGCTGGTTTTACCTCCCAGTTGAGAATAGCAGAGCAGAGCAGTAGCAGAGTGATGGAAGACGTGTAGGAAAGCTATGTGATGTAATGTAAGAATGAATGCTCAAGGAGTATGACCTGGCAGAGACTCACCAAGCGGCTTCTTTTTGTACGCCAAAAATACTGTGTCAAGCAATTCAAGATATTTGAAGGAATAGTTGACTAGATAGTAGAACTCCATTCTCTGCGATAGTCCGTCAGTATCAGATAAGCCACAAGAGAACCACCGCAACTTACCGGGTCCATGCCTCAGGCGCGCAAATACCGAAATAGAGGCCATTTTTCCAAACAATAGGAAGGATTTCTTCCAACATAAGAACGAGTAGTAACAGACTCCCTGAGCTCAGAAAGACATTATGGGCTTGAAAGAGCGTGTTGAGTTTCTGAGGTTCTCGATTTCTCTTGTAGGCCTGAATCCCAAAAATCACAACCAGGTAGGAAGCTAGGGTGGTGAGGACCTGGGTGTTGGTCGAGAGAGGCGTCTTTCCGGGAATAAAAGTCGTGAGATGCGGTGGAAGAGAGACAGGTATGACAGACAAGAGAAGGTCAGCGAGTGGTGCCATGACGGTCAAAGACGAAGGAGCTCAGGGTAACTATTATGACAGGAAAAGTTAAAAGAAATTTTTGGGGAAGTTTGTCCGGAAGCCGGAATTGGATGTATAACGTGATCATGGGTTTCACATGTACGCTTGAAGCCGGACGTCGTTCAACTGGTGTCCGTCGACGCCAAACATCACGTTGCACCAGATTGTTCCACGCGCTGTCGCAACACAAAGTATTCTCATATTGAAAGCTGACGTCGAGCTGTTCACTACTGATCTTTGATTAATTTCTATAAAACCCAAGTATGGAAAAAATGGTGTGTCCAACATGCATTTAGATGTACAAGGAGGTTGCAAACAGATAGTCCATGCAATGACAAGAAGAAGAAAAAGAAGACGGAGAGAGCAACGACAACACTAGCAGATGATAAGACTGGGATAACGCTCCAGATTTGCGAGAAGCACATGTTCCCTGACAATGAAAACACAGTCAATAATTGATAGGATCATGAGAGCGTTCAATACATACCCGATGTTAAGTTTTGCATTTTGTAGCATGGTAAGAGCACGCATATTGATTCGCGAAGCGTCGAAACCTGGAGACGACGCACAAACGAGACACAACGGTGAATGGGCGGGGGCAAGAGAGTAAGTAGCGAAGATCTGGAATGAATAATTGAGTTTCCGTTGTTCTTCCAAACTTTGGACAAAGCTCACTCCAGACGACCGTAGAGAGTTAACCAAGTCGTGAATAAGCATGAGGGACTTTGACCTCAAATGATTCAAATCGTGAAGATCAAGACCTACATACCAGGTGAGTATTAAAACGAACGACCGAGAAGAGTTTCTACTCACATAAATTGGATTCGGCACTCCAAGTAGGAATACTACAGTGTAGTCGCACAGCAGAACGACCTGATTGGGCGAGAACCCTGAATAAGGTATAGAGATTAAGATTATGATCAATGCGGCCTCAATAACAGTCTACTCACTCAGTGAAAGCCTGTATTGCATCCTCAAGACACTCAAGCTAGACAAGAATCAGGGTCTTGTCAGTCACACGACGAATTGCTTTTGAACGATGTTATACCTCGTTGAAAGGCTGCATGGCCTTGGTTTCGAGCTCTACGGACTGGGGAAGAGATGTGGAGAGTATTTGAGGGGCAATAACAGTAGTCATCTCTGATCGTGAAAATGTGAGGGGGATGGAAGAGGGCTATATGAAAGCAGCCATGGAGTATTTTTCAAGTACTTAAATAACGGCAGGTCACGCGGGTACAACCGGAATGAAAAATTCTGATCGGAGGGGACAACAGCGGGCACCAATGGCAGTCTGAGTTCGAGACTCTGGAGAAATGCCGCCCAGAACACGTTGAGTACTTTGTGAGAGATATGTGTCGCTAAAAGGATAAAGGGGATCCAGATTTATGGCTAGATTATGGGACTAGAAATCACAATGAAAAATTTTCCACTTTCGGATCTTGTATTTCGTTTTTTTTCTTTCTTTCAAATAGATCAGATCTTGTCTTGAGATACAAAACGTCGTTTTTCTCTGCCTACCTGGCCGGAGACTAGGGATTCTGAGATCCGCTTCGGTTAATTGATCTTTAAAAGATAGGAATAGCTAACATCAGTACCATCGTGTAATTTTCCACTAAGAAGAGTATTTGTAGTTAACACTTTTGCATCCAGTGTAAGGTTAGACGGTTCAAGCTGCCGAGGAAATTAACGGTAAACTGATGACACCATCAATTCGACTCCCATGGGCGCTAAGTATCAACGCGCATTTTTTACTTCAACCCCCGAGAGATTGTATATTATAGCACAAATATGTGGTGGCTAGACCCGGGGAAAGAGGTAAACTGAACAATATCTTGCAACTCTCATATTGATCCGTGTATCTCTCCATCTCTCTCTCTGTAGGTTCTAAATATTGTAAGCGAGGGACACATATCGAAAGGTCTACTTTTTGACACCAACTTTTCAGCTCTTCAACCGAATTCTTGCCCCGTATGTCGAAAATCTGGATATGAACCAAGTCAATTATGGAATTGGACAAGGCATGGCAGTTCTCTTGCTTGCAAAGCAACCAAAATAAACTTGTTGTAGGACAACTCACACTCCGCAAGCTGCAATTGAAGAAGGGAGCATTGGATAAATTTAGACTACCGGTTGATGTCCTTGAAGGTGCGCTTCAAACTGACCATATGCCGACCTCGACCTCACAGATTATCACAGGTCATCTCGGAGAATTCACGTTATCCTTGCATTGGATGAACCTTGGCAATCAGCCGGTGGAAGTGCTGATAAAGGATGTATATCTCCTTGTTGTTCCGTCGACACAATCTGCATATAATCCTCAACAAGAAGAAGAAAGAGCACAAGCTGCTAAATTGGAGCGTCTCGAAAATGCGGAATTACTACACATGCGTGGACAAGCTGAACAATCTTCTGGTTTGTACTACATGTGACGGTTTCTCCTGAAGTTGTTAACGGGTATATCTCAGATGACTCACCTCAGCAACAGGGTCTGTGGGCCTCTCTGACCGCTAAAATAATCAACAATCTCCAGATTACTGTCCAGAATATCCACATTCGATATGAGGATAAAATGAGCGCTCCAGGAGTACGCGGTTATAATTATACTCGCCTCATCGTGCTAATATGCTTCTAATGCAGCATCCCTTTGCTGCTGGTATCACTCTGGCGGGATTCACTGCTGTGTCGGTCAATGAAGTTTGGCAACCTACCTTTATTGAAAGCAGCGCGGGCGCTATTCATAAGGTTCTGTATTCATTATCTAATATCTAATGACCATCCAAACCCTAATTGGTATATTCCTAGTTGGCCAAACTTGAATCTCTCGCATTGTATTTCGATACGGATTCGCCTAGTATGGCTGGTCTTCCCCTCAAGGAAGCTGTCGAAAAATTCAACAGAATGGTAAGCTATTAATAGGCTTTCCGTACACCTTTCAAACATGATCCTAGATTGCGCACGATGTACAAGATTCTTCGCATCAGTTCATCTTGAAGCCTGTCTCAGGAGAAGGAAGAGTAAGATATCTTTAGAATGACTAGCGCACTATTGTTGACACATTCATATATAGATAACCATGAACCACACATTCGACAACGCCACACCTCGTTTTGACGTGCAACTCCTATTCGATGAAATTGGGGTTGCTTTGGACGATAACCAGTACCGAGATGTCATCTCCCTACTCAATATGTATCACGTTTACATACGGCAGCACCAGGTTAGCTACCATCGACAATGCAAGAACCAAGTATTTAATATTCTTTGTCATAGTACCGCAAGTATCGACCAACTGATGAAGAATTTCGTATCAACGCAGGTCGTGCTCGACTCAAATATGTCGGGACGGCTATTCTTGAAAATGTCCGCCAGCGACGACGACAGTGGACGTGGCAGTACTTTGCCGAACGACGCGACGATAGGATAAAATATGTTGAAGTTTTTCAAAAGAAAGTTCTAGATGCATTATCACCATCAGTAAGGATGTTCATGTACATCCTTCTCACTTACGAAGCTGACAAGTCACGCTCACCAGGATGCCCAAATCCTACAGGAGCTCGAAAGAAAGTTATCTTATGAGGACCTTCGCTTCTACCGCTCAATAGCTCGATCGCGCTTGAGAAAAGATGCTGCTCTTCGTAAACGACTTGAGGCGGAGAAGCCAAAACAACCTCAAAAGCAGTCATGGGGAACCTGGCTGTGGGGCTCGTCGTCATCCACTAATGAAACACAAGAAGATCCTGCTTTTGGTGGCCCAATGACTGAGGAGCAACGAAGACAGCTTTACGATGCTCTTGACTACGATGAAAAATCCGCTGTCCTTGAAGCGCTCCAAGTCCCTAGGGATTCGCTCAAAGCTCGCATCAAAGCCACCCTCAATCGAGGTTCATTTGCGCTGAGGGCTGACCCACACGACAAAGCACAGGACATCATCTCGATCAACTTTGACGTTTTTCAGGCGGATGTTATACAGAGACCCGACAACTTGGAAGCGTCGGTCTCTTTAGGTGGGTTTGCCGTATATGACGGAACGACGGAAAACAGTGTACATCCGCAAATAGTTCAAGTTCAGCAGTTAGATCTGCAGGAGCTTCACGACAACGACAAGAATGAACCCTTCCTTTTCATCAAGTTTGAGAATAACCCTCTCGATGAGCGTGCGGATAACGCGATTACTGTCCGTATGAGACACATGGAAATCATCTACCACAAAGGTTACGTGGAAGCGGTCTACAAGTTCCTGAAGCCTCCAGCAAGTCAACTAGAGTCGGTGGAAGCACTTTTGGTATAAACTTTATTATCCTCCTTTTGTTACTATTAACGTATCTCTATGCACAGAGTGTCGCCAGCCAAACTCTCGAAGGATTGCGTAAAGAGACAAGAGCGGGACTTGAATTCGCTCTGCAAAATCACAAAACGATTGATATTCAAATGGATATGAATGCTCCAATCATAATCATTCCCGAAGAGTAAGCTCTCTTACAGAATGCGCGTAGCATAATAAGCTAATCATGAACCGAAGTGTCACAACAGTGGACTGCAAACATCTCATTATCGATGCGGGCCATATCGCAATAGAAAGCGAACTTGCAGATAAAGATACAATACGCGCCATACACCTCAAACGCTCGCAGAAGTACAACGACGAGGATTACAAGCAGTTAGAAGACTTGATGTATGACAAAATGTCTCTTAAATTAAAATCTGCTCAAGTAAGCAATCGAATACCTCAATTTGCGCGCCTCGTAACTGATATCAGGTTCCAGTTCGTCATTGGAAACGATTTAAGCTCCTGCCGCGATGCATTGAAATCCGAAAGCCACGATACACTTCATCTCCTGGAACGGATAAACATAGACCTCCAAATCCAGAACTCCATAGTTCCTACAGCCCTCAATCTTGCTCGCTTCAGGGTTTCAGGAAAATTACCTAGTCTTCAGGTCAACATTTCCGACACGAAATACAAGTCGTTGATGCGCTTAATCGATGTTTGTATTCCAAAATTCAACAATGCTCCTGGAATCGACAATTTCCCACAACCTCAGGAAGGGATTGAGATTGGACGTTTTCCCCTGGTTCCTGGATCCCTTTTTAGTATGGCCGAAAAAGAGTATAATGTCGATGAAGACGAGCACGGCGATGCTGCAAACACTTCAGGCTCTCAAGAGGGAGAAGAAGAGTTTTTTGAAGCCAATGATGGTGTGACTGAGGTTGGCAATGCTTGAACTTTTCGGAATTCACCACTAACCAATACCGAAGTATCCAGAGATACACCAACATCTCTTCGAATTAACGTTCCAGGTTGATCAATTGGGAGCTTCGTTGTCGAAGACTACGCAAGACGGATCCGAAAGCCAATTAGGTGGCGTAACCCTTGAACGATTTGACCTCAAATTCGGATTAGCAAAGTACGACATGAAAGTGGATGTGAACCTTCGGTAAATATCTGTATAGTTTTGGTCTTATTTTATCTTATTTTATTTTCTCTCCCTAGTTCAATGTCTATGGATCTAGTACAAGGTGATTCTGGTTTGACGAAGTTCATGTCGACGGATTCGCACGAGGAAAAAGACTTGCTAAGCGTTGCATACGTCCGGGTTCAACAGGAATCGCCAGAGTTTACCACCATCTATGCAGGTATAGAGCAAAGTGTAGACGTCAAAATATCCACTTTCATCTTCCATACCGCACCCGAGCCAGTGTTAATGCTTTACGACTTTATCATGACCACGTTTGTCCCCGAGTCTGGTGCTTCCTCTTCACCACAAGGTCCAATGATTTCGAACGACGGATCTGATCCTTCCATCCAAGTTGCGGTGGAAAATGAGAGGAAGATCAAAGTTTCTGTGAATTTGGCTAGTGTTCGAGGTTAGTTCTATCTACATTGTGTCTTTTGTACGCGCTCATCATTTTCTAGTTGCTCTAGTGAATGAGATGGTCAACATAGCCGCTTTGTCGCTGTCGACCGCTGATGTCACAGTGATAGTTCGACCGAAGTCGTTGCTTGTTACTGGGCGGTTGGGAAGTCTCGCTCTAAGTAATGACTCTGGGATGCACGCCTTGCGTAGCGAGTTCAATCAACTGATGTCAATCGAGGGGCAAAACTTCGCCGAATTCCGGTACGAAACGTTCGACCCAGAGGATGCTCATTACGCCGGTATCAAGTCCTCCGTATCCCTCAGCGCAGGATCGATCAAGCTTCATTTCCTGGAAGGGCCTCTGCACGACATATATCTGTTTCTCACCAAACTATCCAAGCTCAAAGGACTCTATGATGCTGCTACTCAAGCCGCTGTACAGACCGCTTCAGAGATGGACACAGAGCTTCTGCAATTCGATATCTCTGTCAAATCCCCGATCATCGTATTCCCTTCCGATCCAATGCATTCCCTTGATATACTGGTTATGCGATTGGGAGAGGTTTCCGCGAAGAACACCTGTGAAGGGGTAGTGAATAAAATCGGTGCTAGTCTTAGGGGGATCCAACTCGCTTCGCACTTAGAGAATAGGAAGAATGTATCCGTGCTTAAAATTATTGATGACATCGACATCGTTGCCGATGTTACACAGATTGCTGCTATTGATCGCGCCGTTGAGCTCGAACAGCCTGATACTCGGGTGTGTGTAGTTATGTTTTAAATTTCGCACATACATAGCTAACACATTTCCCAGGTATCTATACGGATTTCTGACATAAAACTGCGTTTAACTCAAATTCAATATGCACTTTTGATCAAGTTGTCCCAAACTATTCCCAGAGTTCTTGCTGGGGCGCCCGAAGGTGCTTCTCAAGCCGAAGCCGCACTCCGCCCCGAATCGCAGTCACAATCTAAAGGAGATGGGCGTAAAGCCCAGGTCCACTTAGCACCTGAGCTGACTGTGGTCGATGACCCCAAAACGTGGCCTACTCTGGACCTTGTGGTCAATGTCGATACGGTGAAGCTACAGCTATACGACGAGTACGCTACGGAGGAATCGAACCTTAAGGAACATGGTATAGCGCGATTTGCCTTGAATCATAATAGTCTTCGGCTCAAACTGCTTTCTGCCGGCGGTGGAGAAGCCCAGGTGGTACTCAAATCATTCACTGTGGATGACACTAGGCCTGGAAACACGAAATTCAGAGAAATCATACCTGCCGCAAAACATGATCGGAACCAGTTTATGATTCTCTACACGATGGCTGGCGATGCCGATTCGTCATCATTGGCTCTTTTGACTATTGATTCACCTCAGGTTATATTCGCAGTAGACCTTGTCTTTGGTCTAATCAGCTTTTTTACAAGTGTCCCCGCATTGGAACTGTCAGAATATGGTGTCGAACAGATTGATACTGCACAATCGCAAACCGAAATAGAGACGAAATTGTCGCTCGATTTCCGTGTTGACCTCCATGATGTCTCCATATCCGTACTTGAAGACGATTCCGATTCCGATTCCCAATCCATTCAACTTTCCATCAAACAGATACTCTTATCACAACAGGTAATTGCTACTGCTCGTATTTTTGCGAACTAACGTCTGGAAAAGGGTATTTTGGCTCTTACTATCAATCAACTCGGAATGTCTCTAATGCAAATGGGAAGGCCTATGAACACTGTACGATTTCTCGATGAATTCGACTTGACATTTTCGCTGGACAGTCGTTCGACGTCGTCGCAGCTTATGACTGATATAGAGCTCAACGCAAGGCCAATTGTCTTCCGCGCCTCGTATCGGGACATCACATTGATTTCCTCAATTGTCAATAAAGCGATTGAACTCTCTAGTCGCTCAACTGAAACGAGATCTCAAGCCGCTCCTGCTATAACATCGAAGAGTTCGGGACGCCTCACCCGTTCAAGCGCTTCGAAAATGGCTAGAGCGAGTCAGACACAGAGCAGACCAGTTGGGAAGGCTCGAATCTTGACATCGAAGGAACAAGTATGTCAGCCTTACTCGAACTGCACTGAGAAGTTGCTGAATGTTCCCTAAGCTAAAGGGATCTCTTGATGGATTCCGATTGGTACTCATCGGGGATCTGCATGAGCAACCTATGCTCCATCTCAAAGTAAAGCCATTTATCATCGGAGCCAAGGATTGGTCCGGAGAGGTGGGTTTTTGATTTTCTTTCGCTCGAAATTAGGAGGAGAACTGAGCGAACTCAGTTATCTGCTACCGCAACACTTGCAACTCAAATCAGCTATTGGAATCTGACGAATTCACACTGGGAACCTCGTAAGTGCGCTCTCAGACACATCTAGCCAGCGCTCATTTACACATCCTAGTTATCGATCCTTGGACGTTCTCGGTGTCACTTTCGAAGGAGAACTCGGTCAGCGCCTTGAACATCAGCTTATCGGCTCGCGAACGACTCGATCTTAACTTGAGTACTACGTTCGCAGAATTGGCTATGACTACTGTGAACATGTGGAGTCAAGAGGGCGAGCACCTTCTGCGTAAAGCTCGGGGTAGTTACGCCCCTTATCGAATACGCAATCGAACAGGATATCCTGTATTCATTTGGACAGATGATGATGGTAGCAGTAGTAGCAATGATGCGACTGGAGCCCAGTTATCTCATGATCAGACTATTGACTGGCGTTTCGATGATTGGAAGACAATGCGAGAGGTAAGCGAATAATGCTGGATGCGCTATACTATGAAATTGACCAATTACCCAGCACGTCTCAGGCTCAGGGCAACACAACATCGGAATTCGTTTTGTGAACAAATCTTGGGAACATCTTCGTAGTGTTCCTGTTGACCGGGAGGGTGAATATGTTTTCCCGCTCAAGCCTAGAACGGACAAATATACCAATCGTCTATTGTGCGATGTTAAGGTCGAGAATAATGTCAAAGTGGTCACAATTAGATCCACTTATCAGGTGGAAAACCAAACTCTCTATCCAGTTGAAATCACGCTGGTTGATGATAGGGGACATCCAGTTTATTCATTAGAGAAGGTCGCTCCAGGTCAGGATTATGCTCTTCCAATTGAAGCTGTCAACACGAGCAGGATTAGGATCCAGCCCGATCGTAAGTCCAAATTCACCCCACCAACTATTTTGCTGACCTTCTTTTAAGAGGGCTTTGGGTACAAGTGGTGCAATCCCGTCCGATGGGAAGACCTAGTAACAAAAAGGAGCTTTACCGTCCGTTGTCCGCATAGCGACCCGCAAGAGGGTGCTTTCCGCTTTCAGGCCTGGGTACAGAGTGACCTTAATCCTCATGACTCCTTAGTCTGGTGAGTTGAATTCCCGTTGTTGTTTTCTGGTTCTAATCAAAAACCCAAATCAAGTAAATACCCTAAGATAGATCTGAAACTTCGTGCGCCCTTGGAGCTGGAGAATCTGTTACCTTACAACATTCAGTATCGGGTTTATGATTCAGACACGGATCAGAATTGGAGAAGCTATTTGCGTCAAGGTGGAATAATGCCCGTACACTCCATCGAACTCGCACATTTAGTCCTGCTCAACATTGAAGTCCAAGATACGAGTGAGTTGATAATCAAGCATAATTGTATGTGTACACTGATTCTACGCAATGCAGTCTTCAAACCGAGCGATTTTGCCATCATCAACACTGATGGGCACGGTGAATTTGATGTTGAAAATCGACTCACCTTACTTGATCAGAACGGCAGAAAGCTCAATCTCAAATTGAATTACATGTATGTACCTCATATCCTTCATGTAGCTATACTCAAAGGTTGGGGCTAGTCGCTATCCCGATTCTGGAGGAGCTTTCAAGGTACAAATCTACAGTCCGTATCTTGTGGTGAACAAGACCGGTCTTCCGTTTAGTATCAAATCTGCTCGACCTAATCGAGCTATCGCACCGCAAGATGTAGCAGGAGATACCAATATAAGTATGTGCACATTGCATTTTCGCAATGCAAACATTGATCCATGCAACCAAGATACTTTAATAAAGCCTGTCCCTTTCAGTAAGTTGCTGCCGGCTTGCCTAAGTAATCGTAAAACAATTTCATGCTATAGTGCTGTCACATTCAAACGAGCAAGGACACGAATTTGTCTTGAAATTAGGGGATTCAGCTTGGTCAAGGGTAATGTGTACTGCCCTCATTATGACACGATGCTCATGCTGCAAGTTGGTAGTCTATCAGCGTAGAAGCACCTGCAGCGGAGATTGCGTTGGTGGTGCCTTCTCAAAAGCAGAAGGCGGACGAGATACATATTGGCATTTATTGGACTGAAGGATTGGGGAAGTATAAGCTTAGCAAGGTTATAACTTTGACGCCTCGTTTCATTCTCAAGAACAATCTTTCCGAAACAATCTCCTTCCGTGAACATGGTGTAGCACCCAGGGAAAAATCTGTTATTAACCCAGGCGAACGATGTTCATTGCATTTCATTCGAGCAAGTCCTGCCAAACTTTTGACCATTGCTTTCCCCGGATTGAATGCTCAATGGTATTCATTCTCCTTCTCTCTTGCAGCTCAAGCTTCTGATACAGGATTGCAGGTCTCCACCGTTTAACATAGAGGACATCGGTTTCGTACATCTTCGACTAAGAGCTCCGGGTGACCACCCCGATCAGATACGTTTGATTCGTGTTGACGTCAAGATCGATGGATCAACCATCTTTGTCCATTTCTCTTCGGCGGATGGTTGGCCTTTCCTTATTGAAAATGGCAGTGACTGCATCTTTTCCTTGTCGCAAAAGGTTCGTCCAATAGTATGAAAAAAAAATTGGATATTTCGCTAAAAATGTTTTGAAAGGATGCGTCTAGAGAAGATCAAAACGCTTCCTTCAAACCTTCAACCGTCTATACCGTCAAACCACATACGAATTTCTCTTATGCATGGGACCAACCTGCAGCCAGAGACAAGAAAATATGTTTGAGCGCCAATGGTTCAAAGAGAATTGTAGATCCTCTGGAAATCGGTGATCTTGTCCCTTTTAAATTTACTGTATGTCCTTTACCAACTATCACTGTTGCGTGAGCCTCGTTTAATCTTTCAGATAGGAAGGACAAAAGACTAGAGCTGTTTCGCTCGACGTTCGAGCCGACGGTGACAAGCAAGTACTGTCGATCACCAATTACAATGCAGAACAGAGCTTGTATAAACCAAAGCGTAGTAACACCGGGTCATTATCTCGACAGGATACTATTTCTAGTACCGGAGAATCTTTCGAGGCTATCACGGAAGAGGATGCCCCGACGCTAGGAATCAGTATCCACTTCAGTGGAATTGGTGTATCGTTGGTCAACCGGAGATTGATTGAGGTCATCTACGTGTCGCTGAACTCATTGGCCTTTGAGTATACAAATAGCACAGTAGCGCAATCGTTCACTGTCTCGTGTGGGACTCTTCAGATTGACAACCAACTTCATGATGCCCTCTATCCTGTCATCCTGCAACCGACTCCGTTGCCAAAGGATTCGGCGGCGTTACCTACTGTACAAGCGTCTATAATTCTGCTGCAAGATGAAGGTGGGTCTACCAATTCTTCAATCTTCCTTGAAACTCACAATCGGCCAACAACTGTGTTAATAGATCATGGTGTACTATTTGTGAAATATTGCTCTATCCTACTGCAGGCGTTGACAATTGAGGCCGATGAAGATCTATTGTTCTCGATATACGACCTGACTCAAATCAAAGGTGCTTCGTGGGAGCAAGAAACTCAAAAGTAAATCTGGAGTGATATAATTACAATGTGTTCATTGCTGAATTTTCGTTACAGCATTCTCATTGAACATGGCGATGAGATACCCGAGCCTACGGATACCGCTACTGGACAAGCACTATACTTTGAGGTTTTAGAGCTACAGCCAATCAAACTATCACTCTCGTTCATGCGCACAGAGAGGGTCAGTAGTGAAGAAAAGTGAGCAGTGGAAACCTAGTCCTGGTCGTGTTAGAATTATCAACTTCGTCTTCTAGGCTTAGCATCAGGAACCCGCTTGCCGTTGTTCTCAATGCGTTTACCATGGCTGTTGGCAATATCAACGATGCACCTCTCGAGATGAATGCGCTCGCTATCAAGGATATGCGGCTTACGACCCCAGAGCTTCAAAGTCGTATATTGTTACACTATCGTCAAGACGTTCTTCGTCAACTATATCGGATACTTGGTTCCGCAGATTTCATTGGTAACCCTGTCGGCTTATTCACGAACGTTAGTTCTGGTGTAGCGGATATATTCTATGAGCCATTTAACGGTGTAGTCATGCATGGGAACAAGGAGCTCGGTATAGGTATTGCAAAGGTTGGCATAAATTGTTTGTGATTGGTCGATCCGCATTCATCTCCTCTTTAAGGGTGCTGCAAGTTTCGTCAAGAAGACAGTATTTGGCCTTAGCGATAGTATGACCAAGTTTACCAGCAGTGTCGGGAAAGGTAAGCTTGTGGCATGAATCCTGGAAAAGAGGCTCATGTGAACTTTAGGATTGTCTGCGGCGACTTTCGATTCTGAATATCAAGCGCGTCGAAGAATGACTCAGCGCAGAAATAAACCTAAACATGCAATGTAAGTCGAATCGAGTGATTTTACTCCTCCAGTCATCAATTGCATACTTCTCAGTTACGGTGTTGCTGCGGGAGGGGAAGCTTTGGCAAGCAGTGTTGCCAGTGCCATGGAAGGTGTCTTGATGAAGCCATTGGAAGGGGCAGAATCTGAAGGAGCTGTAGGCTTCTTTAAAGGAATGGGCAAAGGCATAGTCGGGTGTGTATTTTCCTTTAACAAAAGGTTGCTTCTACCAACTGAATGCAAGCAGTGCTGTCACCAAACCAGTTGTGGGGGTGTTTGATTTAGCGTCTAACGTTTCCGAAGGTAGGGTCTTCAATTGTGAAGTTCGTTCAACATTCAACACCGAACAGGGATTCGCAACACTACCACTGTTTTTGATAGCCCTGAGCGAGATCGGGTCAGATTAGTGAGCACAGCGAAAAAGAAATTTGAGTGCCTTCTGACAACTTATTGTAGCCAAGACTAGTTCCTCATGACCAAGTACTCAGAGTGAGTCCATTTGGTTGGACGTAGTGTGTTGTTACTTAATATGAAATGCAGCCTTATTCTGCCCGTGAAGCCATGGGACAATACTGGATGAGAGATCTTAACAACGGGGCATATCGTGGAGAACTTTATGTCGCGCACATCAGTAAGTCTTATCCATTCATGATCTTATTTGTTTCGGAAATAAGGTTTCTTCTGCAGACACTCCTGGCAGCGACAATGTTGTACTGTTAACCATGTCACGAGTACTATCTTTCTGGTCGAAAAAACTTCGTTTGGATTGGGAATTACCTCTCACGCAAGTGCAAGGCATAACTGTAGAGGACACTGGCATACGATTTGCACACAAATCAGGAAGGGAACACGACAAGTTTATATTTATACCGGACAAAGGCACACAATCATGGGTCTTTGAGCGCGTGGCTGGAGTAGTCAAAGCGTTCAATGTACGAAAGCGAATGGATGGGTAGTTGTGGAATCAATGGGGAATAGTGGTGTAGAAAAAGAACTGGGGTAATAACGCATAGACTGCGAAGGGATGGATGTATGATATACGGACAACTAAACATACAATTAGATAATAAGATAAAGACGTAGAAAGCAAGGTCTACGCAAAAGACAAGTAAGCAAAAACAAATGTGTAGATCGAAAGCCATTTGGGTAGACGTATCAAAGGAATGGCGAAGGTTGATAGTCTAAGAGCTTATAGTAGCCTCACTGTGAGTCGGGCTAGGCAAATCGTTACCAGTAGCGGTAGCAGTGCTAGTACTGGAGAATCGTTCGCGACGGGGTTTAACGAATACTGGCGAGGGATGTTTGCCAAACTCAACAGGAAGACCACGTTCCGTGATCCCGGGGCGTTCTTCATCGCTTACCGAATGCTGGTCATATTCGTGGTAGCTTCCTCGAGGACTGACTGAATAAGCGCTTTGAAAGTCTGTGTCAGACTCGTCCGTGGTGCCATGAAGACCGGGAGAAAGAGCAGGTGTACTGGGCGTGATCTGGCTAAGCGATAGAGGTCTAGTAGCACTAAGAGACGCTCCGGACGCAATTTTTCGAACAGAAGACTGCTCCCGACTGGATGTGGCGCGGTGCGTCGGAGTCGATGTTCCCGATGTCTTCACTGACAACGGCTTCCGGTTCGTCGACACTGGGGGAGTAGGAATAGTGTCATCCTCGTCCTGAGCTGTAGTAGCGCTGCGGGATGTCTGTGTGGACGAAGCGGTGTTGCTTCTCTTCCTAGTTTTCTTTTCGCCCGATTTGGTTTTACGATGAGCTCGAGGAGGGCGAGGAGGAGGTGCAATAGCAGTGACAGATTCAGAATCTTCGAGTTCACCTTCGCTTTCTTGATTAGAGATATTGCCCCTCCACTTCGCAGTTCGGCGCTCTGTAGAAAGGGCTTTTTCCAGCTGTATTGTTAGCCACAAGTCAGTAACACATTCCAAGTAGGAGGCCTAAGTTACCTTAGCTTGAATCTCTAACACCTTTTGAGCAATTTTGTCGCTCTTTTCAGTGATGCCTTGGTCAACGGCGACCATGCCATCTTGAGGAGCGTCTACTTCAGAAGCGGAAAACCGTTTCTTTTTCTTAGCTTCGACGGCAGCGGCCTCCTCTGCCTCCTCTTCTTCTTGGTCCTCTTGGATAGTGCCATTGGCTCGCTCAGTAGGAGCCAAAATAGGGCCCCCAAAATCTTCGTCTTCATAGGACTCTGCTAGAGTAGATTCCGTGCCGAATGACCGCAGGTGTCTGGCTTTGCTGGCGTCGCTCGGTCTTCGAGAGCGAGGGGCACTTGAGGCATTGGACAAGCGACTGCTAGGACGAGAACCGTAATCTGAATCGTCGACGCCGACAGCCATCGAAGCCAGAGCACGTTCAATCTGAGCTTCTACTTCGGCAATCATGTCAGCACGCTCGAGTTCCATGGTCTCCATGTTTTCCTTCATCTTCACCATCTCATTCAAAGCTTCTTGGTGTGCACTTTCAGTTTCTTTGAGTTCTGGAAGATCACGGAGGTATGAATTCAGAAGCCGGATAAAAACAACGACAGACTTACGGTTCTGCAGTTTACTCTTCTCCGCTGCAGTCATAGTCACTAGTCCTGAGAGTCGCTTAGTTTCTCTTTGCTCCTTGTTTATCTTCGCACGAAGTTGATTTGCTTCCGCACTCAGTTTTTCAGCGTACGTCTCGAAAGTAACAAACTTGTCCCTCCATAGATCGCTCTCGGTCATGAGGAAATTCAATCTGCGGGACAGACGACCAATCTTGGTTTCGAGATCGTCGCGCGCGTCTACAAAGGCAGTAGCGCGTTTGCGGATTGAGAGTTGGATCATTTGCTCGGAAGCGGTGAGCTGAGGAGGTCGTCTAACAGCGCCAAACATCCCAATGCGTCGGAGAAGAGAAGGTTTCTTGTACTTGATTTTATAGAGTAAGCAATGAGCTTGAGGTACATTCCACTTGAAGAATGTACTCACTTTCTCTTGCAAAACACTATCAAATGCTTGAATGATCCGTGTCGAGTGCCACCATTCCGGAGGTTTGATTTGATCTGCAACAGCAGCTGCAGAAGCTCCACGCTTAGCCTGGATTTTGCACAGGGGACGGAAACGACCAGCAGGAAAGGCTTCCTTGAATTCGCTATACGCCGAGATGAATACGGATGACTGTGTGGACATAAGTTCACTTACACA
This sequence comes from Lentinula aciculospora, assembly GCA_028011355.1. NCBI lineage: Eukaryota > Fungi > Basidiomycota > Agaricomycetes > Agaricales > Omphalotaceae > Lentinula > Lentinula aciculospora. The sequence goes on from JAOTPV010000011.1 coordinate 1,825,111, forward strand.
GGTATTGAATGATCGGGATGATAATGCTGGTCGAACGCAGTTTGCAAGCGTTGTCTATATTTTTCTCTTTGCTGCTTGGTGGAAACGCATCCTGGGGGTGGAGACATGCAGTTCCTACGATAAACATGGTTCAGTAAGAACAAACGTGAGAAGAATTAGGAAATATTTACACAGAGTTTATATCTCTAGATGAAAATGTTTAGACATGTTTGAATACCAAAGAAATAGAGGACGTACAAGTCGCAGATGCAAACTTCAGGAGAGGGACGAACACTGTACCTGGCTTCGGTGGCAAGGCCAATGATCCATGGACCGGGATCGTCGATGTAGATTTTCGCGTCGCGAGAATGAACAGCAGGCAGAGCAATGCCATTCCATCCACGAAGCTCTACAAGGTATTTGATGGTCATGACTGCAATCTACGAACAGGAAAGATTTTGAGCAGGCCCCAAAAATAACAATTGAAATGGCACGTACTCCGAGCATGGCTGGGTGCCTTGAGAAGAACAGAATCCTGCCTGTGGGTGCGAGAGCAATCTAAGAAAAGACGTATTAAGATGACAGCCATAATGAAAACTCAATGACTTACCTCACAGATTGTCAGAATGTTCTCAATGTTCAGGCATTTGAACAGCCTGTAGAAACAGTTAGCATGAAACTTCTCGGCATTCGAGGTATAAACTTACGGCCACATTGTAAAGTTGATATCTACGAGACCGCGGCCAAAGTCAAGGCCGCCAGGGAAACGCGCAATAACTTCCAAGGAATTGTCACTACCATGTCCAGAGTCACTCGGGCTGGCGTCAAGTCTGATGAGTTCACCAGCTCGCGGAGCAGGATGGGCAAGTATCTTTGAAATTTGGAGGGTGTGCGATTGAACATCTTTGGAGAAACGCGCCCACGAGAGAGTTAGATAATCGCGCATGAGATCGTAAACTGGGTACCGAGAAACGAGAGCTGAAAATGGAATGAATGAGAAAAGCCAAAGATAGGAATCTGAAATCGTACTGAGAGCATAAGGTAGCCAAAAGACTGTGTCGCCGGGAAGGAAGAGAGTGCTTTCACCAGGACCATGGCCAACAGTGCTTGCAACCTCATACTCACTCTCGCTGATGCCACCCTCCGCTTCGGTTTCGGCGTCGGTCTCTGCGTCAGCCCAAGGACCACGGGCACTTTTCCGAGCGCTCTTTCGAGCCAGAGAAGTTGGGTCAACGTGGTCAAGCGCGTCTGAGCGAAGGTTCTTTAACCTTGAAGTAACGAGAGATGACTGATTGGACTCTTTCCGAGATCTACTAGCCTCAAGAGTACGGCGGATTGCAGTTGACCTTTCTGCGTCAGCGTGCGACCACAGAAGAAGACAGACGCCATGATAGGTGATGGTACCTCCTGAAGAAAACATGTCAGGGGTTTCTGCGGCGGAAGAACCTGGACGAGGACCACCGAGATAAGTAGAAGATGGTCTGGCAAAGGGATCACCATAATATGGATGGCTGAAAGACGGAGTAACTGAAGACCTATTGTCGGAAAGGACAGAAGTACGAAGAAGGTCACCTGAAGGCGTGGGAGCTAAAGGAGTGTTTGGCGCAGGAAGAGTAAAGGTAAATGTATGAACAGTAGACGCAGGTTGTAAAGTTGAAGCAATGACTTCTACTTCACGACAGAAAGATAGCTTGCAAAAGACAATAGATTCAATTTAGTGACATTGAGTCAATTAGTGGCGCATTTCCTCACCTTTAGAGCTTTTGACAGCATTTTTCCAACTTCACTCTTACTCAAAGCGCCAGCACCTTTAATCTCTTCTGCTTTGCCTCGTCTTTTCTTCTTCCCTCCACCAGCGCCAGGACTTACAGTGCTGCCCAGAACTTCTGGACGCCACCAACGATTAACAGCACCATCAGAGTGATGAAGACCGAGTACGGCATCGGGGTCAGCCAAAGTCCAAGTATGAGGCGATTTAGGCAGGCCAGAAACGAGATATAGAGAAGCAAGAGGAAGAGAGGGAGTGATAGAGGCTGAAGGAAGGGCGTCTCTGGCTGAGCGAGTAGAAACAATGGAATTTCTCCCCGACGCAAGTACAGCAGACATAGGTGGTTGAATAAGGCCCAGAACGCGAGCTGCTTTATTTCCAGTGTGGGAAGAATGTAAATCTGCTCCCGCGGCACGAGAAATGTTAACGAAATCGTCCTCCAGCTCTTCGTGAATGATATTCGCATCTTTTCCTCTGCTGCCTGACATTGCCGGCTCAGAAAGTCGAGGCCTGATAATATGCTCTGCAATATTTCGACTCATCTTCTAAAACTTTTCTCTTCCCTGCTCTTTCCCTCTAGGTTTGTTAAGGAATGTGGAGAGCTGTATCAGCAAGTCGGCCAAGGTTCAGGAGACAGTGGAAGAAGGGTAAAGCGAGCCGTTTTCACCGTGTACACATCCGTGCTATATGTTATCTGTATACCTTTGCCATTTATTCGACCCTTGACCCTTCGCTTAAGAAGACTCTCATGCTCTCCTTGATTCAATTTCGGCGCAAAATTCCTTCTTACTGCCGGGCCTTTCTCGTTCAATTCCTTTCTTGCTTCACTTTGAGGGCTTCAACGTATAGCCCAACTGTACGTCCAATTTTATGGTAGAATTCTAGCTTCTGTATTCGGAGACCGTCATACGCGATCACGTGGCTTTACCCCTGTTGATCCCGCTCTGATCCCGGTGCCGCGGTGCCGCCCAGTCCCTCATGTCTATAGGACTACCATAATCCCCGAAATGGATTATCTGAATTCAAATTTCTGAGGACCGAAAATGACTGAAATTTCTCATGCAAGGCGACATGGGAGTCGTTCCTGATTGGGTCACAACAAATCGTAGCTTCCATATTCGGCATTTCTATTGCCAAATCAATTTGAGCGCTCGATTCCCACGCCATAATAGTGCAAAAATCAACGCTCACCTGAATTCTAGACACCTCCTGGCTGAACTCCTCGCCCTTCCTTAATTCAGGGTCCTCCAGTCTCCTTTTTCTCATGATCTCCATAAGAAATTGGATCTGAACTAACTCTTGACATGGTCTCATATAGCAGATGATAGAAAGTGTCTGATGCTGATGGCTCAATATTTATTCTAATACTTCCTTGAGTATCGGTCGCAGGAACACAAATTAGACCTTATCGTCCTCCGCAAGTAGTACTGTCTGCTGTTTATCGGTTGTTCACAGCAACTTCTCAATGAGCTCCAGTGGCTAAATTAGCTCTATCAAGTCTAGCGGCAGAAGAATCCCTAGCATTGCACAGCTGTCTCTTCTGGAAATCATTTCGCAGTAGTACCGAAAAGGACGATCGTAAGGTCTACTCAGGTATCCCCACAAGTTCGCTGCGAATGCAATGTCGAATTTTCAAAGTAACTATGAAGATCGAACGTGAAGAACAAGAAAAAATCATCAAACAACGTTTTGACCTGCAGACAGTAAGAGCATTTGAAGAACAGTAATGCGAGCCGGTACAGAAAGATAGAAGAAAGGTATTTTCGAAAGAAGATACTCATAGCAAAGCAAAAAGAAAAAGTGTTCATGCGACTGTCTCAAAAATAACCCAGCGTATCTGGTAGTGACCTGACTGAAGAACGACCACCACCAGCACCGGTCCCAGTATGATGATAAAACATTGACATCGACGACATTTCTCCCAAGTCCGAGAAGGTATTCAAGGATGTGTTCCCATCATTACCACTAGCTTCCGACGAAGCCACAGACGCGGAGCGGCTGCGATAAACACCCTCCAGACCCAGAGTAGATGTCAACGCCGTATCCTGTAGAGGCTCTAGATTAAAAGTATTGTTCGGAATACTTTGACCGTTACTGTTGAACAGGGACAGATCCAGCGGTACGCTGGCCTCAAAGGTGGAGGAATATGTGGATAGCAAGTCATCGAAACTGCGGCTTCGACCGAAGAGCACGCCTGCGTCTGCAGATCCATTGGCGTACATCATACCAGAAGGCGACCCTCGAAGGTTGAATACGTCTGCGCGAACTTGGCTGGTAATGGGTAAGTTTGAAGAGAGGTCCACAGAAGAACTCCGATTCTCATTGTAAACATCAGAAGCGGGAGAAAGCTGGGAGGTAGAAATAGAGCTCTGCATTTGTCGGATCCAGTCATCAATCGAATTGCTCATTGTGCTGTCGTATATTGACAGAGCGGTATTGGGAGGCAAATCCTGGGATGTTTGATTCGAGAATGAGGCAGCGCAGTCTATACAATCACGACAGGCATCTGGCTGACCACATTGAGAAGTATCAAAACTAGTAGGGTTTGTGTTCGGCTTGTGAATGGTGCAACTGGGGCATGCACATTCGTCACCGCACCCACAGAGGGAGCCCGCGATGTTAGCGGCTCCCGTCATTTGGAAAGTATTCCAGGCTTCGATACCGGCTGCGTCGAACTCGGGATAAATGACCTGAGACGAACGTGTGCTGTCGGCGGACGTCAAAACGTGGGGTAGATAAGCGGCGGACCCGAGATGATAATAAGAACGCTGCACATCGGGTGCAAGACCGATTGGAAATGCAGAGGGTGTATTATCGGTTTGCGGTGATTTAGAGGTATGACGGATAGGATGATTAGAGTGAATTTGATCATGAGCCCGCCCATACGGACTGTACAGCTCATGAGGATGGTGACGACCTCCTGGATGATCCACTGCGCTCGAAGACGGATCATGAGCAGGCTTCGGCAATAAGGCGCGAAGGTCAGCGAGCCGCGTTGAGACACTAGATGTGCTCTGGGCCTTCGCGGTTATCGGAATTTCTGAGGGGGAAGAGGTTGATGTTGCTAAGTCGGATATCGATTTCCCCTTTTTTTTGACTCTCGGTGCTGCCTTCCGGGGAGTCCAACAATGGCACTCATCCCCGGAGAGGCACGAGCAACCATCTGTCACCAATGGACAAAGTTAGAAATGGTACTCGGATAACGAAAAGAACCTACCGAGGTCAGAATCTGAGGTAGCTCCCTGTGATAAGAGTTGCACAGCAACCGACGCCTCCAATGCCTTAGGCAAGCCATCGGGAAACGCGGCGCTCTCCAACATCTTATTCACACCTGCAAAACGGAACCCGAGATGTAGAAAAAGAAAAGTAAACTTATGGCTAAGCTAACCGTCGTTGAACAGATAGAGTGGAGATACACACCTTGTTTACTGCAGTCAGAGGTTTGTTCACCTCCAGCAACAGTGTCTTCTTTGTGGCAGATACATTTGACGTGCACTTGTTTCGTTTTTCGTAGTTCACGACAGTGTTCACATTGGGTGACCGGTCGGCCTTTCTTTTTGATTTCATAGAGGGGACGGTCGGTGTGCTTGCAAGCAGACGAACGATGTCCCTTGATACAGGTTTCACTGAAAGAGAAAGAGATCAGTTCAAATAGCAATTTGAATCGGAAAGAAACAATGGCGTACCAGGCATATTTCTTGGATTCGATTAAAACCTAGAGAAAGCGAACGATGAATCAGATAACGAGAACGAAAAAAAAGTCAGCCTAAATATGTACCATATTGTGGATGAGGAGGACGCTGAGCGAGCGCACCCGCCAGCGACAAGCGCTGCGTGTGTTATTGGGACGTGGACACGAGGGCGAATAAAACTGTGATTTGTGAGACCATGGTGGGGGTTAAATAGGAAGAAATGTTGACACCAGTTGACGAGTATTCCGCTATTTATCTTGTCTCTTTGTTTACTGCTATCAACACTGTAGTGCCTCTACGGTCCGAATACCCAGTGGCGCAGGAAAAAGAAGCTCAACACCAATTTGCCCCGTAAGGGGTACTTTGCAAGGAAACGACACATCGATATAAGAATAATAGCTCATGTCCAGTTCCTGCTACATAGAAACAGGAAGGCTGTCACCGTCTGGATATTCTCTGCCACCAACTTCTTCTCGACCCGAATTCCTTTCCTTTTCCCTTTCCGATTCCGATAGAGGGTGCTTCGACTTCATTGCTATCTTCGCCGCTTTCTTCAACGCTCTCGCTTTGAAATACGTTCCGTACTTCGCTGTCTCTGTGGCGCGCCAAGGGCATAGTGCCCTGTTTAATGTCACCCTCGCTTACAGTCCTTCGCCTCTCACCCTCTATCTGTCTTGCTCGGATGCCCACTGAGCGCGCGCCACTACCTGCTGCACCTGGATTCACACCACCAGTGCTTGCAGACAAACCCGACCCGAAGTGGCTACTAATCCGTCTTTTCCGTTCTAGAGGCACGACGGAGAAACCGGGAGAAAACGGCGAGAGACCGATTTGGAATCCCGTTCCCGCAAGGGTGGAAACGGTAGGAAGAGTCGGTGATAATGGAGGTCGAGAATGTTGATTATTGCTATTATTGATTAGGGTATTGTATTGGGTATTAGATGGTGCTCGGATATGACGGGTGTCGATAACGGTAGTGGGTCTTCTGCGATGAGCGCTCGAGCGAATGTTTGGAGGTGAGAGTTGTGACGACTCTGGCGACAATAACGGTTGCGAAGTCGTCGACAACGGACTAAGGGGTCTTCCCAACCCTGGCAAGGGCTGCTCAGTACCTATCATAGGCTCTGACCTCGTTCCCCACTCAATGGACGGACTGCGACGATCAGCATTCACATTTGCATCAGATTCAAGTTCTCTTGAATTCAAAACAGCTTCATCTTCGATAGCTCCTTCTTCTTCTTCGTCAAGGGCACTTTCTTCAGCCCATGGAACATCTAAAGTTCCTTCTCCGCCAGCCTGAATACTAACAACCCAAACACCAACGAGAAGGATGATAATGCCGAGGGCCACCAAGCTAAGATGTAAGCGTGATATGAGAGAGAATTGATCGAAGTAGACTAGGCCGTTCACAATTGACGATAAGTTGTAGAAACAGAACGCAGCTGTAGAGAACAATCAGATGTGCACATCGACAGTTGTGCGACCTTAGCTTACAGGGGCAGACCAATGTAGGATCAGCTAATATCAATCCTTTGTGCAGATACCATAGTTGCAGTAAAGCGAAAATGATCAAACTCAGCACTAAGATCCAGGATTGCCACCTCCAAAACTGATTCTGGCCTTGGACGGTCAATAGCAGGAGTTCGACGCCACTTTTAGCGAAGAGGAGGCACATGCCGGAAATTATACCAGAGAAAGAAGCATAGGAAATGGCGAGCAGGAGCCTAGTTCGATTAATGGAACGTATTTGTGAGGGTGTTGCATATTTATTTACAGATAGGAACGATGAGGTGCGAGACGAATCTCGGGATTTGGAGTCCAAAAGTGGAGTGCGCTCGTTCGTCATGGCATCGGTAACAGTATCTGTCACGCCAGTGTTCAGAACTGAAGGGTTTGTAGGAGCTTCCAGGACCATAGGAGGGGTGATATCAGAAGGGGACTCGGAGAGTGGAGTGACGGTTTGCGCGATTCGTCGGTTGAATCGATACTCTGTGAAGTGTGTCTAGAGACATACGCCCATTAGAAACCGAACACAGAGACCTGATGACAGCACGCACTATCGCCAGGCTAACGAAGACCACAACCCCGAGTAGAGAGAAATATACAACAAATGTCGGTCGTCGAAATAAATCCAGTAAATCCTCGAGAGATCGTGTGGGTTCTGGCACGATGCCAAATATAGCAATTAGAACGGCTCCGCCAGCAATGAAAAGAGTTGCCAAAATCATCCAAGAGGAGAAAACATCGCCAAGGATCAACCTCGCGAAAAAAGCATTCCACAAAAGCGAGACTGCTCCAAGAGGTGCTAAGATTACGACTGGTAGCGAAGCGATCTGAACTAAGGAGCCAAGAATATTGGATGATATGAATATTCCAAGACCGAGGATCCAGAGCCTAGAGGTCAAAGTCAGATACGGTAGAGTTTATTTTGAGTTTAGCGGATATTCACGGTCTTCGATGTTCTAAACGCTGCTCGTGTTCCGGGAGGCGTTGGTTGAGAACATGACTTTTTCGTTGGATAGTGAGACCGAGAGATTGAACGAAAGAAGCTAGAAGACCAAAGAATATTCCTAAGGGAATAGAAATTTGGTTCATAATCGGAGCAACATGCAGCTGGGTTGGTGGCGTAAGTTTATGTGTGTATGTTGTCCACGTGGCTAGCTAATCTGCTTGCTTGTTGCTAATCTAATCTAGATGCGATTGACATAACAAGCTTTGCTTGACCCGTGCCTTCGGCACGGGCAGGGGACAGTGACTTTTAACAACACATATAATATTGATTGTATTGAGCCAATACATTATTCAAAAATATACAATATAATTTAACAGCACTAAACTCTAATCAAGCAAAACCTCAGGATAGACAATGTTCTGTGTTATGCACTCTGTATTTCCTGTAGATTGCTTTGAGTAAATAAAACACAAACTTATAAGTATATAACATACCTTCAGGAAAAATTGTTTTGACTCCTTGCTTTGTTGTAGAGCGAGAAAGAGCAACATAGAGTTGACCATGAGTAAATACTGGGGATTGAAGGTTCAACCCAACTGTTTTAACTGATTGCCCTTGAGACTTATTGATGGACATTGCAAATGCTAACCTCACAGGAAACTGGCGTCTTTGAAAGACAAAAGGTAAATCAAGATTGGATGGGCTGAGTGTAATACGTGGAATCAATATAATCTGGCCTGCATTATCTCCACCCAGTATTCTAGCCTCTAGTACTCTTGCTGTACATCAGGTAAGGATTGCACGGGTTCCATTACAAACTCCAGCTGATGGATCAAGATTCCTAAGAACCATTATTGGTGCACCAATCTTTAACTGTAGTTGTGACAGTGGCAGGCCAGAACCATTGATATTGTGAAGGAATTCCTCAGGATACTGAGAATCCCCATCTGCTGCTTCATCTATGACAGCCTTGTCTGCACTATGATAAGTATTGATATTGCCACTCAATGTATTTAAACACATGAGATTGGTTTCATCAACAGTATCATTTCGTGGGCAGAGTATAGTGCACTCTGAAAACCATGAATCAACATTATCTGCTGCACAGTCAATAACATTGAGATTTGGATAAATGGCAGAGATCAAGGAGTCAACAGAGTCCCCACACTTCATAATAGGGTCAAGCTTTATTTGGCTTTCTGGACCATTAATTGAACCATGTCCAACCTTCAGTAACCACTCTGCATACTCTTTGTCCTCTGCTGTACCACTACTTAATCTTTTATTTTCTTTTAGATAAAGGATCTTTATGTCACGCCATAAATAAGATCGCTGGATACACTGACCCACAATTTGCTCTCGGTGTCCTTTCCGGACCACAGGAAGTATTTGCTGAAAGTCTCCTCCAAAAACAACTGTAACACCTCCAAATGGCTTGCTAGGGGTGTCCCTAATGTCTCTCATAGTTATATCCACAGCCTCTTGACAATACCGGTCCTGCATTGGAACTTCATCCCAAATAATAAGACTGGTCTCACGCAGTAGTTCACCCAGATCAGAGTTCTTCTTGACAGAGCATAATTTTCCTTCATATATTTCAATAGGAATCTTAAATGTGGAATGAGCAGTTCACCCCTTTGGGAGTAAAAGAGCAGCAATCCCTGATGAAGCACAGCACAATACAATCTTTTCATCTCCACGCAATGCATAACAGAGTGTATTATATGTAAATGTTTTTCCAGTTCCAGCTGGACCATGGAGAAAGAACATCTGAGGGTTATTCTCATATATTGCAGCTTTAATTGTATTGAAGGCCTCTGCTTGTTCTCTGTTCATCTTTGCAATATTCTCTGATGCTCTTTGCTGTTGTTCTTCAGCATGAAAGGCATGCTGCTCTCGTATCAACCTATTGCCTTCAACCCCTGCCCAAAATTCATAATTAGGAACTGGCATGCCCAGAAAACCTTTTAATCCATCATGTACTCCTGCATGGAAAAGGATTTTATCAATAAGATATAAACCATAATCTTCAATTTGATCCTGTGTTGGGTTGGCAATAATCCCTGAGGTCTGTAAATGGTGGTTGATATCATCACAGATGTGTTCTTTGAACTGCTCCCACAGTAAAAAAGGTTGAGCAGGACGGCAATCTTTAAGAATTGTTGCAAAGAGTGAACGGAGTGCAGATCCAGATTGCATATGTCTTGCATCCTCTAGGCAGTCCTTCCACTCAGAATCACTCTGCAAAAGCCCACGGGCCAAACATGCTTCTTGGTGTGTAGGATATTCCACTCCTTCATAAGTACGTAGATCTGCAAATGATGTAGCACCTTTGACAACTGTAAGCAGCAGTTGAATATAAAACCTTTCGCCAGCTGCAGGGTGAACAAAATACATCCACCCAAGAGCAGCTTTACCCTCACGAATCTTCCATCTTTTTGTAGTTTTTACCCAGACCCATTTTGTAGGAAATTCCTGGTACAAAAGTGATCGTGCAACCATTACTGCATGTTCAGGATCATCCTCAGCCTTTTTCTTCTCTGCTGCATTAACTTTGAAGTAAGCTGTAAGTGTGCTGTCTTTTGACCCAACAGCATGAAGAACCTCCTCTACTGGTGCATCAGCATCAAACACTACAAATTGCCCAGCTTCTGTATGTACTGCAAGGCGGACAACATTTGGGATTTCTTCATGCATATCATAATGAAAAAGCCTCCAAACTGATTCAGAGGCAGATACATAATGGGAATCTATATATTGCTGTATTTCATCTTTATTTTTCCCAATTGCCATGGTTGTACGATCATGGCCTTTGTAAATGTATTTATGAAGGTATTTGAAAGCTTTTATGGAAATGCAACACTCTAAGTTGGCATGTGATTTGAGCTCCATCAAAGCCCAAGGATTATGAGGTACAACCCATCTGTTATCAATATCAATTTCTATGCCATTGACCTTTTTCTTGCAAAGCCTTCCATTCTTGGGTCTAGCATAAAGGGTATAGCCATCCTCTGACAAAACAGTATGCTCTTGGAATACCTTAGGATAACCCTTGGAGCATTTTGAATCCTTCATACAGGATGCACTTGGGTTGAGATCACCACATGGTGTATGAATCATCAGCTTTTCAACCAACATGAATAAATTTGGATGTGTTTCAGGATCAGGCAACTGAGCAGAGATTACTTTGTCAATCTGATGAGCCTCTTGATACTGTGATTGGGGATAGAGAAAAATAAGAATGTGTATATGAGGTAGTCCTCGCTTCTGAAATTCAATTGTGTAAACATGGCCTCTACACTTTCCAAAACACCCTTTGTCAATAGCCCTCAAGATGATCTGTACTTTTTCACGAAAAACTCTGGCAACTAAATCAGGTCTGTCTTGTGCTGTCTGTCCGGGAAGGAGAGCCTCTTTAATCTCAGGTGCATTTGGATCTGCAGTGATTGTCAGAAATAGATCAGGTTTTCCAAATGCTCTTCCTAAGGCAATAGAATCTTGATAGAGCTGGAACATATGTCTTGATCCTCCAATATAAGAAGAGGGTAAGATAACTCATTGCCCTATATCTTGCAGCTGAACATCTCCTGAATGAACAGCATCTACTAAACCACTGTAAACCTCAGCTCTGAGTTTCTTCTGATTGCGTGCAAGCCAGGATAAGCGTGACTGATCAGTTTGGGCCCATGCATCAACAATATATTGCTGAAAAAGATTTTTGGCATAGAACAGATGGTTTGATTCAATCTCTAGATTGCGTTGATGAAGGCGATTGTCAGCGACTCGCTAGCTCTCATAAGAGACAACCAGGCATCACACAATAGATGATGAGCAAGAGGGCAAAAAAGCAAAAAGCGGATGGATAAAACAACCCAACTACAAGTCTAGCTACTGAGGAGAATAGACGAGAATAGAGCTAAGGAATATAACTACAAAATACTAAGTCTTATATACTATTGGGATATGAAGCCGTGAGAGATGTCTCGCGCCGTAACCGTGAGGATCTACAATAAGAGTCGCTCGTATCCATAAGTGAAGCTGTAGGTATTAGGTGAGTAAACAATAAGGCAATATAGAAAGAAGCATGGAAGCGGAACAATAATGACGTCGTCCTGTCAATGAGCTGACAGGCACGAGAGAGTCGCGCCTAAGTGAAACGACAATGCGAGAACAATAAGGTTGACGCATGTAACCTAAATGATAATGAAAATATAACAAGCGCTAGTGCAAGCGCTTTGACGATTAGGTAAGTAAATAAAAGAAAAGGAAAAGAATAATAAAAGAAAAGAATAACGAAAAAGATTGTTTCATGACATTACCCCCTCCCTAGAGCGCGAGTTCCATGAAGCGCTTGTCGTCTAACGAAATTTTCGGAGGGTAATTGTGATGGCGTGTTTTCGGTGTCTGGTGGAGGCATAGGGCGGAATAATTCAGTCGGAAATAAGGATATAGGAATCTCGAGTCTACTTAGAGTGGCGGGTTTGGGTTTGGTCGGATTTTTGTCATGGAATTCCTTCAACAAATCGGAGGAATGTGTGATGTTGGACCGAGGTTCCCAAGTGTCTTCATGTGGTCCGTATCCTCTCCACCTGACCTTGTACTTGATTCCTTTTCCTACTTTTTGTGAATCGAGAATCTCCTCGACTTCGAATTCTTCTTCTTCTCCTACGACGACAGGAGGTGGGCGAGTGTTTCGTGGTTGAGAGGGGAATTGCGGTTCTCTATAGGGAGTGAGAAGGACTTCGTTGAAAACGTTATGGATACGTTTCCACATAGAGGGGATGTCTAGTTTATAGGAACTAGTGCCTATCTTCTTCTGAACTGTAAACGGTCCAAACCGTTTATCTCCTAACTTTTTCATCGGCTGGTCTGTCGATAAGTTAGTTCCCTCAAGCCAGACCTTATCGCCTGGCTTGTACTCTACTCCAACTCTTCGCTTACAGTCATAAAACTTCTTCATATCCTCGTTGGCCTTTCCTAAGGCCGCTCCTACTTCATCTTGAACCTTCCTCATTCCATCTGCAAACGCTTGTGCTGTGGGGTTGTCCGAAGTCATTTGAGGTGCCGTACCTTTATAGGGATGTCTACCGTTGTCAGCATAGAAGGGGGAAACTTTCGTCGCAGAGTGTATTCGATCGTTATAGGCAAACTCTGCAAGTGGTAACCACTCATGCCAGTCGTTTTGATGATAACTAATGAACAAACGGAGATAATGTTCTATCTCCTGATTTGTTCGTTCCATCTGGCCGTTGGTCTGTGGGTGATACACAGTGGTGTAGTTTGCTTCTATTCCTAAAAGACGGTAGAGTTCCTTCATGAAACGAGAATGATATTGAGGTCCTCGATCATGTATGATTTTTCGTGGAATGCCGTGGATAGAAAAAATACGATCCCGATAGATTTTTGCCATTCCCTCTGATGTGACTGTAGTGTGCGACAGAACAAGTCGTAATCTTTTGGAAAAATGATCGATAAACACCAATATGGCGTTATATCCTCCCGATTCCGGTAGTTCCCCTATCATATCAGTGCCGATTATCTGCCATGGTTCAGTTGGTACCGCATGTGGATGAAGTTGTCCGACTGGTTTGGTACGATGTGATTTTGTCGCTTGGCATTTCTCGCAACCTTCGACGTATTTCCCTGCATCTCGTGTCACCCCTGGCCACCAGTAGTCCCAAGTAATCAACTCCGTGGTTTTGTACTGTCCTGGATGTCCCGCTAGTGGTGTATCGTGGTACTGAGTGATTATTTTGGATCGGAGTAGGCGGTTTTTTGGTACATAAACACACCCTTTCCATGTAATGACTTTGTCGGTTTCAGTCCACTCTGGGTTTTTTGCAGCAAGGGCATCTTGTATGGTTCGATCTACTTGATTTCTACTCTTTCGGATCTCTGATAGCAGGAGATCTTCAGGAGCCAATAGGTCGAGAGCTTGGATGAAAAGTTCCGGTTTCAGGAGAACGATGTTCTCGTTGTCCTTGTCCCCTGTCTCAAGACCTGTCATCCTCGACAGGGCATCAGCTTTTGTCATCGATTTACCAGGCTTATGAACAAGATCAAAATTATACTCCGCTAATTCCAGTACCCAGCGCGCTTGTCGTCGGTTGAGCTTCTGCGGCTTCTTGAAGTACTGGAGGTTTGCGTGATCCGTAAAAATTTCGATCTGTTCCTCCGCACCTAGTAAATACTGTTGCCAGTCATCAAGAGAGTCCATAATCGCCATGAGCTCTTTATCATAAATTTCGTAATTACGCTCAACCTCGTTGAGGGAACGTGAACGAAAAGCGATTGGATACCACCTATTGTTGACAAACTGTGATAAAACTGCGCCATTGGCATAATCAGATGAATCAGCCTTGACTCGGAATTGTCCCTGATTACGAGGAATCAACAAAACAACCTCCTCACAAATACGGCGTTTCAACTCCTCGAACGCATCTTCTTGTACTTTCTCCCACTTCCAAGTTCCATTCCCAGTAAGCTGTGTCAGCGGCTTTGCGATAAGACTAAATCCACGAATAAAGCGCCTGAAGAAGTTGCAAAATCCTAAGAATTGCTGAACGTCGTGCTTCTTTTGTGGAGTAGTCCATTCTCTAACGGCTTGTACTTTCTTGGGATCCATGCGAATAGTTCCATTACCAATGATGATACCGAGGTAGTCAATAACCGGTTTTTCGAAAGAGCATTTTTTGGGTTTAAGAAACAATTTGTGCTCCCGTAGAATATTGAGTACTTGCTTTACCATTCGTCGATGCTCTTCTATACTGTCGGTAAAAATCAGTATGTCATCCATGTAAACGATAACATGACCTCTATTGACGAGGTCTCACAAGATATGGTTCCTAAAGCCTTGGAATGTCGCAGGAGAGTTAGTGAGTCCGAAGAACATAACAGTTGGTTCGAATAACCCCTGGTTAGTTCGAAAGGCCACTTTCCATTCGTCACCTTCCTTTATGCGGATGTTGTTGAATCCCCATCTGATATCCATCTTCGTGAAGATTTTAGCACCTTTTAAATGAGCGATTAGCTCCTGAATGAGAGGAAGTGGGTACCGGTTTTTAACCGTCATCTCGTTCAGTTTGCGATAATCTTGTACCGGTCATAAGGTGCCATCTTTCTTTCTGATGAAGAAGAAAGGGGATGCCATCTGCGAGGTCGAAGGTCGGATTTGTCCAGTTCGAAGGTTTTCTTCAAGGAACTTGTCGAGTGCCTCTTGTTCCTTTGGGTTTAGCAGATATACTTTACAATCTAAAGGTTTGGAACCGGGCGTTAGATCGATAGCATGATCCCAAGGACGTCGTTGTGGCAACTGGTCAAATTCCTTCTGGCTGAAGACATCAGGGTATTGTTCAACGTAGGGTTTGGAAGTATCGAACTCTTCGGCTGTTTCCTCCTTAGCTTGTTCCTTCGTCCACTTCCTCGACTGTACCTGCTCGTGAACATACCTGTCCCAGTCGAATAGGAAACGCTGTTCGCCTTCCTGTAACGCCGCTCTAGAATGGGTATCCTCTGGTGTCCAAAAATGTGGGTTGTAACCGCATCTTATTGGACACCTGTCGAAAGTTAATTCAGACGTTTTCCAATTGATACTAGGGTTATGATGTCGTAGCCAGTCTAGTCCTAGAAAGATATTATTCTTTCCTAGACTTACTACTCCAAATTGGATGATCTCTGAATGATCACCGATGGTCATCCGGATCTCGACGTACTTGTCTATTGATCCGGAGTCGTTAAGTGTACCGTCGGCATTGTAGACAGGTGTTTTGATTGGTAAGTCTTCTGTGATGAGGTTATGCCGTTTGACGAAATCCGAATCAATACATGAACTGGTAGCTCCGCTGTCAAGAAGTCCTTCTGTGACGATTTGTCGACTATCTTCCAGTGTTTCGAGTATTGCTGGAAGTTTCAGACTTTTGCCACATGTCCCGCGAACATAACTTCTTTTGTTCTTGAGACTCCATATGGCATTGACTGCTGTTTTCCAGTTCCGTTTTTGTATGTCCATGACGGTTTCTTCAGAGGCTTCTTTTTCCCGGGAAAAGGGCATCCAAGTTCGTAATAATCCCACTGCTCTCGGGATCTGGTCTTCTCTAACTCTCTGAGTTAGCCATTCAGCAGTGTCGGGTTCGTACCATATAGGCTTTTCGGTTTTTTCGGTTTTGTGTATGAAGGTGGACGCGTTTTTCTGTTTAGTACCTGTACTGATTACATAATCAACGCCATTATCAACAAATTCCGAAATGTCCATGTGCGAAGGCTCCTGCAGACCTATATCTACTGCGGAGCCTTTGGAAAACCCAAATCGTTAATGAAGTCCGTACGTTCCTGCTCACTCATGTTCAACATAATACCTCTGACCACCGCCTTTCTCTTGTGCGGGCAGTTCCTGCTCATGTGGCCTGGCTCGCCACAGTTGAAGCACAAACACTTCTCCCTTGCCTGGTCGATGTCCATCGGCCTGCCCGTTCCTCCGAACATGGTGCCGGTAGCATCTCTTCTTGGCGCCACAGAATACTCTGCCTTCGGAGCTACTTTCGGCTCCTGCCGGTTCTGCTGAGTGAACGACTGTCCACGACTCTGTACCTGTGGGTTAGCATTCCACCACCCCGCATACCTGTATCCTCTCTTCTGTTCGGCCCACTGCCGCCTTACATTATCAGCCCCTGTAACTACCTTCTTCAACTCCTTGTAATCTTCAAAGGGCTCCGTTCGTCCTTTAATGATGTCATATAGGAGGGTGTGGTCAACTGCTCTCTCCGCTAGGGTAAGAACGTGCGACTCGTCCTTCTTGTACCCGGCATCTTTCAGCAACAATTCGAACTCTTTGAAAAAGTCGCTGGCTGAGGACTTCCCCTGTCGGATATAAGTTAGTTTGTCGCAGGCTTCCTTCTCCTTCATGATGTTCGTGAACTCCCTGTCCATGTCGTCAATGAGCTGCTTCCCCGTAATGTCCCATGTCCCTCTGTCAATATCGAAGTGGTCATCAGAGTAGACCTGGGCCCATTCGTCGGCCTTTCCTCCGACCAGGAAGGACATAATGATGGTCGTGACACGATGGGAATTGTTGACCTGTTTAGTCTCTGTTAACTCAGAGACATAAGCCATCATTCGTCATCGCCATGGTCGGTAGGTGGCAGGATCGCCATCGTAGTTCCCTGGTGTATTGACAAACACCTGGTGTGGATTAGAAGTAATGGTAGCGACTTCTGCTGGGTCGGGCGCATGTATCGACCAATCAGTCATGTTGAGTTATAGTAGGGGAGGGGATGAGCGTGTTTGGTAAAAATGAAAACGTGTAACGTATCGAGAAAACTAGTTTCCAACGGTATGTTGAATCCTAGGCAAGTTTGTAAAAAGTTTGTTGTGACGGGTGGTGTGTGGTAGAAGCTCTATTCTTCTGTCAGTGACTCACTAGCTCTCATAAGAGACAACCAGGCGTCACACGATAGACGATGAGCAAGAGGGCAAAAAAGCAAAAAGCGGATGGATAAAACAACCCAACTACAAGTCTAGCTACCGAGGAGAATAGACGAGAATAGAGCTAAGGAATATAACTACAAAATACTAAGTCTTATATACTATTGGGATATGAAGCCGTGAGAGATGTCTCGCGCCGTAACCATGAGGATCTACAATAAGAGTCGCTCGTATCCATAAGTAAAGCTGTAGGTATTAGGTGAGTAAACAATAAGGCAATATAGAAAGAAGCATGGAAGCGGAACAATAATGACGTCGTCCTGTCAATGAGCTGACAGGCACGAGAGAGTCGCGCCTAAGTGAAACGACAACGCGAGAACAATAAGGTTGACGCATGTAACCTAAATGATAATGAAAATATAACAAGCGCTAGTGCAAGCGCTTTGACGATTAGGTAAGTAAATAAAAGAAAAGGAAAAGAATAATAAAAGAAAAGAATAACGAAAAAGATTGTTTCATGACAGCGATATGCATAGTACTCCATCTGGGTAACATGATCATCATTAGAGGCTGGTTCATTAGGTCTATCTGCATATTTGATATTTAGGTGCCATCCTAGTTCACCTCTGGGAAACAGTAAAACATAATGTAAAGGTGCATATGCAGGATTGGTTTCATATATACGTTTCAGTGGCCCCTCCTTACATTGAAGGATAATATCTCGATGATCTGTGGCAGTACCTGGGCCTGGAAGAACAACTGCAACCTCATCAGCTGATGGCATATTATATCTCCTAGGATCATTTGTATCACTGAAATGCAGTTTGATATAAGCACCATTTAGGGAATTTGGAGCCTGTGCCTGAAGGTTTTGTATTCTCTGGTATGCTGATCTGTAGAGATTCACAAAGTTATTATTGCAGTGAAGGCAATCAGATATTGTTTGCATAACAGATGACAGTAACCCAGTACCATGATGTCTGTTATTGGCTAAGCGCTGCTCTAAAGCAGTCTCAGGTGCAACTATGTAAAGCTGTGCATATACTGGGGGTTTGTCACCCTCAGGCAAAAGGGAGCCTAGAGAATGCCAAAGTGCACCCTTAATTTTAAACTGCCTTGGCCCAGTATTTGGAAGTTCAGGATCATTCTGTGGTTGAATCTTAAGGCCCAATGATACAAAAGCAAAAGCAGAATTATAACTCCTTATGTTGTCTAAAAAGTGCTTTGAGTTATGATCAACTCCAGTAAAGAGATTCCTGATTTCAATAGGTGGACTTTGTAACATAGGTAGCTGAATCTTCCCTGATTTGCAGCATGCTCCAAATTTAGGATTTATTACAGAGGAATGTGTAAGTCTCTCTGCTTGCCAATGCAATGCACCACAAAATGGACACTCTATATCCATTTTTCCCAAAGAACAGAAGTTATAAATCCGATCATTCTCAATAGGTTGTAGACCTATTGGAATAGGCTCATCTGGAGCATCATTTTGATGTTCATGATCTCCCACATCAATTTCTTGCTGTTGCAAGTGCTGCTCATGCACCTCTTGGGAGTTGTGCATCACATTTTGCAACTGTTCATGTTGTTGGTGCATGTCATGGCCTTCTGGTGTGAGATAGCCAGGACCTGGTGGAAGTCTCTGGCTATTCTCAAAGTCATCTTGTGGAGGATCATTATTCTCATGCTCATGGGTCAGCCTTTCTGGATTAAATGATATAGATTCTGAAAGTAAAGATAGTCAGCAATAAATAGTGTAATATAGAAAAGAATGTATTACAGATATGACTTTGGGCTCTTCTATGATTCTGTCTCAATGTTGGTCTTGCAGGGTGAGGCTGTACAAATGCTAGTTGAGCTTGTAGCTCAGCAGGTAAGTGAGGAAACTACCAAGAGAAGAAATGAGCCTTAAAATCTCTAAATAAGTATGCTAATACCTGATTTTGATATGCCAAATTTGATGGTCCTGCATGGGCATTCTGATTCTGATTATGAATAGACTATAAGGTAAAGATATTGATTGGTGGCCACAGCACTATGTATTTGAATTTTTACACCTACAACTGCTTGATTTGAAGTACGGCCACGGCCATGGCCCCGTGTTGGTAGTAGTGGAGGTAAATTTCTGAGTTGATTAGCAATTCCTTGAGTCAATTGAAACTCTTGGCCATTATGGTTGATTACTTGAAATAGATCATCTTGTGAATGCTGGGAAGGTACATAATTTTGAGGTATATTGAGTTGGAATGGTATTGGTCCACCATGTGGTGATGGTTGAGGTGTACATTGATTTTCAGGGCTGCCTAGGGTATGTGTTTGTCGTTCCCTCTCACGATCAGCATTTTGTTGTCGATGTTGAGGTGTATTGGGAGGTGACTCAGAATCCCTTAAAGTGAGAATAGTAGTCAGAGCCTGCACACAGGTCAATAGCTTGTAAGAAACCAAACATTTTATCTGTAGTCAAATTTCCTCTATCAGGAACTTCAATTATAGTGTGAAATTATAGTAGAAGATGGGAAAGGGAAACAAAGGAGAGCATAATTATCATGCAATGCATGCAGCAAACATGCAGCAAACACATTGCAAGCTTGAAGTAATGTGTGAGAAAAACCTAAGTCAACTCAGCAAACATGCAGCAAACACGTCGCAAGATTGTGTATTGTAATGTGTGGGAAAAACTTAAGTTGCCGCTGCCGCCGCAGCACTAAAACGTTGACAGTTTTGCTGACATAAATAATGACTAATAAGAAAAAGCGCTGGTTTAGGCGCACCGCCCTAATTTATAGTATAGGATTTTGTTCCCGGTAAGTTCCTGAACCTTCGACTAGTTTCTAGTTGTGCCTCGAAGGATGCTCTCGTTTGCTTAAAAGCGCGCTCCTATCTCCAAGGTTCTTCACGATATATCCTCAACTAAAATGACCTCTAACTTTGATTTCACCGACAAAACTCAGCAATCTTTGGCCAACGCCATTCAGTGCGCCAAAGATTACGCCAATGCCCAAAGTATGTATTTATTCTCGAGAAATTTGGGACCGAAATCTGAATCGCACTGTAGTACATCCTGCACATCTTGCATTCACCCTCCTAAATGAAGAGGGTTCATTGTTCACTTCTGTCATCGAGAAGGCTGGCGGCGAGCCTTCCATCGTGAAACGGGCACTCCAAAAGGCAATCGTTCGACTACCTACTCAGAACCCTCCTCCGGACGATACTTCATTGAGCTCAGCTGCAAACAAAGTTCTTCATGAAGCTCAGAACCTTCAGAAGACCATGCATGACTCTTACATTGCTCAAGATCACATCCTTCTTGCACTCCTAAAAGATTCTACTATCTCTTCAATTCTTAAAGAAGCTGGTCTTACGGAGGCGACTTTGAAGACCGCGATTGAACAGACTCGGGGCAATCGTAGAGTCGAATCAAAAACCGCAGAAGAGGGTTTTGACGCGCGTAAGTCAAATAATCATTTGCTTTAGAACTATCTTCCAACTTCGCTCATGCAGTCAATAAGTATGCTATCGATCTTACTGCTCTCGCGGAGGCGGGAAAGATTGATCCTGTCATTGGCCGTGACAACGAGATCAGGCGTACAATTCGTATTCTTTGTAGACGGTGAGTCTTTGAGTTTTGTTCGATCATGGTGCAGGCGTACTAATGATCCTCTGCAGAACGAAAAATAATCCGGTTTTAATTGGAGAGCCAGGTGTTGGTAAAACCTCGATAGCCGAAGGATTGGCTCAACGTATCGTGAAACGTGACGTACCGGCCAGTCTCTTCTGTCGATTATTCTCGTTAGACATGGGTGCTCTCATGGCCGGAGCAAAATACAAGGGAGAATATGAAGAACGTATCAAGGCTGTTTTGAACGAAGTTGAGAAAGCCACTGAAGATGGTGGCCCTGGCGTCATCCTTTTCATTGACGAGCTTCACCTAATCATGGCAGGTCGTGGCGCTAGTGGTGGAGGAATGGACGCGGCCAACTTGTTTAAACCTCTTCTTGCACGAGGTAAGTTCATATTGGCTTCACACAAGTCTTCTTCGGAATATTCATCTGTTTCTAGGCAAACTGCGCTGCATCGGTGCTACTACTTTGGCAGAATACCGTCAATACATTGAAACTGACACTGCCTTGGAACGTCGGTTCGCTCAGGTCATTGTCAACGAGCCCACGGTCCCAGAAACTATCAGCATACTTCGCGGTATCAGGGAAAAATACGAAGTGCACCACGGTGTCAAAATCTTAGACGGGTCGCTCATTTCCGCAGCTCAATTGGCTCACAGATATCTTACCTCCAGGCGATTGCCAGATGCTGCTATCGACTTAGTCGACGAGGCTTGTGCAAGGCGAGTTTAGTTTCGGCCATTCAGGCAATCAACGAAGTGCTGATATTTAAACTTTCCAGTGTCCGTGTGACTCGCGAAACTGAGCCAGAAGCAATAGACAAACTTCAGCGTAAAAAGCTTGAACTCGAAGTTGAAATCCATGCCTTGGAGCGGGAGAAAGATGACGCCAGTAAAGAACGGCTCAAGGTTGCACGGAAAGCCATTGCTGATGTTGAAGACGAGCTGCAGCCACTGAAAGCCGCCTACGAAAGTGAAAAGCAGCGTGGTGACGAGATCAACAAAGTACGAAGGAGGATTGATGAGCTCAAAGCAAAGGCAGAGGATGCTGAGCGAAAGTAAGTTTATTTGTTTTGTAATCAAGGTTTGATGGTGAAAGTTAACCTGTTTTTTTCAGGTATGACCTTGCTACAGTATCCGACCTCCGGTATTATGCTATTCCTGAATCGCAGTCTCGCCTTGAATTGCTCGAACAGAAGAAGGCTACAGAAGATGAGGAGCAGGGTGCAGGCACAGATACTGTAACGCCCGAGCAAATTGCTGATATCGTCGCTCGCTGGACTTCGATTCCAGTGACTCGTCTTATGTCCTCCGAAAAAGAAAAACTTCTCCGCATGGAGAAGATCCTTGCCGAAAGTGTCGTTGGACAAACCGAGGCCGTTAAAGCTGTCGCGAACGCTATTCGACTTTCAAGAAGTGGCTTGTCCAACCCGCAACGCCCAATTGCTAGCTTCTTGATGGCTGGGCCCTCTGGAACAGGTAAAACTCTTATGGCGAAGACTGTAAGTTTCTGTATCCTATGATTACCTCAGTTTCCAGTTTATATTGATTGTTTTGTCTAGCTCGCAAACTTGCTCTTCGATTCTGCCGATGCCATGATAAGAATCGACGGTTCTGAGTACTCCGAGAAACATTCGATTGCTCGTCTAATCGGAGCACCACCTGGATACGTCGGTCACGATCAGGGAGGGCAACTTACTGAATACATCCGTCGAAAACCATACAGTATTGTCCTCATCGACGAAATTGAAAAGGCTTCGCGAGAATTTGTCACGTTATTCCTACAGGTACTGGATGATGGCCGTCTTACCGATGGACAGGGTCGTGTTGTCGACTTTAGGAACACTGTCATCATCATGACCTCCAATCTGGGAGCCGCATACCTCAACGATATGGGAGATGGACCGGTCAGCCCTGCAACAAGACAACTTGTTCTCGGTGCTATTCAAGGTCACTTCCCCCCGGAATTTGTCAACCGTGTGGACGAAATCATTGTCTTCGTAGGTTTATTTCTGTCACATCATATCTACGGTTTACTGACTCTCCATCGTAGCGAGCACTATCTCGGAAACACGTATTGAAGATTGTTGACATCCGTCTCGTCGAGGTGCAAGAAAGGCTCGCAGAGAGGAAGATTGTTCTAGACTTGAACGAACAAGCGAAACAATATCTCAGTTCCATTGGATACTCTCCGACATACGGTGCTCGTCCTCTGAACCGTGCTATTCAGCAAGAACTGCTCAACCCGCTCTCTGTTATGATCCTCGGTGATCGTATAAGAGATGGCGAGCTTGTTCGAATCACCTTCGACGGACCCCATAATCGCCTCGCAATTATTCCCAACCACGAGGGTAACCCATCGGACGAGTATATGGACATTGATGACGACGACGATATCGAGATTGAGGAGATGGACTAATAAACCGTTATGTATAAATACCATGGATCAATTAACACTGTAGTTTTATTCACATTTTCAGCTTCATCATTGTATTCAATATTTGGATGAATTCTACGTACCGTAAAATTTTTAGAAAATAAGATTGGTCCTGCCTGCAAGAAGAACGGTCACATGATCCAGCGCTCAATTAAACCAGTCAAATTTCACACGCCTTGTTCTCGTTGGTCCCACTCATTTACGACCCTCGCCATGGCTGCCCAAGCGGACATTGTACAATGGGCGAACTACATACGAAGCTCTATGGCGTTTGATCCAGGTCGTCAGTATTTTCAAGACCAGATCCAGAAGCAGGGCTTCGATTTTCTTGACAACTATCTGGATAATATTCTGGCAAAGACGGAGGAGTTCGTTGCTTTTTAGTATCTATACAATTTCAAAGCTTATTAAACTTAATCCCTACACCTTGTATCTAGTGATGTTGTCGATCTGCTTAAAACTCCAGGCCGCAAGAAAATAGTCTCGAAGAAATCAAAGTCCATTCACGCATCCTCCAAACTCAAGAACACAGTTTCAGCACAGGTAGGTTTAACGACATTTGGTTCATATATCTTAATCAATACATATGGAACTTACTAGGATAGTGAGAAGGAGAATATTTCGTCAGTGAACAGCTTTCAGCAAGCATTACTTCAGGCCAAGGCAGAGGACGAACCGTCGTCTCGGGAGCTTCCCACTGCATTTCAATCGGCTAACACATCCCTGTTACAACAATCTCCCATACTTCAATCTACTATCCCGGGGCAATTTACGGCAACCGTACCTGTGCACTCCGAAGATGTCTATAGTCCTTGTCCTTCGCTGGTTGTTCAAATAGACATTGCTCCCCAGACAAATGGTGACGACGCTTCTGCGCCTATAGAGCTGTCCATGATCGCTGAAGACGAGGAACCTGCGGAGCGCTCGCGTCTTTCCAATGTTCCGTCTCAGCCTTCGCCACCATCAAATTCTTTCCCTTCCACAATCATGCTGGATACTTCTAATAATCAACGTCCTGCAGGAGTTACGGCCCAGCCCAACGACTCTGTGGATATGTCGACTTCGTCTTCTGTAAATACCTTCCTTTCCATCCCTCTCAATTCTTCCCCGTTGTCCACCAGAGCTTCATCTCTGCATAGCTCGCAGACAAAGATGACTATCGTAGATAAGCAAGATGCAGACGTAACACTCCCTCAATTAACTAACAGATCCACCTTTCAACCTGTGCCTATATCTTCTCGTGAGTCTTCGCCTGTGCTCGAGGAGACCATTCCATTACGTGATGAGGACATAGTCGTTGATTCCTCTCAACCTCCACCCCCAGCCTTCCCGTCATTACCTGGGCCAATGCTCCTGCGTAAATCTATACGTACGCCACGAGATCCCTCAGCAGGTCCAAGTCTACCCAGTGCGACACCTGGTGCTGCCGTCGG
This sequence comes from Lentinula aciculospora, assembly GCA_028011355.1. NCBI lineage: Eukaryota > Fungi > Basidiomycota > Agaricomycetes > Agaricales > Omphalotaceae > Lentinula > Lentinula aciculospora. The sequence goes on from JAOTPV010000011.1 coordinate 1,849,911, forward strand.
GAAAAGGACATCGTGGCTGATGAAAGCGCGGGAGGTTAAAGCCCTTGAAACAAAACCCATGGGTGTGGGCGGCCCTCATGAAGCGCCTTCTTCTAAAAGGAAAAGTTCAATGATGCTTGGCGAGGCTCCAGAGTCGCAACGGGAGGACGAGGAACGTCTTCCCAAAGCGAGAAAGCAAGCCGTCGCGGATATAGCACCTGTAAATGCCGCTGAAGGGCACGAAAAGATCCAAGCCCTCGTCATAGAAGGGCTGAGAATGGATTCTGTTGATTCGGATCCATCTACCTTACAACTCGGCGTGCTAGATCAGTTCAAAAAAACTGTTCAAGGTCTTGGAATTGGTAAAGCGAAGGGCAAATCCTTAGGTGGAGCGGCGCTTGCGGAAGCAAAGGCTCTCGCAGAGGCTAAAATCGCAGACAAAATACAGCATAGCGACGAAGGAATCACCAAAACACTCGGGCCTTTCATCGATGCTCCTTCAACTGATCTCCCGGAAGAAAACTCCATTCCAAAGACATCTATGGTGCTCAAGCGCATGTCGAAATCTGATCGCCTCAGTATATCCGAACTGGTCGTTGACGATGTGAAGGGCAAAGAGAAGGCCGAATCGGCAACTCGTCAAGAGGAGAAAGAAGCTGCAGCGACAAGCAAAGTCGTAGGTCATACCCGTGTGTTCTCCCCTCCCCCAGGTCTTGTTTTCAACAAACCTCCTCCCGTCTTCGTCCCTCCTTCCCCGGTAATCAAACATTTGCCCAAATCTGATGCTGCTTCCCTACCTCCATCAATCTTTTCCAAACCCGCGTCGATGTCTGTGGGCCTCTCACCTCGTCTAAGATCGCCTGCGACTCGACCACCACCGGTTTCTGCCCAGTCCACCTTGGAGAGCATCCAGTCTGACCGTTCTGAAAATGTATTCGGCAGTCAAGATTCTTCGGCCTGGTTGCCTTCCACCCAGGACACTGAATACGAAGAGTCTCAACCTCAAACTTATCTCAATCAACTTGACGAAGATGATAGCTGGCCATTAGACGAAAAGCTTACAGCAGGATTGCATTGGAATTTTGGAGGAGATAGCACCAATACATGGAGCAGTAGCGAACAAAATCATACCGATAAAGTGTTTCCGGAGCAAACTAACACCGTGCCCCTTGAGTCTGTGGGTCGTCAAGCTAGTCCGGGCACTGTGCCTGGGGCATTTGAGATGGATATTGACGATATCGATGACGAGTTCGCAGCGGCAGACCTCAGCATCGATTCTGGAAAGCCGACAGTAAGTCTGGTGGAGGTAAGTTAGCTCGTTATTCATCCATGATCAGGTCGTTGATCCTGTACAGTCTAAATTCAATAGAAGCCAAAGCCAATCATCGATGGCGTCTACATCGTCTTCACAGTCGAACGCTGGGGTGTTCAGTCAGGCTACAAAATTTGTGAATACTATCCTGGGTACGAGCAAGAAGAGTAAGACGGAAGTGAAGAGCTTGCAGCTCGCAGCTGCAGCCGCTAAGAAGGTACTGTGCAGTGGTCATGTTTTGTTACGCTTCCTCGATGCTGAGTGCGTGGGTATGTAGGAACAAGAGGAAAAAGACAAGAAAGCAACAGTACTCAAGAATATGGAAATCAGACGTCAACAGGCAATGCAACGGAAGGCGGAAGAGGAGAAGAACAAGCAGCTAGATGAAGAAAAGAAGTTAAAGGAAGAGGTTGAACGGCGTAAGCGGGAACGTGAAGACCATACCGACAAACGACCGCTAAAGATACTCAATAACGGCATTGTCAAGAAGGCAAGTAACGGCTGTTTTTTTTTCTGGTCGTTGATGATGTACTGATGCAAATACAGGAAGAGGATTCTACGTTCAAGAGGAAACTGCCCGAAGTTAAAAAGCCACAGTCCAAAATGCTACAACCCCAGAGCTCGAAAGCGACATTCAAGCCGACTCAAAAAGCAATTGGTCTTGTTTCCTCTACTAGTACTAATCCATCTCACCCGAACACGAGTTCTATCATGGCGGGCCCTTCAAATAAACCCACTCCTGTCGTTGCTAAACCTAAAACTAAAACAGTAGCCAAAGTCCCAATTGCTGACGAAGAAATCGTACATCCGTCGCAACATGTCCAGAATCAGATGGCTGCTCGAGTCAAAGCTCAACTCGAAGCTGCACTCCCAGAACCCACGATTCCTAGCGAAAGCATCGAACTTCCGGAAGTAGACAGTGAATATTCGGACTCTGAAGACGAAGACCGTGTGAAGAAGTTTGATCCCCCTCACTGGGCTCAGTCACCAGAGCTACGGCAAGCTCTGGTTGACCAAAGTTCCATTAATCCAGATGATATCTTTGGGCCTATCCGCCCCCTACGGATGGAGGAGATATTTAGAAGCCGGAGTAACAGGTTCAGAGCTCGTACAAGTTCTGCAAACTGGATTGGTACCGATCAGCTGACTTTGGAGGAAGAGCGGGAATACGCGAGAAGAATGGGGTTTCGATAGCCTGAACAGTTATGACTGCTTTTATAAATTATAGTTGTATATCTTAAGAGTATATAGGCCCAAAATCATGACCATTCCCTTAAGGACTTTAACGGACCGGGTGTGACCGGTGTGACACATGACAATTAAGCTGCCGGTCAGCACGTGATATTACTCCCTTCTTTGTCGTTCGTGCCTCTTCGAGTTCCATTATCACTTTCACAACTCTCACCATCTTCATCTACGTTTTTCGGACAAATATCAATGTCCTCCCCATCTTCATCATCTCCGGAACTTTATTCTGCCATGCAACCTCAAATGGATCCTTCCGAAGGCCGATATCCAACCATGTATGAGACCGAGGAAGACGTCTTGGAAGATCTGACTAGGTAGGTATTCTTCTTTTTTCTTTCGCTGAACCCCGAAATAATATCATTCTAGTCGATTTATCTTGAATCTTCCTGATGAGGAACTCAACTCGATAGAGAGAATATCTTTTCAAGTAGAGCAAGCGTAGGATTAAGTCTTTGCCGCGGTTGTACAGCAGCTAACACACCTTTCGACTCACAGCCATTGGTATTACGAGGACTTTATCCGCGAAGCAAATCCGAAATTTCCTTCATTACCACTCAAGAAATTTTCTGCCATGCTGTTCAACGCCTGTCCCTTGCTGCACCGGGAGGACCACGAGCAAGCGTTCCATATTTTCATGCAATATAAGACCCGTGTTCCTGTTTGTGGTGCAATAATGCTGAATGACTCTTGGGAGAAGGTGTGTTTTCTCCATCGATCATTGGCCAGTGTTCTGATCTTCTGAAACTCTAGTGTGTCCTCGTCAAAGGTTGGAAGTCATCTTCGGGATGGGGTTTTCCAAAAGGGAAAATAAACGAAGATGAATCACAGCCAAACTGTGCGATCCGCGAAGTGCGTTATCATTTTCGCCTTAATGTTTACGCATTAAAGTTGTGCTCTAGGTTCTTGAAGAGACAGGCTACAACTTGGCGGGTCAGTTGAACCCTGATCATGTTATCGAAATGTCCATCAAGGAGCAGAAAATTGCGCTTTACATTGTACCCAGTGTGCCGGAGGATTACCCGTTCAAGACGAAGACACGAAAAGAGATTAGTGTATGTCTTCATCACTCATTCTACTACAACGATCTTACTCTTTCCTGTAGAAAATAGAGTGGTTCCGTCTTTCCGATCTTCCCACTTGGAAACGCAACAAAACCACTCCTGGAAAATTCTATCTGATTTCCCCTTTCATTGGGTAAATGCTTTCAATCACCTTTGTGTGCGATGATACTAAACGCTCTTTTGTCAGTGCATTGAAGCAGTTTGTCAGAGAAAACAAACCCGTCAGCATTCCACGCAAACCACCCAGAGCTAACAAAGTCCAAAATCACGAATCGCGTCCTGATAGTCGACATGAGACCTCGCTTGCTGATTCGCCTTCTAGCTCATCACAAGAAGCCAATCACGAGTCGAGCTCTCAATCTTCATCCGCCGAAAACGGTGAACCCCAAACCCCCTCTCCACGATATATCCCAACAGTCGCGAACCATATCAACGTTGTAGACACTGCGACGCTTGATCCCCACTTTGCACGGTTATTAAGTGGCCTCACATTGTCTGGGACAATCGCAGGCGAGCAGGAAGTGGTAGCGAAATCCCCCACTCCGCAGCTATCTTCTCAAGCGGTCGTTTCCGAAACCCAAGCAAAGCTTATACAAGAGTCCTCCACTCCAGTTCGAACCTCACCAACAACTGTATCTCGCGCAACCTCTGCGTTAGACGTTACTCCAGTTGGTCAAAGTCTCCGTTCCCGAAATGCTCCTATCCCTACTCTCGAGTCTTTCAATTCTCTACCTCCTTTGCGCACGACGTCAAAAACATCGGAATCCTCTTTCCCATACACCAGTCCTATTACTTCGGCTTCCTCTTCCACATCGCCAGTGAGACCTTTTCGAGGTGTGTCTCGGCGTACGTCGAGTACAGCAGATATTTCGCCGTATCTATCCAAGGCACCCGAAATTCCCTCTTCTGCTAAGCACCTAAAGCAGATCGCATTGCTAGAAGCGGCGGCAAATGAATCTGCTCGAATGTCCCCAATATTGCAGATGAGGTATGCCGTTGTTAACGGTGTAGCACAAGATCATGCGGCGAGGTATTCCTCCAATTTCATGTCGCAGCCTGTTCTACAGTCTTTCCCCCCGTCCTTGGTTCCCCATGATCAAAATTTACTCTATTCTACTGCGCCTATGGGTGGGTTTCCTCCTCCCCCAGTCCTAGATAATTCTAGCTACCAATCAATGCACGACGATCCATTCATAGTGAGACCTCGCACAAGTCTAGCCGTCCATCGTGCATCATATGCTGGATTGCCTAACATGCCAGGCAGTATGAGTATGACCCAGAGTCAACTTTCAGCATTGATGAATCCTCCACGTCCTTCGCCTGCTCTTCCCACGCAAATGCTTGCAGGGCAAACTCAATACCGATTCCCGTCTTCGGTACCAGGATATACATCCTTTGCAACCACTACTGCTCCGCCACCTCCCCATCTTTCTTCGTATGCTGGAGCCCAATATTCCGTTCCCGTCCCTACCGGATCAGTTCCACCTCTTCCTTTGCAAGTTCCGATGTCCGCCCCAGCGCTAACTCCTGTCTTCAACGTCCCGTCTTTTCCGTCTCAAAGATCATCTACCATACTCGGCAACCCGCTACTGTCCATTCTCAACGGGAATATGCGTAACACCGACAACATCCTACTTCCGGGTGCATACCGTGGGCCTGTATAAACTGCCTGGATCCGACCTTGCCGTACAACGTTCATTAGTTAACCTTTTTCCTTGTGTGTCATACAGTCGCAGTCTACTCTCTTGTATCGTTTACCGTTCTATCTTATTCCTGCATATCCATGTCTACTTTGCGTTGACTGATCCACGAAATTGTGTCTCCCGCTGTCGATCTATCTTATTTGCTCTCAGTTTTTATGTCCTTTTCCCTATCTTACCACCTTTACTCGCTCTACTTACATCTCTCTTTTTGTTTCTGTTGTTCTACGGTCACCTGCGTTGACATAACTCCCTCATTCTCTTTCTCCTTTCCCTTGTTTTTCTTCCGACTTCTCAGTTCTTGATTCTTGATGATATATCGCTCTAGTCGCTCCCTCTCGCCGTAAAGTTGTATCACGATGGTTCTCAATTTCCAGACGTATAGTTTTCTACCAAGTACAAGTATTACTAGTTTATATTCTTTCTATCTCGAGTACTACCAGTATGACTCGCGATCGTAAAATGTTTTCTCCCGGATATCTTTCCCTCTCTGTCTTTGCCTGCATTCTCGCAAAGCAGTATCACTTTCTTCTCGTTAGCCATGTACATATCGAATTTCGTAGTCAGTTCGTCGAATGAACAATGCAGATTTCTACAGTAGTACAAACACTAGCTTGACCTTTGAGAAAGCAACTCAGTATCGAAATGTTCATACATCGTCGACTTGAAGGAATCAATTGGTAGATATTCGATACAAGGTACAACATACGAAAGCCCTGCCTAATTGTACGAATGCTGCACTGAATGTGACCGGGAAGCTTCATAAAGAGTGCGTAGTTGCGCCCAATCTCTCTGGTTCGTGGAGTCCTAGATGCGTACCATGAATACGAGGGTCTCCCTAGTTCGGTACATCCACCATGACAATGCTGAAATGTGTTTTATATAACAGCCGTCGGTAGTTCACTCAACGGGATCTTAATCATTCGAGGATCTTGAAACAACTAAGGAGAATCAATAGGTTAGCAATGCTTCAGAGCAGTGGATGACTTCCCGTCAGCTCTGTCCATTAAATCTGCTCGATATAATTCTTGAGCAGGTTCGATGTGACGCGGATATCTGAGGAAATGAATGTCATTCATGTGCTACTTGAAAAAAAAAAAAAAAACCCTGCGCAGGCGCGTCAAGACCTGACACTGCATGCAAATTCCTATAACTTACCTCACCTTATGTTAAAATTATGATAAATCAACAGGAATTTTTTTTTCCATAATAATCTTGAGTTATTTTAATCCGATTATAAAATTATGCTAAACCAAAAAAAAATCTACAATCCATTTACTTAGCATAATACATGGTAATTTATGATAAACATGTTTTGAATATATTTAATCATTGCTTTGAAGATATTTTATACCTTTTACTGTAAACAAAAAACTAACTTATTGCAACTATGATTAATTATGGAAAAATACACATTAGATGATTGTGTTGTTATTGAAAGCTCTAAAATAAACTTCATTGAGATATTCTCTAGTTATTCATAAGAGATAGTATTTCAAAGTATAAATTCAGAATAACATGGAATCATTACTCTAAACTTGACCTGAGATAATTAATTAGTTATTTTACTTTTGTGCTTTGGGTGCTGTATAACTTTTATGAAAATACTGTATTCAATCAATATAAACAAACTTATATACAGTAAAACTTCTGTCAATTAATATATAAGTGCAATAGAATAAGTATTTCAAAATCTTGGTTTGGTTATGTTGAAGAAGGTGTAAATTTGTATTAAATTTATTGTATTTGTAAAGTTTGATTTGAATATATCAGTATGGCCAATGAAGATACTATAACAAAAACTACATTATAAAGTATGTGTAGTTGAAGGAATTTATGCTAAAAATATAATAAAGTTATCTTGAATTTATCATAGAAAAATTATAATAACCACAATGTTACTTCACTTCTTTATATTGAAAATATGCAGATATAATTATAATACTATAAGTAATATAGATTAGTACATCTCAACATAACTTCACAGTGATCTAAATCTGGGTATAGTAAGTATACATTTAGTATAAGTTCAGAGTAAGGTTGTGTCAATTGGTTTAATATGATAGATTGTTGGTATCTATATCTTATCAAGCTGTAATACACATTGATATTTCTATTCAAGAAAGTTGAAAATTACATCAATATTTGCAATTTTTAGTGTACTATAATCCTAACACAACCATAGTAAAGTTATGCTAAAATGTACAAAAACTATGATACACTTATAGTAAATCACAAATAAATGTTTTGATTTGAAGATTTGAGAGCTTCCTAGAGAATCTGGCAATTCAGAGCTTCTTTGAATTCTTAGAGTTCGGAGATATCCTGGAGTTCCTGGAAATCCAGGAACTCTAGGAAATCCATGATGCTTAAGATTTCCAGGAACTCCAGGATATCTCCGAACTCTAAGAATTCAAAGAAGCTCTGAATTGCCAGATTCTCTAGGAAGCTCTCAAATCTTCAAATCAAAACATTTATTTGTGATTTACTATAAGTGTATCATAGTTTTTGTACATTTTAGCATAACTTTACTATGGTTGTGTTAGGATTATAGTACACTAAAAATTGCAAATATTGATGTAATTTTCAACTTTCTTGAATAGAAATATCAATGTGTATTACAGCTTGATAAGATATAGATACCAACAATCTATCATATTAAACCAATTGACACAACCTTACTCTGAACTTATACTAAATGTATACTTACTATACCCAGATTTAGATCACTGTGAAGTTATGTTGAGATGTACTAATCTATATTACTTATAGTATTATAATTATATCTGCATATTTTCAATATAAAGAAGTGAAGTAACATTGTGGTTATTATAATTTTTCTATGATAAATTCAAGATAACTTTATTATATTTTTAGCATAAATTCCTTCAACTACACATACTTTATAATGTAGTTTTTGTTATAGTATCTTCATTGGCCATACTGATATATTCAAATCAAACTTTACAAATACAATAAATTTAATACAAATTTACACCTTCTTCAACATAACCAAACCAAGATTTTGAAATACTTATTCTATTGCACTTATATATTAATTGACAGAAGTTTTACTGTATATAAGTTTGTTTATATTGATTGAATACAGTATTTTCATAAAAGTTATACAGCACCCAAAGCACAAAAGTAAAATAACTAATTAATTATCTCAGGTCAAGTTTAGAGTAATGATTCCATGTTATTCTGAATTTATACTTTGAAATACTATCTCTTATGAATAACTAGAGAATATCTCAATGAAGTTTATTTTAGAGCTTTCAATAACAACACAATCATCTAATGTGTATTTTTCCATAATTAATCATAGTTGCAATAAGTTAGTTTTTTGTTTACAGTAAAAGGTATAAAATATCTTCAAAGCAATGATTAAATATATTCAAAACATGTTTATCATAAATTACCATGTATTATGCTAAGTAAATGGATTGTAGATTTTTTTTTGGTTTAGCATAATTTTATAATCGGATTAAAATAACTCAAGATTATTATGGAAAAAAAAATTCCTGTTGATTTATCATAATTTTAACATAAGGTGAGGTAAGTTATAGGAATTTGCATGCAGTGTGATCTGGCGCCGAATGCCCAAACACCCGGGCTCCGCTTGGAGACCCCCTTTGTTATTACCAAATTCTGTAGCCTTTTGGTACTCCTTGTAGGTGACTAGTGTTTCTTTCTGTTGTGTTTTCTGATATCTGTTCAACTCTGTAGTTCCCTCACAATATCCGAAGACAAGTCAACAAGTGCTTTAAGGAGAAGGAGGGTGAACCACCGAATAGTATAGCGTCTTCTCAATTCGAATCTCAATCCTAGCTGTGAATGACAATCTTTTTCTCATAAATCTTGCCTGGACTCACTGCAGTGAACAATTCGAGTGCAAAGACAGCTTCGACACAAATTCGAACTCTATATACCAGTTGTGTTAATTACGGCTAAGGAGCAGGATTACGATCAGAATATAATAAATTTTGGGATAGAGATTAAGGCAGCACTCCCACTGGCGACGTGGGTTTATATGCAGTGTAACTACCCCGACAATTCATGACAAGATCCGCGACTGAGCATGATCTAAATGTAGTTGCCACTGGTCTTGGGAAAGCGTACCATGAATCGTGTCTCCAGTCCCATACGGTACATCCAACATCCCCAGACAAAACGGATTACAATGCCTATCCCTAATGTCATCTTCCACCCTGAATTCCACGATAGCATTACCACCGTCCGAGTCCCATCCGTTGATCAATGTGAAATTGTCTGACGACAACCCGTGATAGTACCTGGACTGATTTAAAAATTGACTGATGAGATGTGCTATGCGTCTGGTGTTCGCAGAAGTAGTTTGGTTATCGAGGTCACCACCGGGGACTGGGAGAAAGATGAGTTTGATATGGGATTGTTCCAAGGGGGTTTGGATATCTGGATACCGAATTTCGGGACTGTATGTCTCTCGAGGAAAGGATGAATCTTGGACGTAAGCAAGTGGATGAATGGGAGCCATTCGGCGGGGTGATAGTTGAGCGATGTGCTCTCTTGTGAATTTCTTCCAGAAAAGAAAATGCACAGGGAGAAAACATAAGTCTCGAATATAAAGCCATAGTGCAATGATCTCTCACCAAAACAGGTATCGCAGACGTAACGGAGAACAGGCCAAAAGCCAGAGTCATAAAACAAGCGGCAACGAGGCGCATTGGCAATCGTAAAGCAATAACAATGCAACGTCAAGCATGCAATATGTTGAACTACAGTAAGTATCGACACTACGTATGCAAGTCAGATATCTGTAGCTGTAGTATCAAATGATATAGACATACCCTCAGGATCACACTTAGATGTGTGAACGACTGAGGGGAAACTTCCTACGTATGTCCATGTTAAGTAGGGTGTCCGGTCGGGATAAGATCCGTCGAGACGCACAGCGTCTCGACGGATGCAGAACACGAAACTGCATTCGAAACGTATGATACTTCAAAGGGGCGGTCCTCCATACGTCCCCGACGGGCCTTGCCGATCGTGTCTCGCCTAACTTCACTCCTCAACACAATAGAGGGTTCTTTGACCAGCAAAGGGAAAATCCTCATATGCCGGCCAATTGTGTGTGTTGTTTTTATACTTTCCCTTATCATCTCGCTTCTCCTGTTGAAATTGTTTCATTACCACGAGAGTGCATAGCCGGAATGCGATGCGAGTAAGTTGGACTGAATGTTTGCGGCGGTACACAGTTGATAGGAAATCGCTTGTTGCCATTGAATGCGACGACAAACAGCGAACAGAGGAAGGAGAGAAGCAAGTTGCTGGTGGTACAAACTGAAGCCCTGGACATTCGAACCGGTTATGTATTCTCCATAGAACCGCACCCACAACGTACGGTTTTAAACTACACGAACCAACATCCGCTGTTGAGATATTTGTAGAATATCCCAGAATGTCAGAGAACATTCATGGAGCGACTCGACTGAGTGCTCCGTAGTACATAGTAGAACATTCTAGTATTACTTGTACTCGTATATAAGGTACTTACATTAGCTAGCAGATAAGAAGAATTATCTTTTTATCTCTTCACTTGCTTGTCCTCGCACTACCTGATTCAACATCCCCCGCCGCTACCGTGCGCGCAGTTGCAGCTGCATGAAAGCGCAACTGGTACTTCTCTAGCACCTTCTCAAACTCTCTACTATCTTCTCCTGTGCGCGTAAGTGCACCACGGAGCAGCAAGGGCTATGTATCTGCATCCACGATACCAATCCAATACCCTATTCGGAATTGAACTTGTTCCATATCCTTGGGATTGAGTCTGTATTGTTTTACCCAGTCATCTTCATGACCGACTATGAACAAAATGTGGAGACAGTGGCTGGCGCTCTCCTGTCTCGTAAAAGATTGAACGTCAAGTTGCCTGTCACAACCACCAAAGAAATTGCTCACAGGAACAGGTGTTGCGAACGCAATCCAGAACAGGCCAAAACCCATTATCAGAAGATAAGCAGCAGTAAGACGCCTAGAAGAATGCCGAGCAGAAGAAAAACTCGGAAGTAGAAAGTGTTCAATGGAGGTTATCTCTCTTTTTCCAGCAAGAGAAAAAAAATAGGGAACGGGCAGTATCTCTTTCGGGGATTCTGAGAACGACCGATTCTCCGGAAATAGTCAGAGCGTTGGAGTTTCTTTAGAAATGACTTTACCGCGATGCGACTCGGATTCCTTCAAGACGACTTGAGTTTACAAAGATCAGTTGAACACCTTGATGGTCCGGTACAGATCAATGTGGAATCCTGGTGGAACCCAGGCGCTTAGTCTTGAAGTATACATCAGGTCAGCTAGTCAATAAATCTTCAAGATCCGTCGTTCCCTATATTATAATTCGCACATTGACCTCCCCTTCGAGGAAGACGATATGTGTGCATCCTGACTTAGTTACCCTAAACCCCTGCTGACTCAATTCATCCTCCCTCGACGGTCACTTCATACCGAACCTGCCATCTCAACCATCAGTGAACTATCAAGACTTTCAATAAAACTTCGTCGTTTCAACCGACCTATTCAAACTTGTCGAATGATTTAAAATGGTGCTTTGTTCAAGAAACAAATCCTCTAGCTATCAATCACTCCCCTCTTCTTGCCTCCTTCGTCATGCTATTTTGGTCTTTCCTTGTGCTCGCCTCCGCCATTCTTGCTGCTCCAGCAGCCAACACCCTACCATGTTCACCAGCTGTCAACGGTACTTTACAGCTAGTCATGCTGGATAATCCTAGCATCACCCGCACTGGCGCCTCACTTCATGGACCAGACTACGTTGTAAACGGTGTAGAAGCCTACCTTTTGAAGATCTTCAGTCCTACAACTTCCGAGGTTGGTTCCTAACTGCAATTAAACTTGTAGAAATTGAATGTTCTCTCCAGTTCATTTTCAACACCTGCAACTCTACTTTCATGGGATTAGAGCAATCCTATAGCGACACTGGCATTACTTTCCTTTACGGGCAACTTCAGGATGTCAATACCGGACTTTGCGTTACTGGCTCTCAACTTGGTGGTAAGTACAGTTCTGAAAACTTAATTATTCGTCGTCAGTTGAATATCCGAATCAGACTACGTTACTACACAATTCTACGGCTCAGACTGCAGCGTCCTCGACGACGACAGCCAGCTTCGGCAATTCTTCCGTATTGAAATCCAGCCCACTGCATTTGGAGAGACTGGCCGAGACCCTCTCCCTTCCATCAGCTTTCTGGGAGTGCCACAATCCTCTGACCCCGATGGCGCTGAACGATACAGTTTCACGTATTCGAGGGATAATTTAGTAGATGGAGACTCCCTTCCGAATGTCGTTGCGTCGAACCCGCGGACTGACGATTCCGATCTTGGATTTTATGCGCCTCAGTATTATTTCTAGTTTGTGCACTACTATTAATTGATATTCCAGCTATTCAACAGAGTAGGCTGTACGTTCCTCCTCGTTTATGCTTCATAGTAATTGGGTACAATACTATGTATATCCTTCAGCTTGAATTTACTCCGTAGGATTCGTGTGTTTGTTGAGACGGAATGGCCGTCTGCTTTCCATCTATTTACTAGATTGAAACCGTTCACTGACACGCTTTAGGGTTCTTGGTACAGACAACATTGTTCACTGGGCATGAGAAGCTCGTTCATGGAGCGATCGGAAGGATTAGGAAGAGAAGTCGAACCGTTAGCCCGGATGGTTTTGTCTCGCCCTCACAACTCAATCTCATTTTCTTTGCCCTTGTGTATTGATTTCCTTTATTCACTTATGAGGTACGTTCGTTGAACACCAGGGGGAGAAATGAGATATCATTGCGCCCTAGGGGGGGGGAAGGGGAGCTTAATGAGTTAACGTTGTTCCCACATTGTATGTTTCTCAAGGCAATATGAAAAGCAACATTATTTGCATGTAAATCTCCTGCTGCTCTCCACTCAAAACAGAATATTTGTCGTACAACGATACAGGTATCGAATAAAAGAAGTTGAGTAAGCCTGCCCGTCACTCAACTGTATATATCCGTTACACCGTTCAAGTTGCTTTTCCCTCGTACATGCTCGAGGACGAGTGTATCCCAGGACTCGTCTAGTTTAGATATTGTACCGTAATCGATGTCAGTCTGCGACCTACGCGGGGTGTCCAACACAACATAATAAGGATAACCCCTATCGACCACTGTGAATTTAAGAACTTTATCCCGAAAACCCCAATTGACATTGGTTTGCCAGGTAATGTCGCTATCCTTCAACGGTTCGTTGGAATACTTCTCCCTGTTCAAGAAACGTAGCAATGAGTCCTTTGCCAGCTGGTCTCTAAGAGGGTTGACAATTGCTCCGGGGGGTGGATTGAGTGAGACTTCAAGCCTAGGATTGGGAGAGCCTACTGATCGATGTTGTAACAACCGCACATTTGACTCTGAATGTTGTTCAACATTCGCAGTCTTCAAGTTGAGAAGCAATAAGCGACGTGGAATTATTCAAGTCAAGATCACTCACCGAAAGAGGTATCGAGAACGCAATATGGAACAGGCCAACGCCTAAAGCTATAAGATGCGCAACGGCAACGCGCATGATTTTTGTCGAGCAGGAAGTTGTTGAGAATGCTCATGAAACAGGAGGATGTGATAAACGCGCAGCGAAATATCTTTTTTTGGCCAGCAAGAGAAAAATTCTGATTCCAAGATTGTCACCTTCGCATTTCTTTTATACCCACCGAATATGGAGCCGTGTATCAATCTTTTCTCCAAAATTTCATTCTGTTGTTAAAAGAACCATACACGTCTTAACCGTTCAGCGCCCTGTAAATTCCGCTTTCTAGCTGGGCTTGTCCGCTACAACGCTCTTTCTTTACCCTTTTAGGCATTCAAGTCCCTAATATCTTTTTTTTTTTTTTTGCCAGCACGAGGAAGCACACTGCCTTTTGTGTGGGGCTTCCACCCACTAAGCCCCGCGTTGTGACTTTGTTAGAGTTTCCTTAGGCATTGTACCTTACTCTAGTCCTCATTACAAGTTCCTAATATCTTTCATCTCCATGCGGCTTCAGTCTGATGATGCCTAATTATCCTTCCGAGCGTCGTCGGCTAGAACCGACCTTTTACCGTGCATATGCGAATCGCCGAGTCCTACAACATGTTTTATCACAGTGCAACGCTGATCCCGTTATCGTTGTGTCACGATTCGGCTTTCTACCGAACTCTGCAACGATTATTCTACTTCCTCCACTTCGAAATTTCCCAAATGCTCAAGATGTTCATTTTCAACTGGGATTTAGTACCACGTACCGCTCGATTTTTCCTCGACGTCGATATAGTATAGAAATTAAGCAGAAATCAGCAGAGGGAAGGAGATGAATCGGAATTCATTTATTGACATCTATCTCGTACTAACCCGGGTATCTATCTGCCTCTTCCCCGTCACATCATCAGCAGTCTACCTTCCTTCTGCGCGGGTTGAGCTCGCTGTTGCTGATGTGCCGGGACCGGCTGTTCCGGTTGGGACCCCGTCTTCCGACTGAACCGTGTATCTATCTACGATCTTCAAAACGATGAGGTGGTGTCCCGCAAGTTAGGCAAGATAGTTTTATTTGATGACCATTAAACAGACACGACGATTGAAAGCAGATGCAGAGCAACGCAAATTAGATAGATGATGTATGAAAGATGAATGGATGCAAGGATGTAGCACGAAAAGAATGTTGAAGATCGCAAAAACAAAGAGTCCATCATAATGCAAAGACCGATAGAGAAATAAGGAATAACAAGGAACAGGTGGGAGCGGGGCGAGATGAAGGGCGAAAATAAGACTGCAAGTGGTAGATACACGAACTCGCCTTCAAAATACGGCAGCTCGAAACAGAAGTACCCTAAACAAAGATCCGAAGTTCAGCGATGTGCAAGACGACCGTCCATTACTTACCTCGCTACAAATCCTTACCCAAAGGCAGAATCAGTCCCCGAATCTCCCCAATACAGTCCGTCAACCTCGCATGCACCTCTTTCGCATTCTCCAGCAAAGGCTTAATGTTCTCTGGTGTCATCGCGAGTTTCAGTTGATTCGTCTGACCTGAGGTACGAGGATTGTCGACGAACAAAGGCTGAGGAGGCATCGAGCGTACAGAGCCCGTCAGGTTCTTTTGACTCTTCCTAAGCTGAACTGGACTTGATCCGGATCCGGTACGATTTAACAAGGATGTCTTTGATACTCTAGGATCATCCGACATGTGGTAAGGTTGGTCGAGATGATCATTCTCTTCGACATTGGAGAGACGCGTCGCGCGCGCTGGGACGCCAGGGACAACGGGAACTGGCGAACCTAACGATAAGGACGTTTGAGAGGTACTCGAGGGTACTTGTTGGGGCAATGGGGGCACAGGGGGCAAAGCAGCGTCTTGCTGCATATATGGCGATCGACCACGGATAGTATTAGACGAAGGATTGACATTACTAGTAGGATTAGTATTGCTACCTGTCTTTTGCTGTTGCCGAGGATACTCCAGCTCCAGTCGATCCCAGTCTTCTTCGTCGCTGGTCCCGCTGGTTCCACTTCCTCCATTCGCATGGGAAGCAGGAGGACCCACTCCACTACCATCTCTTGCATGAGCAACACCCCGACTCACGTGATCCGGCGAGATACCACTGTTTGGTACAGACAATGATGATATCGTCGAAGAGGGAGGTTTTTCTTTATTTTCCCTCCCCTCTTTAGTCCCAATTCTGAAGATTGACGCTAGTGAGGGTCGACGAGGAGAGGCTTTCACAGATAATGACGACGCTGTGTATGGGGAGGTCGATCTCACTTCCCTATCCCTCTCTTGGTCTCGCTCACGAACGGAGCTTCCGGCATCAGGACCTGAACTCGTCTTCGCCCTTCTTCGACCGTGTGTAGCGTACGCCGATCCTACTCCTCCAGGCCCAGGTCCAGGAACCTTCCCATGTGGGTACCGATGTTGATATTCGACAGAAGACTCTGTGCTAAGAGATGTCGTCGAGGGGGGGACCATTGCATCGGGATTTGAATTTTGATGTTGATTCCTTGTCAAAGACCGTAACATGTCCCTCAATCCGCTCATTCCTCTTAGCCTGCTGCTCCTACTGCTTTTTCTCTTCTTCGCGTTAATGGAAGCTCCGCCCAGTTTATCGAGTCCTGAACCACTGGGAAGAGAGCTTTCCTCCGAAGGAAGGGTGATTGTACTATTCATCCCTTCACCCCAGCGCCATCCTCTATTGATCTCCTCAAGAGCAGGAAGGACAGGAGGAGAGGTTTTTATGGGCGAACTCTGTTGAGACTGTCCGGAGTTGCCAGGGTAAGTGTGTATGTGGTGTACAGGTTGTATAGAAGTTGGTAGAGGTTGTGAAGGATGCGGATACTGCGTATTACCCGCATCACCTGTCGATTGTATGTTCTCAGTCACAAAGCTCGAATCCGAACCATTCAACATCTCTCTCAACAGCAATAACTGACGTTGATTCAGGTCATGTCTTCCTGTGGAAGCTCTCCAAGACATGTTTGGTGCGGAGCTTGCGCCGGTATTGAACGTGGAGGTATGAGAGGAGGCGTACGTAGAAGAGGTATACGAAGAGTAGGTGGATCCATAAGCAGACCCATAAGAAGACGTGTATGAAGAGTAAGTGGTTGCATAAGACCCGGATGCACCAGGTGTCGGCGTCCCAGGCTTTGACGAGGACGACTCATCACCAGACAACGTAATCGCCCGTTCTCTGCTCTTTTTCGCCTGACTCGTCGGTATGATCTGTGAAGTGCCGATATACCCAAGAGCGGTAGGAGCGGAGATACTCGCCGACGGCTGTCCTTGTTGTTCCTGCTGCACTGCCTGTCCATGAAATCCAGGAAATCCAGGGGGCGAAGGAGAGTTAGGTACAGACTCCGCACCACTTTTGCTTTCACTAAGACCCGATCCTGATCCGCTTTCGCCCTCAGCAGAAGGTCCTCCTCCCAGCTCGATCAATAGCTCCGCACACTCCCATGCGATCTTATACCTTGAGTTAATGGTATAAAATGCTGCTGCGAGGTGTTTATAGGTCTCTGGGTGAGGGTAGGAGTCTGGAGTAGGATAGGCTAGAGAAGTTACAGGAGAGTCTGAGGTTGCGGACTGCGAAGGTGATATCGTACTAGACGTATTCGACCTAATCCGTGATAAAGGCCGGAAGATGTTCATAGCCGAAGGAGAAGTCGACGAGGAAGGAGAGGAAGATGATGGACCTAACGGTGAAGGGGCTGAAGAAGGTGATGCCGCACGAGACTGAGCAGCCTGTTGCGCGTGTTGAGTATGATGAGCATCGAGTATCGACTGAACCTCTACAACGAGATTGTGATAGGTCATCTGTAGGTTCTTGAGTTCTGTTCGAACGCATTAATTATATACTCAAAAGGTAACAGAAAGAGAACAAAACTACTCACGTTCAACTCTCCCTGCAAACTCTTTAACCATGCCCAAATCTCTCCTCAGCCCAACCTGTGCCTGACTTATCCTTGCGGGGATTTTCAAGTCGCCTAATGAATTCCTCCTAGGAACGTTCGCGGACGCCGAGGCGGCTGGCATGCTTGTAGATGATGTTATGCCAGGAAGACCTGTTTGAAGAATGAGCAGTAAGTCAACGAATTGAGTCCAAGAAACTAGAGAAATTGAGAAATGAATTTATAACACCCACCGCCTTTGCCGGACATACTTCCCATACCACCAATTGAAGGAGCGATAGTTGACCTTCCTAAAGAAGCTGTGAGAGGAGACACGGGTGATATTGGTTTTGTGACTGGTTTGGATGTTGATGTAGGTTCAGGAGTGGAATTAGGCTGAGGAGTGGGACGCGATGAGGTAGGGTGTACAGAAGACGCAGGACGGGAGGTAGCACCAGCAACAGAAGAGGAAGAAGAAGCAGCACTAGGAGGAGGATGACGACGACGAGAATCAATAGTATCACCCGCACGCGGAGGTGAAGGCGGGGATAACTCGATGGGAGGAAGTAAAGGCGGGATCGGCGGAGTTACATTAACGTCGATATCTATAGTACCAATCGTACTAGCGATATCCTCACTAGCCTCTCTCCTTCGCTCAAGCGATTTCCTAATCCCATCACCAACACTTGCCAATGACACTCCACTCTTTGTTCGCTTATGTTTGTAATTTTTCTGTTTTCCGACACTATTAACGAAAGAAATTCGACGGACCGAACCCATGAAACTTCTACTGCCAGATTCTTTATCAAGTTCTTGACTAGCTTCGTTAGAGGGATCCGCATTGCCATTGTTGATAGTAGTAGCTGTGGTAGGGGCGGTACGTTTTCCATCTCGACTCTTTGACCTGTTCCGACTCTGACTCTGACTCGTTCTGGACGATTTGGAAAACGATCTCCGTCTGCTCCTCGCCGTCGCATCCAGGTTATCCGTACTCTGAGGAGCTCTCCCCAATCCCAGTCCACCATACGAAGCGTGCCTTGATTGCGAAGGACGCAGGATCGAGCCACCTGAAGTATATTCAGCATTCGAGTTTCTGTGCAAGTCGACTGAGGAGGAGCTGCAACTTGCACTCGCGCTCGCACCCGTCTGCAACTCCGCCTCCAAGTCTGACGGAAGGTCGCTTGTCGAGCTCATATTTGGGATTGTCATCGATGGATTGACAGAATGCCGTTTGAGACGGTTGGGGTTTCGAGGAGGAGGTCGCGGAGAAGAGACGGTAGAAGGTCCTGGGTCGACACTGTGATTGACATCGTTTATAGGTTTATTCCGCGGCTTGAGCTGCACAAAGCCAAAGCTTTTGCGCTTCATGAGCTTTGAGGGCGTAAGGGGCGTTGAAGGCGTCGTGGGTGACGTAAAGTTGGAAGGTGTGGATGGGTTTGGTGGATTTGATGGAGTGCCGAATGGTGGTAAGAGAGGAGGAACGTCCGAATTGTCTCGAGTGGTATTGGTCCGTGATGCTTTAGGCGTCTGATGAGCATCGTGCTTGTTGTTGTCAAAGACGTCGTAAGTTTCGTGGACCTTTGAAGACGAACTCCCACTCGTGGCGCGAACAAACCAATTTGGTCTAGAGGGCTGGTCATCTGCATACGAAGTTAGTTTTTCTTCATTAGAGAATGCAAGGAATCAATTTTACCCTCTGTCCCTCTCTGCATCTCGACTTCACTCGGCGTTGAACTGGCTCGTTTCTTCCGTACAGCCCATTTCTTCTTTACACTTCCAATTCGACTCAGGAGCGGAGTCTTTTGTGGCGGGGACGAAGGAAGACCAGAATTCAATCCAGAGTGATTGAACCCAGAACTGTCGTTGCTTATTACACTATTTCTGTTCGTTTGAGTTGGACTCATCGTTGTCGCTGAACCAGGATTAGGACTCGACGAGCGAAGCGAATGTGTTTGCGGTGTAACCGGTCTGGAACGAACACTTTCCCTACTCGAATTCATAGCAGCAGACAAGCCCCCAGATACAGGTCCAGGTTCCTGCGGCCGACTCTTCTTGCGTAATCTCCTCCTCTCGCGGTCTTTATGAATCGGAGGACTCGGAGGCAGATGGGATAATCCTCCAGCAGAAGAACGTGATACAGTTGGACGGAGATGGGTGGTCGAATTGTACGAGTAATACGAAGGAGCTGCGATAGAGTCTCGGTCTCTGCCGGAAGTAGGGACAGAGAACACTGAGGTTGATGGTGAGCGCGGAAATGGCTGGTCAGTATTGACAGAGGAAGATAAATGTGACATTGACAACGGGAGTGGTGGAACTGGCGGAGGAGGTGACGAGTTGGATACCAGTCGAGATAAAGCTGCTCTCCGTGACCGAGCAGTGACCGTTCTGTCGTCTTCATCCTTGTCCAACGCGTTAAAATCAGCGTCGTCGTCGTCGTCTTCAGAGTCTCCTTCTTCAACATAGAAAAACTGCTGATGGCTTACCGACCTCGCAGGTGAATCTCCAAATTGGAATTCATCGTCCCAATTCTCTGTCGTTGTCGTTGTCGCTGTCGTCGTTCTACCCTTTCCAGGCGTTATCCTGCTCGTCGGTGGACTCTTCCTATCTGACCTAACAGGAGAATCTACCCTGTCTTCAAAGTCGTCGTCCCAGTTCTCTGCTGCTGAGCCTGAATTTGCAAGACGTCGTGTAGGCGTGGACGGGCCTGCTTCGACCCAAGTACCAATGGATTGCTTTGGATAATTATGGGAAGGATGCCGAGAATGTGAGGGTGAATGTGCAGGCGTCTCTGCATCCCAGTCTTCTGACATTTCCGTCACTCGTGAGCTGGTAGTAGATATTCGGGGTCGTGGCGAAGACGGAGAAGACGGAGGGCTTTTATTTTTGTTGTTATTGTTTGAATTTTGTTGAAACTCGAAATCATCGTCCCAGTTTTCCGAGGGAGCTGTTAACAGTTCAACTTTTGTTTAACCACGCGCCATGAGAAAAGGTATATACCCATACTAAGCACTGCAGCCATTATCGCATAATCCTTCTCATTAGAATGTAAAGCTGGCGTGAAAAATCCTCATGTAGACTCTCAGAGTCAAAGTCGTGCGCGGTTAATCGTTATGGTGTTTCGTCGAGTACAACAGTTTCCCACGGTAAGATTCGATTCACAACTTTTGTTCTCCAGTCACACTGGATGCAAAAGCCAATAAATCATACAACTTATGGATAACTTTTGGTGATATTATAATAAAACTTCCAGGGATTTATACAGAAGTTCACACTATGTTACCATTTCCTACATAAGTTTTGAACAAATTTCCTGTAAGTTTACCAGAAGAGATAAAATTTATGTACTTTTGCATCCAGTGTCAATTTCCTAGATATTTGATTATCTCGACCTACAAAGCCCTGCAATCCCTAATTTGGGATGACTTATTGACTTATAGAGAATTCACTGCCCGCTGCAAAGTGAAAACTCTGCTCTTTCCAAAAAAGGCCTCCTGTGGCTTCCGGGGTGTCAAGGTAAGACTGCTGTCAAACACTAAGTTCAGAGGGGTGCTGTTATATCTATGCAAGCTAAGTCTTTACGAAGCTTCGCGATCCATTCCGCTACCTAGATATTACTTACATCCTTTTACTACTACGCAATTACTTCGCGAAGGATTTCCGACGCGAAGCAATTACTCGTTATCTCTTATCATCCTTATCAGATTTACACTATCCCTTTTATATCCCTTCCTTTGTTCTTTACTTACGAGCTAACCAATTCGGGCATGGCATCGCTTTGCGATCCTGACTTACCTTTAGTATAAAGCTATGGTATCGAATAGGTAGTTCCTTAGTCTAAATATCAACCTTGATAGCACTTCGATAGTGATACCAATTAATCCTCTCTATCTGTATCATCGTTTTAAACATCCTCACTGTCAGTACGTTCCGCGATAGTCATTGCAAACGGAACACGTTTACCTTTCTTCTCTTATGGACATGCGAAGTGTCGAGGGCTCTACTAATAGTGGAGTCAAGGTCCGACTACTTAGTCTAGGATCGTTTTACCTCGTGAAGTAATTTACTTCGTATTTCCCCACGATCATCCCGCAATTATTTCTGATGATCCCTTTGTGCACGATCATAACAGTATATTTAAACTGACACTCAGCACATTCGTCCTCATTACCCTTCCCATTCTACTCAACAATTTCCCTTCCTTTCAACAATGGTCTATACAAGGAGCAGACAAAACCGTACCAACACTGGAGGGTCCGACGAGTCGGTAAGAGAGGAACCGGAAACGGTTAATCCTTTCGCATTGAACATGACAGGCTTCGTGCCATTCACGGAATCAATCTCAGGAGCAGGACACTCTCGACGTCGATCTAACGTCTTCGGTCCAGCCCCAGGACAACCTGCTAGTGCGCAGGTTTCAAGTCATCATGCCCTTGGTTAACCTGACCACTCTGAATTTGAGTACCAAGTACTCTACACAGAAAACAGTGATCCCGTTACTGTACAAACACCGCGAAGAAATCACACGGCGATACCAACAACAGAGATGGAAATCCCACCATCTCCTACCACTTTTACACTTGCTGACAGAATGTGTCAGCAGCTAGCAAACGCTCCCGGCCCTTCGCGAGGTCGGATACCAGTTGCCACGATGGAAATTCCGGAGAACATTGAGGGAGCGGAGATCAACGAAGAGGTAGGTCCTGACGAGTCAGGAAATCCCGGAGACCCAGGGGGATCTGATCCCGATAGCCCTGGAGGTCCTGGAGCACCTCGAGGTTCTCACATTCCTAGTTGTTCTAGGAGTCCAGTGGAATGGGTAGGTAGTGTCCATCCGGACCCTACTGAACAACGCATCTTAGATGTGTTTCACGCGTTTAAGGGTTCACTCGATACCCTCGGAACAGTCCTCGCGGGCATGAACACTAGCAGCCCCGCAGAATCCGGAAGATTGAAGGTCAAGGATCCTGAAGTATTCGATGGATCTGACTCATGGAAACTGAAAGGTTTCCTTGTTTCCTTATCTTTGGTGTTTATTGATCGTCCCTCGTATTTTACTGATCAAAAGAAGATCAACTATATGTTGTCGTACCTCGGTGGTTCCGCGAAGGAATGGTTCGAACCAGATATTCTGGATCCGAATCTCTCCACGATGCCAGCGTGGACAAGCTCCTTCACGGCATTGGTGAAGGAACTGCAGGACAATTTTGGTATGTACGATGTACAGGGGGAAGCCGAAGATAAGATCGGCATGTTAAGGATGAAAGAATCCAATAACGTACGGAAGTATAATATCCATTTTAATACCCTCGCGGCGTCTACTAACTGGAACTCGCACGCCCTTAAGTGGGCTTATCAACGCGGCTTGGCAAGCTGAATCAAAGATGAGATGGCTCGTCTTCCGGAACCAAAGATGCTCGCAGAATACTGTTATGAGGTACTTCACGTAGATAACAGGTACTGGAGACAAGAAGAAGAGCAGAAAAGAGAAGCCGCTAGATCAACAGGTGCTTCCTCAGGAGGGAAAGCATCGAACACGTCGAAGAAGACCACGCCAGGTTCTTCACAATCTCCTACCACCACCACCACGACATCGACTTTGACGAATAACTCAGGGAAGAAAGGTAAGTCTAGTGGAGGTGGAAATGCCTCATCATTGACGAGTTCTGCGGTGACTAAACCTGCATATGCGAGCAACTTCGGCTCGGATGGAAAGCTCCTCGCGAAGGAGTCGGAACGTTGAAAGAAGTTGGGGTTATGCAGATTTTGTGGAGGAAGTCATAAGTTCGACGACTGCGAGAAACAAAAGGCTCGCAAAGCTCATGGACGTGCCGCAGAAACACAGGAAGTAGTGGCAAGTACCTCTTCGGTATCGGAAAAATAGTCCGCAACTCCTGTACCCCAGTACAAAGCGGGAGTTGCATTGACCAGGTTTGTACTACCGGGGAAGTTAAATTAAATGCATCCACTCTTTCTTACGATGAATGATCTTTTACTATACCTCTTACCATAGATTTTTCACTTCGCAATGTTTCTGCGAAGCTTTCTTTTGTTTCTTTACTCGATTCCGGTTCTACCGATTGTTTTATAGATTCTCGTTTTGTGTATAAACATTCTTTACCTACTTCTTCAATTCCTTCAATCAATCTCTGACTCTTCGATGGTTCTTTATCTCCAAAACCAATTTCCGAGACTATGTCTCTTAATGTTTGGTTTCCCTCTGGTGAGCTACTACTACTGACATTTTATGTCACTTTACTAGATTCTTCTTGCGAGGCAGTTTTAGGTTACAGTTTCTTGACCCGCTACAATCTGTTGATTGACTGGGCATCAAGAAACATTACATTCCACTCCACCAAGCAAGTTGAGTTTTCCTCGACGTCCTCACTTCCGCGAACACTCGTTCCGGAAGAAACTGTCCCCTCGTGGGATCAGCCTACCATTAGTTCCGAAGAGGTTCCTTTGCAATCCTCATTGCGAACTCGTTCTTGCCATTCACCTCGTCCTTTATCAGACTCTTTCCCCTATGAACCCATCTACTCCTATCCTTCGGTGGCTCAATTGGCCGCTTTGCGACTTGAAAACCCAGAGATCGACATTGCTCTTGTCAACGCGGAACTATTCAACTGTGCTTGCAGGAATGCCAAGTGCGAACCGTTAATCTTACGAGCAGTTCACAGCGCGAGCTGCTTCGACAACTTCGGCAAACAACAGCAATCCTTCCTCATTACCGAAGCATTACGCGGACTTTGCGGATGTCTTTGACGAAGTCGAATCTGAAGTACTGCCTGAGCATCAACCTTACGACCTCAAGATTGAATTGGAGGAAGGCGCCGAACCACCTATCGGTCGCCTTTACCCTATTTCTGCAAAGGAATTAGAGGCTCTACGTGATTTCATTGATAAGCACCTTGAATCCGGTGCTATTCAACCTTCGTCCTCTCCTCATAGAGCTCCGGTATTATTCATACTGAAAAAGGATGGAAAACTTCGACTCTGCGTAGATTTTCATGGTCTTAACAACATCACAAAGAAGGATCAATATCCTTTACCTCTCATTTCTGATCTACTAGACGCTCCGAAAAAAGCTAAGATTTATACTAAAATTGATCTTGCTCACACGTACCATTTAGTTCGAATCGCGGAAGGCGACGAATGGAAGGTTATGCCATTTGGACTCACTAATGCTCCAGCAGCTTTCCAAAGGTTCGTGAATGACATATTCGCTGACCTTTTAGATGTTTATGTTATTGTCTACCTTGACGATATACTTATCTACTCCGACGAAGAGACACTACATCGCGAACATGTTCGCGAGGTTCTCCGTCAACTTCGTAAACATCGACTTTATGCAAACATCGTGAAATGCGAATGGGAGATCAATATGGTAGAGTATCTTGGTTATATTCTTTCTCCGGAGGGCTTAACGATGTCGAAAGACAAAGTGAAAGCTATCATTGACTGGCCGGTACCTTGGAAAGTCAAAGACGTTCAGTCTTTTCTTGGATTTGCTAATTTCTATCGACGTTTTATTTATAATTATAGCAATATCGTAGTTCTGATGACGCGACTTACGCAAAAGGATACACCTTGGAACTGGAATACCGATTGCCAGGAAGCCTTCGAGAAGCTCAAATATAGCTTTACTCACGCTCCTATTCTGGCACACTGGGAACCAAACTGACATCTAATTGTAGAAACAGAGACCTCGGACTACGCATTAGCCGCAATCCTCTTGATCCTATTACCTGACGGAGAAATTCACCCTATCGCATTCCTCTCGAGGACTTTTCAGGCCGCGGAACTCAACTACGACACTCACGATAAGGAACTTCTCGTGATATTCGAAGCATTCAAAGGCTGGCGACATTACCTCAAGGGATCGGGAGATCCTATCGACGTCGTTACCGATCACAAGAATCTCGAATACTTCTCAACAACGAAAATCCTTACACGACGACAAGTTCGTTGGTCCAAGTACCTGCACCAATTTAACATGGTGATCCGATTCAGACTAGGTAAGTTAGGTGAAAAACCTGATTCAATGACTAGATGCTGGGAGGTCTACCCAAAAGAGGGGGATATCGGCTATGCGCAAGTTAACCCACATAATTTCAGACCCATTTTTACTAATGAACAACTAACTACTTCCCTTTGAGCTACGTTTCTAGAAGCACCGGTACTTCGTGCCTCCATTGTTATGGATTTAGAGGCACTTCATTCCGCTATTCGTGATTCAATCGAACTGGATCTGGAATCAATTGCGGGACTGAGGTTCGCAAAGGACGGTACGAACACTCATTGGACATTAGGGTCTGATGGCTTGTTACGACTTGACGATCACATTTACATTCCTAACCTTTCTAATTTACGACTTCAAATTCTACGCTATTTTCATGACCACCCACTCTCAGGTCATTTTGGTCAAAATCGGACTCTGGAAGCCATTCGATGACAATACACTTGGCCAAAGGTTCATGAATTTGTTCGCGATTATATTAATTCATGTACAGTTTGCAGACGCAACAAACCTCGTCGACATAGGCCTTACGGTCTACTCAAACCACTTCCGGTTCCCGTCCGACCTTGGGATTCTATATCGATGGACTTCATTGAACAACTACCAGACTCTAAAGGACATACAGCTATTTTAGTAATCGTGGATCGAGCCTTGAAACAAGGCATTTTCATCGCAACACATGACAAAATAACGTCCGAAGAGCTCGCGGAATTGTTCATTCATCACGTTTTCTTGAAACACGGAGTTCCTAGTCACGTCACTTCTGATTGAGGCTCGGAATTCGTTTCGGCTTTCTTTCGCGCATTAGGGGAAGCTCTCTCGATCAAACTACACTTCACCTTGGGATACCATCCTGAGGGGGATGGACAAACAGAACGAGTTAACCAGACTCTGGAACAATACATTTGTATGTATTGCGTGTATCAACAGGACAATTGGGCAAAGCTTCTGCCTATCGCGGAATTTGCATACAACAATGCTCCTAACGCATCCACTGGTATTACTCCATTCTTTGTGAATAAAGGTTATCATCCTAACATTACAGTGAAACCTGAAATTGACATCCGTTCCGATCATGTGATTGACTTCGCAACGAATTTAGATGAGATTCATTCCTTCCTCTGCGAAGAAATTACTAATGCGCAAACTCGATACAAAGAGCAAGCGGACAGAAAACATATTACTCACCCAGATTTTCCCATTGATTCACAGGTATTTGCACTAGCAAAGCACATAAAAACCACTCGACCTACCGCAAAGTTCTCCAAGAAGTACCTCGGACCTTTCAAAGTTCTGGAGCGCA
Source organism: Lentinula aciculospora (assembly GCA_028011355.1). Taxonomy (NCBI): domain Eukaryota; kingdom Fungi; phylum Basidiomycota; class Agaricomycetes; order Agaricales; family Omphalotaceae; genus Lentinula; species Lentinula aciculospora. Next base: position 1,876,956 of record JAOTPV010000011.1, read on the forward strand.
TAGGAACTCTCTTGTACAAGTTACAACTTCCTACCTACCTCAGTCGTATCCACCCAGTGTTCCATGTATCCCAACTCAAACTCTATACTCCGAACTCGATCCCTCATCACAAACAAACTCCTCCACCTCTGGTGGAAGTCAAAGGCGAAAAGGAATACAACGTCACGGAGGTATTGGATTCGAAATTGGATCGTCGATACAAGAAATGTCCACTACGTTATTATATCCGGTGGGCAGGATATGAAGATACAGACGAAGAGTTTTCATGGGTCGCCGCAAACAAAATTCACGCGGACGAGCTGGTTCCAGCTTTCCATCTTCATTACCCTCACAAACCTGGACCATCATGATTAACGACCAATTAATTTCTTCTATTCATGCATTGGAAACACTAATTTTTATTCTGTTAGTTCAAAAACTCATTGTGAAACATCCGCGATCCATCACCATTACATTCCATATTACCTACTAAATTACCTACTAAATTCCAAACCTTCACTCCAATGAGTTCCGCGATTTATTCTTCGCGAGCCACCTTCGAACTCTCACATTCTATTCCTTCCGAAACCATTGCGATTCTTCCTCGCGGAACGAATCCTTCTCACATTTTCTTATTCTCAAAACCATCGCAATTTCTTCCTCGCGGAACGAATCTTAACTCCTTACACTTATTCCTAAAACAAAACCCTTACGATCCGAAACCACTGAAAAAGGCAAAAAATTTATAAAATTAAACAAAACAAAAAACAAATAAAACCAAAAACCAACAGACAACAAAAAACCAATAAAGAAAATATTACAAAATTAAAAACAAAAAATAATTACAAGTCCAAAATTTACTACTACCCTTCGCGGGAATTACATCACATGACATTTTCCTTCGCGAATTCTTTTCCTTTTTCTCCCCTCCTCATCTTCTTTGTTATCCTCTTCCTCTTCGTCCCCTTCCTTCTCTTCCTCACCTACTTCGTTGCCTGGTTGTTGCTGCACAATACGAACCAACTCTTCCATCGCGAAGGCTGCTCGACTCGCGAACCCGAGGAGTGTGCCCATCTGCCTCTTCAGGGCTTCGTTCTGCTCCGCGAGCAGATCCAATTTTACTCCCCACTCAGCACCTACAATACTCCTTTCTGCTACGCGCCTCATGGGACCCTCGTACAGACCATTTTCATCAACTCTCAGCTTCTTCTTCCTGGATCTTCAGGCTGCATTATCCCCTGCCCAGCTACACCTCTGTCATTGGAGGTGACAGGCCAGACAGGCCTGAGTCCGGGGTTTCCCGGGTTGCGCGATGCAGTTCAAAGTGTTTCCTTGGGAAACACAACAAAGACATCCTTTGCGATTACGCGAAGGTGTGGGAGGAGGAATGTCACCTTCGTTGCCGTCCTCATCATCATCTTCATCATCATCGTTATCATCGTTGTCGTCGTCATCTCCATCATCAGGGTCCAGAGCTGAACCAACCTGTGTTTGTATTAATCAGTAAAAAACATCGCGAAGAAACCAAATTAATTACCTGAGGAATCGACCTTTTCCTTTTCAAAATCGGTATCTCAACTTCTGGGGTATCACGAACCATGGAGGCTGACTTGTAAATTTTTTGTTTTGAGCCCGAAGGCTCCCACATGCTTCTTGCGGTTCCAGTTCTTTGCGATGCAGCACAAGCTGCACGCTCTCGACGTTCTTGTAACTCACTCAGGGCTTGAGCCCTATGACAATCTCGGTTGGCTTCTTCTTCAGCCAACTTCTTCAAAGCGTTGGCTTTCGCCTTCACAATGTTCTCCTCGACGAGTCTCTCTTCTTCCCGCTTCTTTGCGGCCTGATTCTCCTCCTCAAGCTTTCTTTCTTCCTCTAGTCTCTTCTCCTCTGCCTCGCGCTCAGCTTCACAAGCAGCTTCTTCCTCTAACCGCACCATCTCCTCCTTGAAGGCGGCCTCCTGTGCAGCGATCTCAAGTTGATGAAGGCGCGCCCATCATTCTTGCACGGTCTCAGTGGCAGTGACAGTAAATGACATCTTAGAGTGATGAGTACTTAGGAAAAACCAAAGAAATTCCTCGCGTTTTATATGTGTTTGTTCATTGAGGGCAGGTTCGACTCTAAATTTTTCTTTAACCTCGATCATAACTCGTGTGGCACTTTGAAAATTTACTTTTCTTTTTTACTTTTCCATTTTATCTAATTTTAGATTCATCAATCATTAACAATCGTGTAGGCTTTCGAGGGCGAAAGCCTAAGAGGGGGATACTGTTATATCTATGCAAGCTAAGTCTTTACGAAGCTTCGCGATCCATTCTGCTACCTAGATATTACTTACATCCTTTTACTACTACGCAATTACTTCGTGAAGGATTTCTGATGCAAAGCAATTACTCGTTATCTCTTATCATCCTTATCAGATTTACACTATCCCTTTTATATCCCTTCCTTTGTTCTTTACTTACAAGCTAACCAATTCGGGCATGGCATCACTTCGCGATCCTGACTTACCTTTAGTATAAAGCTACGGTATCAAATAGGTAGTTCCTTAGTTTAAATATCAACCTTGATAGCACTTCAATAGTGATACCAATCAATCCTCTCTATCTGTATCATCATTTTAAACATCCTCACTGTCAGTATGTTCCGCGATAGTCATCGCAAACGGAACATGTTTACCTTTCTTCTCTTATGGACATGCGAAGTGTCGAGGGCTCTACTAATAGTGGAGTCAAGGTCCGACTACTTAGTCTAGGATCGTTTTACCTCGCGAAGTAATTTACTTCATATTTCCCCGCGATCATCCCGCAATTATTTCCGACAATCCCTTTGTGCACAATCATAACAGGTGCAGGAAAGATATTTAAAATTCAAAGTCTAAATTTAACTCTGTATACAAATGAATGCAATGGATTTTCTTTCACAAGTTCTATAAAACTTGGCCTAGATAATGTTCTACTCTGCTCTGCTGCTCTGACTGTGACTGAATAACTTTACTTTCTTACTGAGTTATTACAATGTCTGGCTGTTCTCTCTCTGCTCTGACTAAGTGTCTAAGTTTGACTTCTCTCTCTTTACTCCGGGTTTATCTGATTCTGACTAAGTATCTAAATCTGACTTCTTTATGCTAGAAGCAAACTCCCTTCGAGTAGGACTAGCAATCACTACTGAAATGGGAGGGGGAAGAAGAAGAGCTTCCCTTTTCTCTCTCTATTTTGAGCCCTTTTTATAGCCTGTTTGTCCAGATATAAATCTAGGGGATATCAGGAACCTTAGTTACCCCAAATTGTCTGGGTTTTGTGGCACCTGACACCTGTCATTAAGTCTGTCAAGATCCCTGTCCTCTTTCTCTGAGTTGTCATCTTTCTCTGAGCTGTCATTTTTCCCTGAGCTGTCACTGTCAATCTCAGATTGTTACCAGGGGTTGGGCCTAATTACCCAGTTCATCCTTCTTTAGCCCTGCCTAATTAAATATACCCCCATTAGGTTTAATTTGCTCTTTAAGAGTATTTGTGGACTTTTCTCCTGCTGCACCTAGTTCTCCCTATAGTCATTGGTCTGGTGTTACAAAAGCATCTTTTCCTATTATTCTTTCCTTTTTTTTCAATATTCTTTTACTTAAGCACCCTGATGCTTACATCACCACTTATTGTATTTTCATTTTCATCTAGATTACATGTGGCAACCTTATTTTTCTTGCATTGTCATTTCATCTAGGTGCAACTTTCTCATGCCTGTCAGTTTGTTGACATTAGTCTAGATGCTATGAAGTAGCATCAATGTCCAGCCGAGCGGCAAACAAGCACAGCAGAAAGAGCACATCAGTCAGCTGGCCAGACAATTCACATATATCTATTTTCTAACTACATGACCATTACTGACATGAATTCTACTTCATAGGTGAAGAATATTACTTCTGTTTTATTTCCCCACCTGATACCCATCCCTCTTTCTTTTGTTCTTATTTACAGTACAGAGTCACACTGTCACAAAACATTCTTTTTCATTATTCTTTTCTTTTTCATTTATTTACTTACCTAATCACCAAAGTGCTTACACCAGCGCTCATTATATTTTCATTCTCATCTAGATTACATGCATCAACCTTATTGTTCTTGTGTTGTCATTTCATCCATGTGCAACTCTCTCATGCCTGTCAGCTCATTGACAGGATGATGTCATTATTGCTCCACCTCCATGCTTCCTTTTATATTGCCTTATTGTTTACTCACCAAATACCTACAGCCTTACTTATGGATATGAGTGACTCTTATTGTAGATCCTCATGGTTACGGCACGAGACGTCTCTCACGGTTCCATATCCCATTCATATATAAGACTTAGTATTTTGTAGTTATATTCTTTAGCTCTATTCTCATCTATTCTCCTCAGTAGCTAGACTTATAGTTGGGTTATTCATCCTCATTGCTTTTTCATCTTTTTGCTCATTGACTATCATGTGACACCTAGTTGTCTCTTGTGAGAGCTAGCAAGTCGCTGACACACACAAATGAGAATTTACACACCAGTGTTGTGACGTGGTACACAGGATACAGTACTTACTTTATTTTTCCTATATCTCCTTCTTCCTTTATCATTGTTATTATTTGGATCCAGCTACATTCTTTTGTATCCTTCTACATTGTTCCACATACTTTCATCAACTTCCTGCACTGTCGCTTACTCAGCTAGACACTTGTATATATAGTACAGTAAGCTGACACCTAGTTCCCCATCTTGACCTCTTGGTCTTTGGAACTAGGTTAGTACTTGTATCATCGTTTACCTTCAATATACTTACTTGGTCTTTGGAACTAGTTTTCCTTGTGCAACCCTAGTGATTGGCCCTTGTGCTATCACTGCTGTCTTGATCCTTATTTCTTTCAGCCTTCGTGTGTGGTGCTAGCCCCATCCTCGCCTTGGCTTGTGCTTTGAGCCTGTGCCTCCTCTGTGCCTTCTCCCTTCATCACCACCCCCCCCAACCTACAGTTTCGTTCCTTCGGTATTTGACTGGGCAGTGTCAGATGAGGCTGGAAGGGCATTGTCATTATTGTCTTGCATCCACATTTCTTTTATATTGTCTTATTGTTGTTGACGATAGGTTGTCTGGAGGAGACAAATACATTGTCCTCGACATCTTCGAGTCTGGCTCAACAACAGCCCTCAACTCTGTTCCGGACGCTCGGTCTGTTCCTTTTGATCTTATCTTGTACCTACTCCTTTAAATTTTAGGTCTTGGTTTTGATCCTATTACTTACAAATGTACTGTGCCCGCTTGATCACAAATAGGTTTCTTATGTTTAAAAGTCCATAGATAATTTTTGCACTCTCAGATTTGCACCTCCTTCGGTGTGCTCTGAGAGTGAGTACTTAGCCATTATTCTTGCCTGTAGGATTACTAATAATCGTTTCTTAGATACAAAGCTTACAATAGTCTTACAGGTAGATACATCTTAATAGGAGATTTGCACCTCCTTTGGTGTGCTCTGAGAATACAAAGCTTACAATAGTCTTACAGGTTATGGGCCCCACCCGCTGCTGAACCTCAAGAACAACATCGAATATATATATACATCCGAACCAATCCTGAACCTATAACATGGCAAGCAACAGTGCAATTCCACCTCCCATTTCCACCTCCCATTCCTGAGGTTCCTGAGGACAAAAAATTCGACGGTGGTGTCCGCCTAAGTTGGACGCCAGTCAAATGAAAGATCACGAGTACCTTGCGATCCCAGGGGCTTGCTGGATACATAGATGGATCCATCAAGAAACCTTCTTCATCCCTTTCCACTTCCGAGTCAACTTCTTCCACCACTACTGAGGCCACCTTGACATCAGTCTACTCCACGAAGCCTTCCCTGGAAGAATGGACTTTCAGGAACAATAGGTTAAAAGGGGTAATCGAGGCTCACGTCGATGATCTCACCTCTCTAATTTCAAATGCTGACGAGTTGAATGCTTTCAAGTTGATGGAGGCATTCGACTCGGAGTATGTGGTGAAAGATGAGATGAGAAAGGTCCTCACTGAAGGGAAGCTATGTTCATACACCTTCAAGGGAGGGGGATCGATTGAAGGGTTCTTCAAAAATCTTCGTACTCTGTGTAAGGAAGCGGTAGAGGCTGGTAATGAAATAGATGACTCTACCTTTTGACAAATAATCCTTACTGCCTTCCCTTCGAAAGAATTCGACACTATCATCCAAACCATCTCCTCTCTTCCACAGAACAAAACTTCTGCGGCAGTCATTCAGCAAATCTATTCCCATGTCGAGATTCGAGATTCGAGTGCCACAACCAGTGGCGATCAGATCTCCACCCAGGCTCACCTCGCTTCACGCATAGAGGAGATCGAGAGGAAGATTGGGGCTCAGCTGGCCACATGGAACCCAAAGAATAGCAACAAAGAGTGCTCGAATTGTGGTCGTAAAGGTCATATCAAGGAAGAATGTTATAGGAAGGGTGGAGGAAAAGAAGGGCAGTTTCCATCATGGTGGCAAGGAAAGCGGGAAAACTCATCGTCCATGAGTATGGCAGTTGCCGATATTCCACAGCACTATGCCATGATGGCATCTACTTCCGAGTCAAACTCTGTATACACTGATTCAGCTGCGTCTGACCATTTCTTTCGAAACCTTTCTGACTTCATTACCTACAAGCCCTACCATTCGTCTGGCCAATCCTCAGAAAAGGACACAACTTTCGAAATCATAGGTCGAGGGCATGCTCGAAAGACTCTGTATGAGGGAGAGAAGGAGGTCATCCTTGTTTTCGAGAATGCTCTCCATGCCCCAAAAATAACCTCGGACCTGATTTCAGTTGGATGACTTGATCAGCTTGGGTATCAAATGATATTTAGAAAGGGCCAGGTCAAGTTCTTCTCACCCCAGGGCATCCACTTCCTAACCAGGTATGGCTTGGGACACTTGTATCAATTACGGGAGAAGAAAGAAAGTCTGCCCACTGTGGCTTCAGCATGTTCCCTCAATAAACCAACAACTCTTGAAACATGGCATAGACGGTTGGCTCATGCAGGGCAATCCCGAATTGAGATGTTGCTGAAGAAGAACCTTGTGGATGGACTCATAGTGACAGAAGATACCATGGTTGGGAAGTGTGTCAATTGTCTAATGGGAAAAGCAACGAAGAGGCCATTCGATGTGGAGGTTGTACGAGAATCCCGATTACTGAAAAGAGTCCATACTGACCTTACTGGCCCCATGAGGGTTCCAGCGAGAGGAGGATACATATACATGATGCCTGTGGTTGATGGTTGATCGGCATTTGCCAAAGACTACTATCTGCAGAACAAGGAGGCCGAGACAACGATAGAAGTCATGGATGGTTATTGAGTGATGGCTGAAAATGCGACAGGGGAGAAGCTGTCCTGTATACGGATTGATGGTGGGGGAGAGTTTAATAATCGAGTATGGAACAAGTGGGCCAAGAAGCATGGGATCAGGTTGGAATGAATCCCTGCATACTCATCTGCTGCAAATGGGGTAGCCAAACGGAAGCACAGGACAATTTTCAACAAGGTACGAACTTTGCTCAGTGACTCGGGTCTCCCTCAATCCCTGTGGATGCATGCTGCGGCGTATACCACTTACACTGAGAACCTACTACCCTCTGCATGAACCAACTTCCATATCCCTGCCGAGCTCTGGACAAAGAAACGTCAGGATGTTGCACATCTTCAACCATTTGGAGCTAAAGGATGGGCGACCATAGTAAATGGGAAACCTGGGAAGACCAACATGAGGGCTGAGGAAGGAAGGATGGTAGGCTATGGAGAGTGAGGAACATACCTTTTGTTCACAAAGTCAGCAGAGATTATTGAGAGCTGTCATGTAGAGTTTGAGGAAGGGCATGGTCATCAAACTTTGGAGCTGATTGGAGGGGAGGATGATGAAGGAAATGAAGACAGGCCAATCAACATCCAAAGTCCATCAGTTCTCAATGAAAATTCTCCTGATCAAACCTCGACTCTCATCCACGTGCCTCAAGGTACTTCAGTGATGGAGATAGATCCAAATCCACCTGTGCCACATACTTCTGACCCAGCTCCTTTGCGACAATCCAACAGAAACCGAACCCAAACCTCAGCTATCGTAGCTTCAAGAGAGTCCGAGAGGAGAGAGATGGAGGCTAGGGAAGCAGGGGAGGAATGTGTCATGAAACGATCTTTTTATTATTCTTTTCTTTTATTTACTTACCTAATTACTGAAGCACTTACACCAGCGCTCATTATATTCTCATTCTCATTTAGGTTACATGCATCAACCTTATTGTTCTCGTGTTGTCGTTTCACTTAGGTGCAACTCTCTCGTGCCTGTCAGCTCATTGACAGGATGACATCATTATCGTTCCGCTTCCATGCTTCTTTTTATATTGCCTTATTGTTTACTCACCAAATACCTACAGCTTTACTTATGGATACGAGCGACTCTTATTGTAGATCCTCACGGTTACAGCGTGAGACATCTCTCACGGCTTCATATTCCATTAGTATATAAGACTTAGTATTTTGTAGTTATATTCCTTAGCTCTATTCTCGTCTATACTCCTCAGTAGCTAGACCTGTAGTTGGGTTGTTTTATTCATCCTCATCACTTTTCCATCCTCTTGCTCATCGTTCATCGTGTGACGCCTGGTTATCTCTTGTGAGAGCTAGTGAGTCACTGACAGAAGAATAGAGCTCCTACCACACACCACCTGTCACAAACATTTTACAAACTTGCCTAGGATTCGACATTCCATTGAAAACTAGTTTATCCTCGATACGTTACACATTTTATTTTACCAAACACACTCACCCCTCCCTACTATAAATCCAACATGACTGATCAGTCAATACATGCTCCCACCCCCGACATCTCCGAAATCAATAACCCCGCTCCCTCGACTCGCCGGGTGTTCATTAATACACCAGGGAATTATGATGGCAACCCTGCTACATATTGACCATGGCGATGAAGGATGAGGGCCTATGCGGCTGAGCTGATGGAGACAAAGCAGGTCGAAGGATCGCACCATCTAATTACCATCATCATGTCCTTCATGGTTGGAGGAAAAGCCGACGAATGGGCACAGGTATACACTGATGACCATTTTGATATCGAGAAGGGTGCATGGAACATTACAGGGAAGGATCTTTTCGATGATATGGACAGGGAGTTCACAAATGTTGCCAGGGAGAAAGAAGCCCAGGACAAGCTAATGTACATTAGACAGGGAAAGACTCCTGCTGGCGACTTCTTCAAAGAGTTTGAGTTGTTGCTGAAGGATGCCAATTACAACAGGAATGATTCATATGTTCTCACTCTAGCAGAGAATGCTGTCAATCATGCACTCCTGTATGATATAATCAAGAGCTGATCGGAGCCCTTTGCAGATTACCAGGAGCTGAAGAAGGTAGTCATAGGTGCTGACAATGTCAGGCAGCAATAGGCCGAGCAGAAGAGGGGTTACGGGTATGCAGGATGGTGGAATGCTAACCCACAAAGACAGAACCAGGGACAAACGTCCAACCAGCAGAACCAACAGGAGCTGAAAGCAGCTCTGAAGGCGGAATACCCCGCAGCACAGTGAAGAGATGCCACTGGCACCACGTTTGGAGGAACGGGCAGGCCGATGGACATTGACCAAGCAAGGGAGAAGTGGCTGTGCTTCAACTGTGGTGAACCAGGCCACATGAGCAGGAATTGCCCGCACAAGAGGAAGGCGTTGGTCAGAGGTATTATGCTGAATATGAGTGAGCAGGAACATATGGATTTCATTAACGACTTGGGTTTTCCCAAGGCTCCTCAGTAGATATAGGTCTGCAGGAGCCTTCACATACGGACATTTCGGAATTTGTTGATAATGGTGTTGATTATATAATTAGTACAGGTACTAGACAGAAAAATGCGTCCACCTTCACACACAAAACCAAAAAATCCAAAAAACCTATACAGTACGAACCCGACACCACTGAATGGCTAACTCAGAGAGTTAGAGAAGATCAAATCCCAAGAACGGTGGGGTTGTTGCGAACCTGGATGCCCTCTTCCCGGGAGAAGGAAGCCTTGGAAGAAACTGACATAGACATACGAAAGCGGAACTGGAAAACGGCAGTCACAGCCATCTGAAGTCTCAAAAACAAAAGAAGCTATGTTCGTGGGACACGCGGCAAAAGTCTCAAGCTTCCAGCAATACTCGAAACACTGGAGGATAGCCGACAAATTGTCACAGAAGGACTTCTCGACAGTGGAGCTACTGGTTCATGTATTGACTCGGACTTCGTCAAATGGCACAACCTCATCACGAAAGACTTACCAATCAAAACACCCATCTATAATGCCGACGGCACACTCAATGACTCCAGTTCAATAGACAAGTATGTCGAGATCCGGATGACTATTGGCGATCATTCAGAAATCATACAATTTGGAGTGGTAAGCCTAGGAAAGAATAATATCTTTCTAGGACTAGACTGGTTGCGACACCACAACCCGAGTATTGACTGGAAGACATCTGAATTAACCTTTGACAGGTGTCCCACACGATGTGGCTATAATCCACACTTTTGGACGCCTGAAGATACTCATTCTAGAGCGGCATTGCAGGAAGGTGAACAGCTTTTCTTGTTCGACTGGGATAGGTATGTTCACGAGCAGGTACAGTCAAGGAAGTGGACAGAGGGACAGGCTAAGAAAGAAACAGCTGAAGAGTTCGACACTTCCAAATCCTACGTCAAAGAGTATCCCGATGTGTTCAGCCAGAAGGAGTTTGACCAGTTACCACAACGACGCCCTTGGGATCACGCTATCGATCTAACACCAGGTTCCAAACCTTTAGATTGTAAGGTATACCCACTAAACCCAAAGGAACAAGAGGCGCTCAATAAGTTTCCTGAAGAAAACCTTCGAACTGGACAAATCTGACCTTCGACCTCGCAGATGGCATCCCCTTCTTCTTCGTCAAAAAGAAAGATGGCACCTTACGACCGGTACAAGATTATTGTAAACTGAACGAGATGATGGTTAAAAACCGGTACCCACTTCCTCTCATTCAGGAGCCAATCGATTGTTTAAAAGGCGCTAAAATCTTCACGAAGATGGATATCAGATGGGGCTTTAATAACATCTGGATAAAAGAAGGTGACGAGTGGAAGGCAGCTTTTCGAACTAACCAGGGGTTATTCAAACCGACTGTTATGTTCTTCAGACTCACTAACTCTTCTGCAACATTCCAAGGTTTTATGAACCATATCCTGTGAGACCTCATCAATAGAGGTCATGTTATCGTTTATATGGATGACATACTGATTTTTACCGACGGTATAGAAGAGCATTGATGAATTGTAAAGCAAGTACTTGACATTTTACGGGAGCACAAGTTATTCCTTAAACCCGAAAAATGCTCATTCGAAAAACCAGTAATCGACTACCTCGGTATTATCATTGGTAATGGAACTATTCACATGGATTCCAAGAAAGTACAAGCTGTCCACGAATGGATTACTCCCCATAAGAAGCATGATGTTCAGCAATTTTTAGGGTTTTACAACTTCCTCAGACGCTTTATCCGTGGGTTTAGTCTTGTAGTGAAGCCACTGACACAGCTTACTGGGAATGGAACTTGGAAGTGGGAGAAAGTGTAGGAAGATGTGTTCGAAGAGTTGAAACGCCGAATCTGTGAGGAAGTAGTTTTGCTCATTCCTCGTAACCACAGGAAATTCAGGGTGGAAGCTGACTCATCTGATTATGCTAATGGTGTTAATTGTAGTGATAGAACACTTCCTACATAGTTAGTTTACATATAAAGTACATACATTACTTATAAACTAACTACTGTATCCACTACTTTACTTATAACATTACTTACACTTTCATTTCTTCATTTTTCAGAGTCCTTTTCATTTCTTATAGGAGCGCACAATTGTGGACACCTATTATCATGCCTCATGCATTTCTAGTACATACAAGACCAAACAGACCTGTATTCCTACTACCGTTAGAAGGAACCAAATCAATATTCACTATTAGTGTCTATTGGAGTATTGAGGAGTCTGCAAGGTCAATAGTACAACACTACCCTTGTACATAGACTACAACAGCAGTGTTTCTGACAGGGGTACACTCTATTGTCTACAGCCTTAGCTGCAATAAGTGTGCAACATCAACTGTGCCAAGTGACCCTTCAACAAATGGCGCCATCTTGTCCCAGTTCGTTGATGGTAGATGGTATCCTATTGCCCTTTGCTCTCATTCCCTCAATGAGGTCAAACGGAATTACGAAATCTACGACAAAGAGTTAATGGCAATAATGGACTCTCTTGATGATTGGAGGCAATATTTACTAGGTGCGGAGGAACAGATTGAGATTTATATGGATCACGCAAACCTCCAATACTTCAAGAAGCTGCAGAAACTTAATTGTCGACAAGTGCACTGGGTATTGGAGTTAGCAGAGTATAATTTTGATCTTGTCCATAAACCTGGTAAATTGATGACGAAAGCTGATGCCCTGTCGAGGATGACAGGTCTTGAGATGGGGGACAAGGACAACGAGAGCATCGTTCTCCTGAAACCAGAAGTCTTCATCCATATTCTCGACCTATTGGCTCCTGAAGATCTCCTGCTATCAGAGATCTGAAAGAGTAGAAACCAAGTAGATCGAATTGTACAAGATGCCCTAGCTGCCAAAAACCCGGAGTGGACTGAAACCAACAAAGTTATTACATGGAAAGGGCGTGTTTATGTACCAAAAAACCACCTACTCCGATCCAAAGTAATCACTCAGTACCACAACACGCCATTAGCGGGACATCCTGGACAGTATAAAACCACGGAGTTAATCACTCGAGACTACTGGTGGCCAGGGGTGACACGAGATGCAGGGAAGTACATCGAAGGTTGCAAGAAATGCCAGGCGACAAAATCACATCATACCAAACCAGTCAGACAACTTCATCCACATGCGGTACCAACTGAACCGTGGCAGATAATTGGCACTGATATGATAGGGGAACTACCGGAATCGGGAGGATATAACGCCATATTGGTGTTTATAGATCATTTTTCCAAAAGATTGCGACTTGTTCCATCGCACACTACAGTCACATCAGAGGGAATGGCGAAAATTTATCGTGATCGTATCTTTTCTATACATGGGATTCCACGAAAGATCATACATGATTGAGGACCTCAGTATCATTCCCGGTTCATGAAGGAACTCTACCATCTCTTAGGAATAGAAGCAAACTATACTACGGTGTATCATCCACAGACCAATGGCCAGACGGAACAAACAAATCAGGAGATAGAACATTATCTCTGTTTGTTCATTAGTTATCATCAAAACGACTGGCATGAGTGGTTACCACTTGCAGAGTTCGCCTATAACGATCGAGTACATTCTGCGACAAAGGTCTCCCCCTTCTATGCTGACCACGGTAGACATCCCTATAAAGGTATGGCACCTCAAATGACTTCGGACAACCCCACAGCACAGGTGTTTGCAGATGGAATGAGGAAGGTTCGAGAGGAGGTAGGAGCGGCCTTAGGTAAGGCCAATGACGATATGAAGAAGTTCTACGACAGGAAGTGGAGAGTTGGGGTAGAGTATAAGCCAGGCGATAAGGTCTGGCTTGAGGGAACTAACTTGTCGACAGACCAGCCGATGAAAAAGTTAGGAGACAAACGCTTTGGACCGTTTACAGTTCAGAAGAAGATAGGCGCTAGTTCCTATAAACTAGATATCCCCTCCACATGGAAACGTATCCATAACGTTTTCAACGAAGTCCTTCTCACCCCTTATAAAGAGCCACAATTCCCCTCTCAACCACGAAACACTCGCCCACCTCCTGTCATTGTGGGAGAAGAAGAAGAATTTGAGGTCGAGGAGATTCTTGACTCACGAAAGGTAGGAAGGGGAATCAAATACAAAGTCCGATGGTGGGGATATGGACCGCATGAAGACACTTGGGAACCTCGGTCCAACATTACACATTCCTCCGATTTGTTGAAGGAATTCCATGATAAAAATCCGACCAAACCCAAACCTGCCACCCTAAATTGACTCGAAATCCCTATTTCCTTATTTCCCACCGAATTATTCCGCCCTATGCCCCAGGCAAACACTGAAACCACGCCCTTACAATTACCCTCCGAAATTTTTGTTAGACGACAGGCGCTTCGTGGAACTCGCGCTCTAGGGAGGGGGTAATGTCACGAAACGATCTTTTTATTATTCTTTTTCCTTTTCTTTTATTTACTTACCTAATTACTGAAGCGCTTACACCAGTGCTCATTATATTCTCATTCTCATTTAGGTTACACGCGTCAACCTTATTGTTCTCGCGTTGTCGTTTCACTTAGGCGCAACTCTCTCATGCCTGTCAGCTCATTGACAGGACGACGTCATTATCGTTCCGCTTCCATGCTTCTTTTTATATTGCCTTATTGTTTACTCACCAAATACCTACAGCTTTACTTATGGATACGAGTGACTCTTATTGTAGATCCTCACAGTTACGGGGCGAGACATCTCTCACGGTTTCATATCCCATTTTGTATATAAGACTAGGTTTTTTGTAGTTATATTCCTTAGCTCTATTCTCGTCTATTCTCCTCGGTAGCTAGACTAGTATTGGGTTGTTATATCCATCCTCTTTTTGCTCTTTCGCCCTCTTGCTCATCGTCTATTGTGTGATGCCTGGTTGTCTCTTGTGAGAGCTAGCGAGTCGCTGACAGAAGAATAGAGCTTCTACCACATACCACCCATCACAACAAACTTTTACAAACTTGCCTAGGATTCAACATGCCGTTGGAAACTAGTTTTATCGATACGTTACACATTTTCATTTTTACCAAACACGCTCATCCCCCCTACTATAACCCAACATGACTGATCAGTCAATACATGTGCCCGACCCAACAGAAGTCACCAATGTCACTTCTAATCCACGCCGGGTGTTTGTCAATACACCAGGGAACTACGATGGTGATCCCGCCACCTACCGACCATGGTGATGAAGAATGATGGCCTACATTTCCGAGTTAACGGAGACAAAGCAGGTCGACAGTTCCCATCATGTCACCACCATTATCATGTCCTTCCTGGTTGGAGGAAAAGCCGACGAATGGGCCCAGGTCTACACTGATGACCACTTCGACATCGACAAAGGGTTATGGGACATCTCTGGAAAGCAGCTCATCGACAATATAGATAAAGAATTCATGAATGTCGCAAAGGAGAAGGAGGCTCGTGATAAACTAACTTATATCTGACAGGGGAAGTCTTCGGCCGGTGACTTTTTCAAAGAGTTTGAATTGTTGCTGAAGGATGCCGGGTACAAGAAGGACGAGTCGCATGTTCTTACCCTAGCGGAGAGAGCCGTCGATCATACTCTCCTGTATGACATCATTAAGGGATGGACGGAGCCCTTTGAAGACTACAAAGAGTTGAAGTGTCAGCGACTCGCTAGCTCTCACAAGAGACAACCAGGCGTCACACGATAGACAATGAGCAAGAGGATGAAAAAGCAAAAAGCGGATGGATAAAACAACCCAACTACAAGTCTAGCTACCGAGGAGAATAGACGAGAATAGAGCTAAGGAATATAACTACCAAATATCTAGGCTTATATACAAAACGGGATATGAAACCGTGAGAGATGTCTCGCACCGTAACCGTGAGGACCTACAATAAGAGTCGCTCGTATCCATAAGTAAAGCTGTAGGTATTCGGTGAGTAAACAATAAGGCAATATAAAAAGAAGCATGGAGGCGTAACGATAATGACGTCGTCCTGTCAATGAGCTGACAGGCACGAGAGAGTCGCGCCTAAGTGAAACGACAATGCGAGAACAATAAGGTTGACGCGTGTAACCTAAATGATAATGAAAATATAATAAGCGCTAGTGTAAGCGCTTTGGTGATTAGATAAGTAAATAAAAGAAAAGGAAAAGAATAATAAAAGAAAAGAATAATGGAAAAAGATCGATTCATGACATGAAGAAGGTAGTTACCGGGGCTGATAATGTAAGGCAGCAATGGGCCGAACAGAAGAGAGGTTACGGGTATGCGGGGTGGTGGAACGCTAACCCACAGGGACAGAGTCATGGACAGTCGTCCACTCAACAGAACCAACAGGAGCCGAAAGCAGCTCCGAGGGCAGAGTACCCTGCGGCGCCAAGAAGAGATGCCACCGGCACCACGTTCGGAGGAATGGGTAGGCCAATGGACATCGACCAGGCCAGAGAGAAGCGGCTGTGCTTCAACTGTGGCGAACCAGGCCACATGAGCAGGAATTGCCCGCACAAGATGAAGGTGGTGGTCAGAGGTATTATGCTGAATATGAGTGAGCAGGAGCGTATGGATTTTATTAATGATTTGGGTTTTCCCAAGGCTCCTCAGTAGATATAGGTCTGCAGAAGCCTTCAAACACGGATGTTTCGGTTTTTGTTGATAACGGTGTTGATTATATAATTAGTACAGGTACTAGACAGAAAAACACATCCGCCTTCACACACAAATCCGAAAAATCCGAAAAACCTATACGGTATGAACCTGACACTGCTGAATGGCTAGCTCAGAGAGTTAGAGAAGATCAAGTCCTGAGAGCAGTGGGATTGTTATGAACTTGGATGCCCTCTTCCCGGGAGAAAGAAGCCTCGGAAGAAACCATCATGGACATACAAAAACGGAACTGGAAAACGGCAGTCACCGCCATCCGAAGTCTCAAGAACAAGAGGAGTTATGTTCAAGGGACACGTGGCAAAAGTCTGAAACTTCTGGCAATACTTGAAACACTGGAGGATAGCCGACAAATTGTCACAGAAGGACTTCTCGACAGTGGAGCTACTGGTTCATGTATTGACTCGGACTTTGTCAAATGGCACAACCTCATCATGAAAGACTTACCAATCAAAACACCCGTCTATAATGCCGATGGCACACTCAACGACTCCGGTTCAATAGACAAGTATGTTGAGATCCGGATGACTATTGGCGATCATTCAGAAATCATACAATTTGGAGTGGTAAGCCTAGGAAAGAATAATATCTTTCTAGGACTAGACTGGTTGCGACACCACAACCCAAGTATTGACTGGAAGACATCTGAATTAACCTTTGACAGGTGTCCCACACGATGTGGCTATAATCCACACTTTTGGACGCCTGAAGATACTCATTCTAGAGCGGCATTGCAGGAAGGTGAACAGCTTTTCTTGTTCGACTGGGATAGGTATGTTCACGAGCAGGTACAGTCAAGGAAGTGGACAGAGGGACAGGCTAAGAAAGAAACAGCTGAAGAGTTCGACACTTCCAAATCCTACGTCAAAGAGTATCCCGATGTGTTCAGCCAGAAGGAGTTTGACCAGTTACCACAGCGATGCCCTTGGGATCACGCTATCGATCTAAAGCCAGGTTCCAAACCTTTAGATTGTAAGGTATACCCGCTAAACCCAAAGGAACAAGAGGTGCTCGACAAGTTTCTCGAAGAAAACCTTCGAACTGGATGAATCTGACCTTCGACCTCGCAGATGGCATCCCCCTTCTTCTTTGTCAAAAAGAAAGATGGCACCTTATGACTGGTACAAGATTATCGTAAACTGAACGAGATGACGGTTAAAAACCAGTACCCACTTCCTCTCATTCAGGAGCTAATTGATCATTTAAAAGGCATTAAAATCTTCATGAAGATGGATATCAGATGGGGATTCAACAACATCTGCATAAAGGAAGGTGACGAATGGAAAGCGGCTTTTCAAACTAACCAGGAGTTATTCGAACCGACCGTTATGTTCTTTGGACTCACTAACTCTCCTGCGACGTTCCAAGGTTTCATGAACCATATCTTGCGAAATCTCATTAATGAAGGACACGTTATCGTCTACATGGACAATATTCTGATCTTCACCGATGACATCGAAGAACACCGGTGAATCATAAAGCAAGTACTTGACATTTATGGGAGCACAAATTATTCCTAAAACCCGAAAAATGTTCTTTCAAAAAACCGGTTATCGACTACCTCGGCATTATCATTGGTAATGGAACTATTCGCATGGACCCCAAGAAAGTACAAGCCGTCCGCGAATGGATTGCTCCCCACAAGAAGCGTGATGTTCAGCAATTTTTAGGGTTTTGCAACTTCTTCAGATGCTTCATTCATGGGTTTAGTCTTGTAGCGAAGCCACTGACACAGCTTACTGGGAATGGAACTTGGAAGTGGGAGAAAGTGCAGGAAGATGCGTTTGAAGAGCTGAAATGCCGTATTTGTGAGGAAGTCGTTTTGTTGATTCCTCGTAACCAGGGACAATTCCGAGTCGAGGCTGATTCTTCTGATTATGCCAATGGCGCAGTTTTATCACAGTTTGTCGACAATGAGTGGTATCCAATCGATTTTCATTCACGTTCCCTCAATGAGGTTGAGCGTAATTACGAAATCTACGACAAAGAACTCATGGCGATCATGGATTCACTTGACGATTGGCGGCAATATTTACTTGGTGCGGAGGAACAGATCGAAATTTTTACGGATCACGCAAACCTCCAGTACTTCAAGAAGCCGCAGAAACTTAATTGTCAACAAGTGCGCTGGGTATTGGAGTTAGCAGAGTATAATTTTGATCTTGTCCATAAACCTGGTAAATTGATGACGAAAGCTGATGCCCTGTCGAGGATGACAGGTCTTGAGATGGGGGACAAGGACAACGAGAGCATCGTTCTCCTGAAACCAGAAGTCTTCATCCATATTCTCGACCTATCGGCTCCTGAAGATCTCCTGCTATCAGAGATCCGAAAGAGTAGAAATCAAGTAGATCGAACCGTACAGGATGCCCTAGCTGCCAAAAACCCGGAGTGGACTGAAACCGACAAAGTTATTACATGGAAAGGGCGTGTTTATGTACTGAAAAACCGCCTACTCTGATCCAAAGTAATCACTCAGTACTATGAGACGCCATTAGCGGGACATCCTGGACAGTATAAAACCACGGAGTTGATCACTCAGGACTACTGGTGGCCAGGGGTTACACGAGATGCAGGGAAGTACGTTGAAGGTTGCAAGAAATGCCAGGCTACGACAGCTCATCATACCAAACCAGTGGGACGACTACATCCACACTTAGTCCCATCGGAGCCTTGGCAGATAATCGGTACCAACATGATAGGGGAACTACCGGAGTCGGGAGGATATAACGCCATTTCGGTGTTTGTTGATCATTTTTCCAAAAGATTGCAACTTGTTCCATCGCATACTACAGTCACATCAGAGGGAATGGCGAAAATCTATCGCGACCGTATCTTTTCCATACATGAAATTCCACGAAAAATCATACATGATCGAGGACCTCAGTATCATTCCCGTTTCATGAAGGAACTCTACTGTCTTTTAGGAATAGAAGCAAACTACACCACGGTGTATCACCCACAGACTAACGGCCAGACAGAACGGACGAATCAGGAAATCGAATACTATCTCCATCTGTTTATCAACTACCATCAAAACAACTGGCATGAATGGTTACTGCTCGCAGAGTTCACTTATAACGATCGAGTACACTCTGCAATGAAAGTATCCCCTTTTTATGCTGACAATGGTAGAAACCCTTACAAAGGCACTGCACCCCAGATGACTTCAGACAACCCCACAGCACAGGCGTTCACAGATGGTATGAAGAAAGTTCGAGAGGAAGTAGGAGCGGCCTTAGGTAAGGCCAATGATGATATGAAGAAGTTCTATGACTGGAAGTGGAAAGTCGGGGTAGAGTATAAGCCAGGCGATAAAGTCTGGCTTGAGGGAACTAACTTGTCGACAGACCAGCCGATGAAAAAGTTAGGAGATAAACGGTTTGGACCATTTACAGTTCAGAAGAAGATAGGCGCTAGTGTCATGACGTGCTACACAGGATATGGTACTTACTTCATTTTTCCTATATTTCCTTCTTCCTTTATCTTTGTTACTATTTGGATCCAGCTACACTCTTTCGCATCCTTCTACATCATTCCGCATACTTCTATCAACTTCCCACGCTGTCACTTACTCAGCTAGAAACTTGTATATATAGTACAGTAAGCTGACACCTAGTTCCCCATCTTGACCTCTTTGTCAGCGACTCGCTAGCTCTCACAAGAGACAACCAGGCGTCACATGATAGACAATGAGCAAGAGGGCGAAAAAGCAAAAAGAGGATGGATAAGACAACCCAACTACAAGTCTAGCTACTGAGGAGAATAGACGAGAATAGAGCTAAGGAATATAACTACAAAATACTAAGTCTTATATACTAATGGGATATGAAGCCATGAGAGATGTCTCGCACTGTAACTGTGAGGATCTACAATAAGAGTCGCTCGTATCCATAAGTAAAGCTGTAGGTATTAGGTGAGTAAACAATAAGGCAATATAAAAAGAAGCATGGAAGCAGAACAATAATGTCGTCGTCCTGTCAATGAGCTGACAGGCACGAGAGAGTCGCGCCTAAGTGAAACAACAATGCAAGAACAATAAGGTTGACGCGTGTAACCTAAATGATAATGAAAATATAATAAGCGCTAGTGTAAGCGCTTTGGTAATTAGGTAAGTAAATAAAAGAAAAGAAAAGAATAATGAAAAAGAATGTTTCGTGACACTCTTGGTCTTTGGAACTAGGTTAGTACTTGTATCATCGTTTATCTTCAATATATTCACTTGGTCTTTGGAACTAGTTTTCCTTGTGCGACCCTAGCGATTGGCCCTCGTGCTGTCGCTGCTGTCTTGATCATTATCTCTTTCAGCCTTTGTGTGTGGTGCTAGCCCCACTCCTCACTTCGGCTTGTGCTTGAGCCTGTGCTTTCCTCTGTGCTTTCTCCCTTCGTCACCACATTAGGTCAAGATCTCTACTTGTACCATCAACCTTTCCAACTGATCCTACGAGGAGTGGAAATCGGACTTACCCGGTTCCCCACCTTCCATTGCCGCTACGCCTTCATTTACACCAGACATTGATTGTTCAGGATTTCAGCACACATTTGATATTCAAGATCAGTGCGACGTTCATTCCAAATACAATCCAGACGAAGAACACAATGCTTGGTTTGACTGCAACAAAAATCCTTGCCCCAACCAATACCGTAACCCCGCTCCCATCACTCCAAGGGATTCAGGAAACGGACGATTCATAGACATCCCTAGAATTCCAAGCCGAGTTCCAAGCCGGGTTGGTAGACGGTCAAACCCTACCAGTGCTGTACCATCCGTTAGATCCTCCCCTGTGCTTATTCCCACTGCTGTCATGAAACGATCTTTTTTCAT
The DNA here is from genome assembly GCA_028011355.1 of Lentinula aciculospora. Classification (NCBI taxonomy): domain Eukaryota; kingdom Fungi; phylum Basidiomycota; class Agaricomycetes; order Agaricales; family Omphalotaceae; genus Lentinula; species Lentinula aciculospora. The sequence continues at coordinate 1,898,220 of JAOTPV010000011.1, forward strand.
TATTCTTTTCTTTTATTATTCTTTTCCTTTTCTTTTATTTACTTACCTAATCACCAAAGCGCTTACACTAGCGCTTATTATATTTTCATTATCATTTAGGTTACACGCGTCAACCTTATTGTTCTCGCGTTGTCGTTTCACTTAGGCGCGACTCTCTCATGCCTGTCAGTTCATTGACAGGACGATGTCATTATTGTCCCGCTTCCATGCTTCTTTTTATATTGCCTTATTGTTTACTCACCTAATACCTACAGCTTTACTTATGGATACGAGTGACTCTTATTGTAGATCCTCACGGTTACGGTGCGAGAAGTATCTCACGGCTTCATATCCCAATAAGTATATAAGACTTAGTATTTTGTAGTTATATTCCTTAGCTCTATTCTCGTCTATTCTCCTCGGTAGCTAGACTTGTAGTTGGGTTGCTTTATCCATCCTCTTTTGCTTTTTCATCCTCTTGCTCATCGTCTATCATGTGACGCCTGGTTGTCTCTTGTGAGAGCTAGCGAGTCGCTGACAGAAGAATAGAGCTTCTACCACATACCACCCGTCACAACAAAACTTTTACAAACTTGCCTAGGATTCAACACACCGTTGGAAACTAGTTTTCTCGATACGTTACACATTTTCATTTTTACCAAACACGCTCATCCTCCTCCCTATAAACCAACATGACTGATCGGTCGATACATGCGCCCGACCCAGCAGAAGTCGCTGTTGTCACTTCTAGTCCACGCCGGGTGTTTGTTAATACACCAGGAAACTACGATGGCGACCCCGCCACCTACCGGCCATGGCGACGACGAATGATGGCTTACGTCTCCGAGTTGACGGAGACAAAGCAGGTCGACAATTCCCACCGAGTCACCACCATCATTATGTCCTTCCTGGTCGGAGGAAAAGCCGACGAATGGGCTCAGGTCTACTCGGATGACCATTTCGATATCGACAGAGGGACGTGGGATATTACGGGGAAGCAACTCATTGACGACATGGACAGGGAGTTCACGAATGTCGCAAAGGAGAAGGAGGCCCGTGATAAACTGACTTATATCCGACAGGGGAAATCCTCGGCCAGCGACTTTTTCAAAGAGTTCGAATTGTTGTTGAAAGATGCCGGGTACAAGAAAAACGAGTTGCACGTCCTTACCCTAGCGGAGAGAGCGGTTGATCACACTCTTTTATATGACATCATTAAGGGACGGACGGAGCCCTTTGAAGACTACAAGGAGTTGAAGAAGGTAGTCACAGGGGCTGACAACGTAAGACGGCAGTGGGCCGAACAGAAGAGAGGATACGGGTATGCGGGGTGGTGGAATACTAACCCACAGGGACAGAGTCGTGGACAGTCGTCCACTCAGCAGAACCGACCGGAGCCGAAAGTAGCTCCGAAAGCAGAATATTCGGCGGCACCGAGAAGAGATGCTACCGGTACCACGTTCGGAGGAACGGGCAGGCCAATGGACATCGACCAAGCGAGAGAGAAGCGGCTGTGCTTCAATTGTGGCGAACCAGGCCACATGAGCAGGAACTGCCCGCACAAGAGAAAGGCGGTAGTCAGAGGTATTATGTTGAACATGAGTGAGCAGGAACGTACGGACTTTATTAACGATTTGGGTTTTCCAAAGGCTCCGCAGTAGATATAGGTCTGCAGGAGCCTTCGCACACGGATATTTCGGAGTTTGTTGATAATGGCGTTGATTATGTAATCAGTACAGGTACTAAACAGAAAAACGCGTCCACCTTCATCCACAAAACCGAAAAAACCGAAAAACCTATACGGTACGAACCCGACACTGCTGAATGGCTAACTCAGAGAGTTAGAGAAGACCAGATCCTGAGAGCAGTAGGATTGTTACGAACTTGGATGCCCTTTTCCCGGGAAAAAGAAGCCTCTGAAGAAACCGTCATGGACATACGAAAACGGAACTGGAAAACGGCAGTCACCGCCATCCGGAGTCTCAAAAACAAAAGGAGTTATGTTCGCGGGACACGCGGCAAAAGTCTGAAACTCCCAGCAATACTCGAGACACTGGAGGATGCTCGACAAATCGTCACAGAAGGACTCCTCGACAGTGGAGCTACTGGTTCCTGCATCGACTCAGAATTCATCAAACGGCATAACCTTGTCACGGAAAACTTACCGATCAAAACACCTGTCTACAATGCCGACGGTACACTCAATGACTCCGGATCAATAGACAAGTACGTCGAGATCCGGATGACCATCGGTGATCATTCAGAGATCGTCCAATTCGGAGTAGTAAGTCTAGGAAAGAATAATATCTTTCTAGGATTAGACTGGCTGCGACACCACAACCCGAGTATTGACTGGAAGACATCTGAACTAACCTTCGACAGGTGTCCAACAAGATGCGGTTACAGCCCACACTTTTGGACACCAGAGGATACCCATTCTAGAGCGGCATTACAGGAAGGCGAACAGCTTTTCCTGTTTGACTGGGACAGGTATGTTCACGAGCAGGTACAGTCGAGGAAGTGGACAGAAAAACAAGCCAGAGAGGAAACAGCCCAAGAGTTCGACACTTCCAAGCCCTACATCGAAGAGTACCCCGATGTTTTCAGCCAGAAGGAATTCGACCAGCTGCCACAACGACGTCCTTGGGACCACGCTATCGACCTAATGCCAGGTTCTAAGCCTTTAGATTGCAAGGTGTACCCATTAAACCCAAAGGAACAAGAGGCACTCGACAAGTTTCTTGAAGAAAACCTTCGAACTGGACGAATCCGACCTTCGACTTCGCAGATGGCGTCTCCCTTCTTCTTCGTTAAAAAGAAAGATGGCACCTTACGACCAGTACAAGATTATCGTAAACTGAACGAGATGACGGTTAAAAACCGGTATCCACTTCCTCTCATTCAGGAGCTAATCGATCGTTTAAAAGGCGCTAAGATCTTCACGAAGATGGATATCAGATGGGGATTCAACAACATCCGCATAAAGGAAGGTGATGAATGGAAAGCGGCTTTTCGAACTAACCAGGGGTTATTCGAACCGACCGTCATGTTCTTCGGACTCACCAACTCTTCTGCGACGTTCCAAGGTTTCATGAACCACATCCTGCGAGACCTCATCAATAAAGGTCATGTTATTGTTTACATGGATGACATACTGATTTTTACTGACGGTATAGAAGAACATCGACAAATCGTAGAACAAGTGCTCGACATTCTACGGGAACACAAGTTGTTCCTTAAACCCGAAAAGTGTTCTTTCGAAAAACCGGTTATCGACTACCTCGGTATTATCATTGGTAACGGAACTATTCGCATGGATCCCAAGAAAGTACAAGCCGTTCGAGAATGGATTACTCCACGAAAGAAGCGCGACGTCCAACAGTTTCTAGGATTTTGCAACTTCTTCCGGCGATTCATTCGTGGTTTCAGTCTGGTAGCAAAGCCATTAACACAGCTCACGGGAAATGGGACTTGGAAGTGGGAGAAAGATCAGGAGGAAGCGTTCGAAGAGTTGAAACGCCGTATTTGTGAGGAAGTCGTTTTATTAATTCCTCGTAACCACGGGAAATTCAGGGTGGAAGCTGACTCGTCTGATTATGCTAATGGCGCCGTTTTGTCCCAATTCGTTGATGGTAGATGGTATCCTATTGCCTTTCGTTCTCGTTCCCTTAATGAGGTCGAACGGAATTACGAAATCTACGACAAAGAGTTAATGGCAATAATGGATTCTCTTGATGATTGGAGGCAATATTTACTAGGTGCGGAGGAACAGATTGAGATTTATACGGATCACGCAAACCTCCAGTACTTCAAAAAGCCGCAGAAACTCAACCGCCGACAAGCGCGCTGGGTACTGGAATTAGCGGAGTATAATTTCGATCTCGTTCACAAACCTGGTAAATCGAGGATGAAAGCTGACGCCCTGTCGAGGATGACAGGTCTTGAGACGGGGGACAAGGACAACGAGAACATCGTTCTCCTGAAACCGGAACTTTTTATTCAAGCTCTCGACCTATTGGCTCCCGAAGATCTCCTGTTATCAGAAATCCGAAAGAGTAGAAACCAAGTAGACCGAACTGTACAGGATGCCCTTGCTGCGAAAAATCCAGAGTGGACTGAGACCGACAAAGTCATTACCTGGAAAGGGCGTATTTATGTACCAAAAAACCGCCTACTCCGGTCCAAAATAATCACTCAGTATCACGATACACCACTAGCGGGACATCCAGGACAGTACAAAACCACGGAGTTGATTACTCGGGACTACTGGTGGCCAGGGGTGACACGAGATGCAGGAAAATATGTCGAAGGTTGTGAGAAATGCCAGGCGACAAAGTCACATCGTACCAAACCAGTAGGACAACTTCACCCACATGCAGTACCAACTGAACCGTGGCAAATAATCGGCACTGATATGATAGGGGAACTACCGGAATCGGGAGGATATAACGCCATATCGGTGTTTATCGATCATTTTTCCAAAAGATTGCGACTTGTTCCGTCCCACACTACAGTCACGTCAGAAGGAATGGCAAAAATCTATCGGGATCGTATTTTTTCTATCCACAGCATTCCACGAAAAATAATACATGATCGAGGACCGCAATATCATTCTCGTTTCATGAAGGAACTTTATCATCTTTTAGGAATAGAAGCAAACTACACCACGGCGTATCACCCACAGACCAATGGCCAGACGGAACGGACAAATCAGGAGATAGAACATTATCTCCGTTTGTTCATTAGCTATTATCAAAATGACTGGCATGAGTGGTTACCGCTTGCAGAATTCGCCTATAACGATCGAGTACACTCTGCAACAAAAGTGTCCCCCTTCTATGCTGACAACGGTAGACATCCTTATAAAGGCACGGCACCTCAAATGACTTCGGACAATCCCACAGCACAGGCGTTTGCAGATGGAATGAGGAAGGTTCGAGATGAAGTAGGAGCGGCCTTAGGAAAGGCCAACGAGGACATGAAGAAGTTTTATGACCGTAAGCAAAGAGTTGGAGTAGAGTACAAGCCAGGCGATAAGGTCTGGCTTGAGGGAACTAACTTATCGACAGACCAGCCGATGAAAAAGTTAGGAGATAAACGGTTTGGACCGTTTACAGTTCAGAAGAAAATAGGCACTAGTTCCTATAAACTAGACATTCCCTCTACGTGGAAACGTATTCACAATGTCTTCAACGAAGTCCTCCTTACCCCTTACAGAGAACCGCAATTCCCCTCTCAACCACGAAACACTCGCCCACCTCCTGTTGTCGTAGGAGAAGAAGAGGAATTCGAAGTCGAGGAGATTCTCGACTCACGAAAGGTAGGAAAAGGAATCAAGTACAAGGTCAGGTGGCGAGGTTACGGACCACATGAAGACACTTGGGAACCTCGGTCCAACATCACACATTCATCTGATTTGTTGAAGGAATTCCATGATAAGAACCCGACCAAACCTAAACCCGCCACCCTGAGTCGACTCGAAATCCCTATTTCCTTATTCCCTACCGAATTATTCCGCCCTATGCCTCCGCCAGATACCGAAAACACGCCCTCACAATTACCCTCCGAAAATTTCGTTAGACGACAAGCGCTTCATGGAACTCGCGCTCTAGGGAGGGGGTAATGTCATGAAACGATCTTTTTTCATTATTCTTTTCTTTTATTATTCTTTTCCTTTTCTTTTATTTACTTACCTAATCACCAAAGCGCTTACACTAGCGCTTATTATATTTTCATTATCATTTAGGTTACACGCGTCAACCTTATTGTTCTCGCGTTGTCGTTTCACTTAGGCGCGACTCTCTCATGCCTGTCAGCTCATTGACAGGACGACGTCATTATTGTCCCGCTTCCATGCTTCTTTTTATATTGCCTTATTGTTTACTCACCTAATACCTACAGCTTTACTTATGGATACGAGCGACTCTTATTGTAGATCCTCACGGTTACGGTGCGAGAAGTATCTCACGGCTTCATATCCCAATAAGTATATAAGACTTAGTATTTTGTAGTTATATTCCTTAGCTCTATTCTCGTCTATTCTCCTCGGTAGCTAGACTTGTAGTTGGGTTGCTTTATCCATCCTCTTTTGCTTTTTCATCCTCTTGCTCATCGTCTATCGTGTGACGCCTGGTTGTCTCTTGTGAGAGCTAGCGAGTCGCTGACAACTGCGATCCTAGAACCAGAGCTAGAAACCGAAGCCGACCCTGTCGCATCAACCCCATCCCCAGAGCCTATTGTCATTGATATCTCGGTTACACCAGAACTGTTATCCCCATCTCCCAAGCCCATTCCCATTGAAAACACCTCTATCATGTCTCATCCTCCTACCACCCAAGACCTTGTGGTGTTGATCCAACAACTCGCCACACAACAGATGGCACTACAATCGGCAGTAGCCAGCATTGCCAACAACATAAGCACCAACAAAGGTGTTAGCAAACCCCAGACGTATGATGGGAAGCGTAGTGACGATGCACGATGCTTCATTGCTGCCTTCGAACTATGGGCCCAGGGTATCTGTTCCCTCAGTAATGAACAGGAAAAAATCAAATCAGCCATCTCATACCTTGATGGTGATGCAGCTATCTGGGCTACTCCCACCTCAGAGAACATTAGTCAAGTTGCTCAGGCAGATGCTGCAGGAGTACCAGCCCCTGCCATCCTCTACCCAACCTGGGCTGATTTCGCTGGTGCCTTTAGGCAACGGTTTGAAACAGCAGACCCGGTAGTGGAAGCCAAGCGAGTTCTCAAAGGTCTCTGGCAAGGGAAGGATCGTGTAGCAACATATGCTGCAACATTCAAGCAGTATGCCAGTAGAACAGGATACTCGGATGCTGACCTTTGAGATCAGTTTTATGACCACCTCTGGAAGCGAATCAAGGATGGATTGGTCAATTCACAGGCCAACACTGATCTGATGCAGGTGCTGATCAGTGAAGCAATCCACATCGACAACCGGCAGAATGAACGGGCTGACGAGGAAGGGAAGCAATACACCCAGAACACTCCCAACTTCAGTTCCTATACCCCTATGCCCTTTGTGCCGGCCCGTGATCCAAATGCAATGGATGTGGATGCTACCACTATGGGACGATCTGCAGAAGACTATCGCAGGTCTATGATGGGAAGATGCTATGGTTGCGGGTCCAGGGAACATTGCAAGGCAGATGGGCATCACGAATGGGATGTTTGCAATCACTGTGGACTAACTGGGCATGTGGCAGCCGTCTGCCATAGGAAGTTCTTAGGACTTCCAAGACCTCTCCCTCGTTCTGCAGCTGCCACTTCTATTGTCGCTGAGCCCTCCACCTCCATTGCTGCTACAACGCCCGCCCCAGCCACTGACTTCACAAAGATTCTTCAGATGCTCACTGCCAGGCAGAAAGAATTGGCAGAGCAAATGGCAGAGCTGCACTCGAATTTTCAAAGTGGGAACCCGCCACGGCTGCTGCCTGGTTCCCTAGTCTGTACTCCTCGTCTACCTCTATCTATGCATCTATACCCTCGTGTACAATTGGTTCTGCTCAATCTAGTGACGTTTCTCACTTCCGCGTACCAATTAAGTTGCAAGGCAGATTCAAGAATACAGACAGCGCAGCAATGATAGACTCTGGTGCCACCAGTCTCTTCATTCATGACCGCTTTGTGAAACAACATCGGATCCTTTCTCATCGTCTCCTTCATCCAATCACCCTCTATAATGTTGACAGGTCTCTTAACACAGCAGGGCAGATCACGCACTCTGTACGCCTACTCTCCACAATAGACCGAAACAAACCCCAGCTCCTCGAATACCTCGTCACCAACCTTGGGTCTGAAAATATCATCCTTGGACTTCCATGGCTCCGAAAGGTCAACCCAGACATTGACTGGAGAGAAGGGTGATTGGCTATCACTCCTCCCAGAAAGGCTCCACACCCCATGACCATTGAAGAAGTCCCAGAACCCAAGGAAAGTAACGTGGGGGGAACCGCCTCACACCTCATAGAAGCTAACCCAGACTGGAGCCCCATGTCAGCTCCACGAGTTCACTTCTCCATCCCAGAGCCTGACGATCGCCCCCAAGTGCCCAAAGAAACTCCTCCACTTCCAATGCCCGATCCAGAGATACATGAATACACTGAAAGCACACCTCTGTATCGACTAGTAGGCAACAGGAAAAGAAGGAGGGCATTACTCCGAGCTGGAATCATCGGCCATACGTCGGAAGAGCTTTGGTGTTCCACTGGGTACACATACTCCCAGCAACTTGCAGAGGCTGCTTACAAAGAAAAGCCATCAAAATCATTCGAAGAGATGGTCCCCTCCTCATATCAGCAACATGCAAAGGTTTTCTCAGAGAAAGAATCAGAACGATTACCAGAACATAAACCTTGGGACCACACTACAGATCTGAAACCCGACGCTCCTGAAACCATGCGGACTAAAATCTATCCCATGTCCCAAAATGAACAGGAAGAACTAGATCAGTTCTTGGAAGAGAATCGGCGCAAAGGCTACATCCACCCCTCCAAATCACCACTAGCATCTCCGGTTTTCTTTGTCAAAAAGAAGGATGGCAAACTTCGATTTGTACAGGATTACCAGTGACTCAATGAATACACGGTAAAGAATTGGTACCCACTTCCCCTTGTCACGGACATGGTTAGCCAGCTGCGCAAAGCCAAGGTCTTCTCCAAAATGGATGTTCGCTGGGGGTATAACAACATTTGGATTAAAGAGGGCGACGAATGGAAGGGAGCATTCGCAACAAACCGAGGACTCTTTGAGCCCCTCATCATGTTCTTTGGCCTAACAAACTCACCTGCTACATTCCAAGCCCTCATGAACTCCATATTTGCTGACCTCATTGCTGCTGGGAAGGTGGCCGTTTATCTGGACGACATCCTAGTTTTTACTGAAACCCTTAAGGAACATCGAAGTATAGTCAACGATGTGCTTACACGTCTCAGCAAATACGACCTATATCTGCAACCAGAGAAATGTGAATTCGAACGGCCTTCCATCGAATACCTAGGCTTGGTAATCAGTGAGGGAGAAGTACAAATGGACCCAGTCAAAATAGAGGCAGTTAGTAACTGGCAGGCCCCTACAACGCTACGTGATCTCCGAGGCTTCCTAGGATTTGCTAACTTCTATCGGAGATTTATCAAAGGTTTTGCGAAGAAAGCTCGACCTCTGAATGACCTTACCCGCAAAGACACTAAATGGGTTTGGGGATCACAATAGCAGGAAGCCTTTAATTCGCTAAGGAACTCCTTCACATCTGCACCGATCCTCACACTATGGGACCCATCGAAACCAACTCGGATTGAAGTCGATGCATCAGGCTTCGCTACTTGAGGCACCCTTTCACAACTACAGGAGGACAAACTCTGGCACCCTGTTGCTTATCACTCCTCATCCATGGACCCCGCCGAGCGAAACTACGAAATCTACGACTGGGAAATGCTGGCCATCATCGATGCACTGAAAGACTGGAGAAGCTTCCTAGAAGGATCCCCGGAACCCTTCGAAATCATAACCGATCACCAGAACCTCGAATACTGGAAGACAGCCCAAGACCTCAGTCATCGACAAGCACGATGGGCACTATGGCTTTCTCGGTTTGATTTCCGTCTTAAGCATCGCCCAGGCAAAGCTAACACTCAAGCTGATGCACTTTCATGTATGGCACAGCACCAGGTTACAGATGCAGAGGACAATAGGGAACAGATTGTTCTGAAACCCGAGCACTTCCTCAATGCGGCAACCATGGTTCTTCTCCATAACCCCCTTCTTGACCGCATTCGGCAGATTAGCAAGCGAGAGGCAGAAGTCCTGGACGGTCTGAAAGGTATCAAGGGACCCCAAAGTCTCACTAGTGGTCTAGCCGAGTGGAAAGAAGAAAATGGTTTGGTCTATTATCGCAACAAAGTCTACATCCCACCAGATACGGCACTAAGGAAAACAATCCTGGAACACTGTCATGATGCACCGACTGCAGGTCATCCAGGGATGCATGGCACCCTGGAACTAGTCAGCAGACTGTACTGGTGGCCTGGGATGCGCTCTTTTGTAGACAAGTACGTCGATGGATGTGACCACTGCCAGCACAAATGCCTGAACCCCCACCACCACTCTCCTCTTCAACCTCTTCCCGTACCAGAAGGACCCTGGCAGGACATCGGTGTGGATCTCATTGGGGAACTACCTATGATGCAAGACGGCCACAATGCTATCATCACCTTTGTGGACCATTACACAAAGATGGTTCACTGTTTCCCCTGTACAACCAAGATAACCGCAGAAGGAGTAGCAGATTTCTTTTACAAAGAAATCTTTCACTTACATGGCCTACCCCGTCGATTCATTTCTGATAGAGGACCCCAATTTGCGCCAGATGTTATATGACAACTACTGAAGCGACTAGGAATTGACTCTGCCCTGACCACAGCTTATCACCCTGAGACAAACGGACAGACAGAATGCACTAACCAGGAAATCGAACGCTACATTTGCATGTACATAAGTCGCCGACAGGACGACTGGGACCTCTCAATCCCCACTGCTGAGTTCGTCATGAATGCACATATTCACTCTGCACACAGCCACTCCCCCTTCGAAACACTTTATGGGTACACTCCTGAGTTCACCATTCCAAATGGAGTGGAGACCAAATACCCATCCATTGAGTGCTGGCTAGAACTTCTACAGCATGCACGTGAGGATGCAGAGGCAGCACTACGGATGAGCAAGGAATGTATCAAAGAGGGTGTAAAGGGCAAAGTACAGGAATTCGAAGTCGGACAACCAGTGTAGTTATCTTTGAGCAAATTAAAGGTACGACAAAAGAACCAGAAACTAGGGAGCAAACGCCTAGGTCCATTCAAAGTTGCAGAGAAAACAAGGTCCCTCACATATCGATTACACCTACCGACCTGGATGAAGATCCACGACAACATACACACCAACCATCTGTCTCCCTGGAAAGGGAACGAGGTCAATGGAATTGAGCCACCACCACCGGAACCCGAAATTGTGGAGGGAGAGGAGTTCTATGACGTGGAGGAGGTCCTGGACAGCCGGATCTGTGGATGATGGAAAAAGTTGCAATTCCTGGTAAAGTGGAAGGGGTACGATGAGGGCCACAATAGTTGGGAGCATGAAGAAAACTTAGTTGGCACAAGCGACGAGGCAATTGCAGACTTCTATGCAAAACACTCAAATGCACCACGAAAAATTTCAGCCTCCATCTTCCACTCTCTACCCTGGCAACCCTATGAAAACCTCACTGAAATAGTCGCTGGGACATCGACTGTAGAAGGGGGGTAATGTTGTGACGTGCTACACAGGATATGGTACTTACTTCATTTTTCCTATATTTCCTTCTTCCTTTATCTTTGTTACTATTTGGATCCAGCTACACTCTTCCGCGTCCTTCTACATCATTCCGCATACTTCTATCAACTTCCCGCGCTGTCGCTTACTCAGCTAGACACTTGTATATATAGTACAGTAAGCTGACACCTAGTTCCCCATCTTGACCTCTTGGTCTTTGGAACTAGGTTAGTACTTGTATCATCGTTTATCTTCAATATATTTACTTGGTCTTTGGAACTAGTTTTCCTTGTGCGACCCTAGCGATTGGCCCTCATGCTGTCGCTGCTGTCTTGATCATTATCTCTTTCAGCCTTTGTGTGTGGTGCTAGCCCCACTCCTCACTTCAGCTTGTGCTTGAGCCTGTGCTTTCCTCTGTGCTTTCTCCCTTCGTCACCACAGCTAGCTCCTATAAATTAGATATCCCCTCAACATGGAAATGTATTCACAACATTTTCAACAAAGTCCTCCTAACCCCTTATAGAGAACCACAATTCCCCTCTCAACCACGAAACACTCGCCCACCTCCTGTTGTTGTAGGAGAAGAAGAAGAGTTCGAAGTTGAAGAAATTCTCGACTCACGAAAGGTAGGACGAGGAATCAAATACAAAGTCCGATGGCAGGGGTATGGACCGCATGAAGACACTTGAGAACCTCGGTCCAACATTACGCATTCCTCCAATTTGTTGAAGGAATTCCATGACAAGAACCCGACCAAACCCAAACCCGCCACCTTAAATTGACTCGAAATCCCTATTTCCTTATTCCCTACCGAATTATTCCGCCCTATGCCCCAGGCAAACACCAAAAACACGCCACCACAATTACCCTCCAAAAAGTTTGTTAGACAACAGGCACTTCATGGAACTCGCGCCCTAGGGAGGGGGTAATGTCACGAAACATTCCTTTTCATTATTCTTTTCTTTTCTTTTATTTACTTACCTAATCACCAAAGCGCTTACACTAGCACTTATTATATTTTCATTATCATTTAGGTTACATGCGTCAACCTTATTGTTCTCGTGTTGTCGTTTCACTTAGGCGCGACTCTCTCATGCCTGTCAGCTCATTGACAGGACGACGTCATTATTGTTCCGCTTCCATGCTTCTTTTTATATTGCCTTATTGTTTACTCACCAAATACCTACAGCTTTACTTATGGATACGAGCGACTCTTATTGTAGATCCTCATGGTTACAGCGCGAGACATCTCTCACGGTTTCATATCCCATTTTGTATATAAGACTAGGTTTTTTGTAGTTATATTCCTTAGCTCTATTCTCGTCTATTCTCCTTGGTAGCTAGACTAGTATTGGGTTGTTATATCCATCCTCTTTTTGCTCTTTCGCCCTCTTGCTCATCGTCTATTGTGTGATGCCTGGTTGTCTCTTGTGAGAGCTAGCGAGTCGCTGACAGGAGAATCTCAAAGGACAGAGAGACAATCACTGGGACCTACACTGATGACACTCTTGGAGGTTCATCTTCGAAGGAGGAAATGGCTAGAGCAAAGCAAGAGATAGGGGAGAATTATAGAATCAAGGAGACGGACGATGTTTGATTCACCTTAGGTATGCGTCTCACCCACGACCACGATGAAGGAACCACCACTCTGTCGATGGAAGCATACTGGGACCGACTCTTCATCAAGCATAGTCTTCAGGACATGAAATCAAAATCTACCCCTCTTCCTTCAGGCATTGCGCTCTCTACTACTCAATCACCAATAAATGAAGAAGAGTCTTTCTTCATGAAGGACAAGCTGTATTCAGAACTTCTCGGAGCGATCCAGTTCGGACAAGCATCATGTCGACCTGATATTGCTTATGCCACAAACCTGTTGAGTTGATTCACACAAAATCCTGGTCAACCTCACTGGAATGTGCTCCTTCATCTTGTTCGCTACCTCATCGGAACAAAATCCCTCAGCATAACTTATCGATGAGACGTTTCAGGAGGATTGAGGCCTATCACCTATGTGGATTCAAACTATGCATCCTGTGTGGACTCCAGATGCTCTGTAACCGGAATCTTGACAATGATGGCCGGCGGGCCTACCTTTTGGTCTTCAAAATGACAGGATGTGGTAGCTCTCTCGACAACCGAGGCTGAATACATTGCCTTAGCAAAGGGGTCACAACAGGCGAAATGGGTCCATCAGTTCATGTCTGAAATTGGACACAGTACTGCTCTTCCATGTCAGATACGAGGGGACAACCAAGGATCCATTACGCTTTCTCAAAACCCAAAATTTCTGTTATATATATGCCAAGCTCCACTATGCTTTCCGGATGATTTCCGAGGTCATCGATCACTATATGAACATTCCGGCATTTCGGCCGATCTTCTGGTCAATTGATCATCCTTCCAATCCATTTTGTGTTTGTTACCAAGTTCAACTCGAATCTCAGTCGATTTTGTGCTCCGTTCCTTGGCTCAATAACTTCGGAACAACCTCGGATACATCACATGACACTCGGTCGTCATGACCGATGCATTCCCACGCCTGTCAGCTCTTGGAAAACACCATTATTGTATTATTTCGAATCCTTCTCACTTATTGTCTTTTATTTAACAATTAGGCAGTTTAGTACTTAGGTCAACTTGATTAATTTGGTTCCCCAGCTTGAAATAAAAGTTACCTTCTATACTCCTTCTCTATTACGCTTAATCACGTCCGGATCAATTGATCGGATTCTTCCGACGCTCCGGAATTTCATTCTTCTTCACACTTCGCAGGGACACCAAGATAACATGTAGGGAGCATTGCCAAAAGCTTTGCTGAAGTCCCATCACTTCCCAAGGCCCGTGTAGCCTTTCCCTTACTTCATTTTGCCATTACTATAGTTTCCGGACTCCGAAGCTTCGAACAGAGCTCTGGAACCTTAATCTATTTCCTTCCAGTGCACAGCCTTAACAATTTCATGCCAGGGTCAAGCATATCAACATCCGTTACCACTTCTTAAGAGACAGTGTGGAGAAGAAGGAAATAGTGGTGGTGTACATTCCCTCCGATGAGCATCTCGCCGACATCTTGACCAAACCACTTGGTCCTTTCAAGCACAAAACTCAAGTCAGTCTGTTAGGCCTCCTTGGTCAAGTCGATGCATCCGTCTAGAGGAGTGTTGATGATAGGTTGTCCGGAGGAGACAAATACATTGTCCTCGACATCTTCGAGTCCAGCTCAACAATGTCAGGAACGACTAACACTACGAGTAACCCTTAACGCGTAGGCGCCTGTCGTAGGGCACTTGTGTCCTGTGACTGGGCATCTGGATATTCTACTTCTTTGTTTTCCTTTATGCATTCTACGTTACTCATCGGGTCCCATACTCGGTTACGACCCGCCGCTGACATCCTCTTGATTACTCATACTCGGTTAGCATCCGTGCTCATATCTATCATGGACTTGTTTGTCATAGTGTTTGACCCATGACTCTATTGTAGATTAGATTCGTACTTTTGTATATAAGGTCAGCTAAGGTCTTGTAGTGACCTTAGTGTCATGAAACGATCTTTTTTCATTATTCTTTTCTTTTATTATTCTTTTCCTTTTCTTTTATTTACTTACCTAATCACCAAAGCGCTTACACTAGCGCTTATTATATTTTCATTATCATTTAGGTTACACGCGTCAACCTTATTGTTCTCGTGTTGTCGTTTCACTTAGGCGCGGCTCTCTCGTGCCTGTCAGTTCATTGACAGGACGACGTCATTATCGTTCCACTTCCATGCTTCTTTCTATATTGCCTTATTGTTTACTCACCTAATACCTACAGCTTTACTTATGGATACGAGCGACTCTTATTGTAGATCCTCACGGTTACGGCGCGAGATATCTCTCACGGCTTCATATCCCAATAGTATATAAGACTTAGTATTTTGTAGTTATATTCCTTAGCTCTATTCTCGTCTATTCTCCTCGGTAGCTAGACTTGTAGTTGGGTTATCCATCCTCTTTTGCTTTTTTCGTCCTCTTGCTCATCGTCTATCATGTGACGCCTGGTTGTCTCTTGTGAGAGCTAGCGAGTCGCTGACAGAAGAATAGAGCTTCTACCACATACCACCCGTCACAACAAAACTTTTACAAACTTGCCTAGGATTCAACACACCGTTGGAAACTAGTTTTCTCGATACGTTACACATTTTCATTTTTACCAAACACGCTCATCCTCCTTCCTATAAACCAACATGACTGATCGGTCAATACATGCGCCCGACCCAGCAGAAATCGCTACCGTTACTTCTAGTCCACGCCGGGTGTTTGTCAATACACCAGGGAACTATGATGGCGATCCCGCCACCTACCGACCATGGCGAAGACGAATGATGGCTTACGTCTCTGAGTTAACAGAGACTAAACAGGTCGACAATTCCCATCGTGTCACGACCATCATTATGTCCTTCCTGGTTGGAGGAAAGGCCGACGAATGGGCCCAGGTCTACTCTGATGACCACTTCGATATCGACAGAGGGACATGGGACATTACGGGGAAGCAGCTCATTGACGACATGGACAGGGAGTTCACAAATGTTGCGAAGGAGAAGGAGGCCCGTGACAAACTAACTTATATCCGACAGGGGAAGTCCTCGGCCAGCGACTTTTTCAAAGAGTTCGAATTGTTGCTGAAAGATGCCGGGTACAAGAAGGACGAGTCGCACGTTCTTACCCTAGCGGAGAGAGCAGTTGACCACACCCTCCTATACGACATCATTAAAGGACGAACAGAGCCCTTTGAAGACTACAAGGAGTTGAAGAAGGTAGTTACAGGGGCTGATAACGTAAGGCGGCAGTGGGCCGAACAGAAGAGAGGATACGGGTATGCGGGGTGGTGGAACGCTAACCCACAGGGACAGAGTCGTGGACAGTCGTCCACTCAGCAGAACCGGCAGGAGCCGAAAGTAGCTCCGAAGGCAGAGTATTCTGCGGCGCCAAGAAGAGATGCTACCGGTACCACGTTCAGAGGAACGGGCAGGCCGATGGACATCGACCAGGTGAGGGAGAAGCGTTTGTGCTTCAACTGTGGCGAGCCAGGCCACATGAGCAGGAACTGCCCGCACAAGAGAAAGGCGGTAGTCCGAGGTATTATGTTGAACATGAGTGAGCAGGAACATACAGATTTCATTAACGATTTGGGTTTTCCAAAGGCTCCGCAGTAGATATAGGTCTGCAGGAGCCTTCGCACACGGATATTTCGGAATTTGTTGATAATGGCGTTGATTATGTAATCAGTACAGGTACTAAACAGAAAAACGCGTCCACATTCATACACAAAACCGAAAAAACCGAAAAACCTATATGGTACGAACCCGACACTGCTGAATGGCTAACTCAGAGAGTTAGAGAAGATCAAGTCCCGAGAGCAGTGGGATTATTACGAACTTGGATGCCCTTTTCCCGGGAAAAAGAAGCCTCTGAAGAAACCGTCATGGACATACGAAAACGGAACTGGAAAACGGCAGTCACCGCCATCCAGAGTCTCAAGAACAAAAGGAGTTATGTTCGCGGGACACGCGGCAAAAGTCTGAAACTCCCAGCAATACTCGAGACACTGGAGGATGCTCGACAAATCGTCACAGAAGGACTTCTCGACAGTGGAGCTACCGGTTCCTGCATTGACTCAGAGTTCGTCAAACGGCATAACCTCATCACGAAAGATTTACCAATCAAAACACCTGTTTACAATGCCGACGGTACACTCAATGACTCCGGATCAATAGACAGATACGTCAAGATCCGGATGACTATCGGTGATCATTCAGAAATCGTACAGTTCGGAGTAGTAAGTCTAGGAAAGAATAATATCTTTCTAGGACTAGACTGGCTACGACATCATAACCCTAGTATCGATTGGAAAACATCTGAACTAACTTTCGACAGGTGTCCAACAAGATGCGGTTACAACCCACATTTTTGGACACCAGAGGATACCCATTCTAGAGCGGCGTTACAGGAAGGCGAACAGCTTTTCCTATTCGACTGGGACAGGTATGTTCACGAGCAGGTACAGTCGAGGAAGTGGACGAAGGAACAAGCTAAGAAGGAAACAGCCGAAGAATTCGACACTTCCAAACCCTACATCGAACAATACCCTGATGTCTTCAGCCAGAAGGAATTCGACCAGTTGCCACAACGACATCCTTGGGATCACGCTATCGATCTAACGCCAGGTTCCAAACCTTTAGATTGTAAAGTATATCCGCTAAACCCAAAGGAACAAGAGGCACTCAACAAGTTCCTTGAAGAAAACCTTCGAACTGGACGAATCCGACCTTCGACCTCGCAGATGGCATCCCCTTTCTTCTTCGTCAAAAAGAAAGATGGCACCTTACGACCAGTACAAGATTATCGCAAACTGAACGAGATGACGGTTAAAAACCGGTACCCACTTCCTCTCATTCAGGAGCTAATTGATTGTTTAAAAGGTGCTAAAATCTTCACGAAGATGGATATCAGATGGGGATTCAACAACATCCGCATAAAGGAAGGTGACGAATGGAAAGTGGCCTTTCGAACTAACCAGGGGTTATTCGAACCAACTGTTATGTTCTTCGGACTCACTAACTCTCCTGCGACATTCCAAGGCTTTATGAACCATATCTTGTGAGACCTCGTCAATAGAGGTCATGTTATCGTTTACATGGATGACATACTGATTTTTACCGACGGTATAGAAGAGCATCGACGAATTGTAAAGCAAGTACTCGATATTCTACGGGAGCACAAATTGTTTCTTAAACCCGAAAAATGCTCTTTCGAAAAACCGGTTATTGATTACCTCAGTATCATCATTAGTAACGGAACTATTCGCATGGATCCCAAGAAAGTACAAGCCATTAGAGAATGGACTACTCCACAAAAGAAGCGCGACGTTCAGCAATTCTTAGGATTTTGCAACTTCTTCAGGCGCTTTATTCGTGGATTTAGTCTTATCGCAAAGCCGCTGACACAGCTTACTGGGAATGGAACTTGGAAGTGGGAGAAAGTACAAGAAGATGCGTTCGAGGAGTTGAAACGCCATATTTGTGAGGAGGTTGTTTTGTTGATTCCTCGTAATCAGGGACAATTCCGAGTCGAGGCTGATTCATCTGATTACGCCAATGGCGCAGTTTTATCACAGTTTGTCGACAATAGGTGGTATCCAATCACTTTTCGTTCACGTTCCCTCAATGAGGTTGAGCGTAATTACGAAATTTATGATAAAGAACTCATGGCGATTATGGACTCACTTGACGACTGGCGACAGTATTTACTAGGTGCGGAGGAACAGATCGAAATTTTTACGGATCACGCAAACCTCCAGTACTTCAAGAAGCCGCAGAAGCTCAACCGACGACAAGCGCGCTGGGTACTGGAATTAGCGGAGTATAATTTCGATCTTGTTCATAAGCCTGGTAAATCGATGACAAAAGCTGATGCCCTGTCGAGGATGACAGGTCTTGAGATGGGGGACAAGGACAACGAGAACATCGTTCTCCTGAAACTGGAACTCTTCATCCAAGCTCTCGACCTATTGGCTCCTGAAGATCTCCTGCTATCAGAGATCCGAAAGAGTAGAAATCAAGTAGATCGAACCGTACAAGATGCCCTCGCTGCAAAAAACCCAGAGTGGACTGAAACTGACAAAGTCATTACATGGAAAGGGCGTGTTTATGTACCGAAAAACCGCCTACTCCGATCCAAAATAATCACTCAGTACCACGATACACCGCTAGCGGGACATCCAGGACAGTACAAAACCACGGAGTTGATTACTCGGGACTACTGGTGGCCAGGGGTGACACGAGATGCAGGGAAATACGTCGAAGGTTGCGAGAAATGCCAGGCGACAAAATCACATCGTACCAAACCAGTCGGACAACTTCATCCACATGCGGTACCAACTGAACCATGGCAGATAATTGGCACTGATATGATAGGGGAACTACCGGAATCAGGAGGATATAACGCCATATCGGTGTTTATTGATCATTTTTCCAAAAGATTACGACTTGTTCCATCGCACACTACAGTCACATCAGAGGGAATGGCAAAAATCTATCGGGATCGTATTTTTTCTATCCACGGCATTCCACGAAAAATCATACATGATCGAGGACCTCAATATCATTCTCGTTTCATGAAGGAACTCTACCGTCTTTTAGGAATAGAAGCAAACTACACCACGGCGTATCACCCACAGACCAACGGCCAGACGGAACAAACAAATCAGGAGATAGAACATTATCTCCGTTTGTTCATTAGTTATCATCAAAACGACTGGCATGAGTGGTTACCACTTGCAGAGTTTGCCTATAACGATCGAGTACACTCTGCGACAAAAGTTTCCCCCTTCTATGCTGACAACGGTAGACATCCCTATAAAGGTACGGCACCTCAAATGACTTCGGACAACCCCACAGCACAGGCATTTGCAGATGGAATGAGGAAGGTTCGAGATGAAGTAGGAGCGGCCTTAGGAAAGGCCAACGAGGATATGAAGAAGTTTTATGACCGTAAGCAAAGAGTTGGAGTAGAGTACAAGCCAGGCAATAAGGTCTGGCTTGAGGGAACTAACTTATCGACAGACCAGCCGATGAAAAAGTTAGGAGATAAACGGTTTGGACCGTTTACAGTTCAGAAGAAGATAGGCGCTAGTTCCTATAAACTAGACATCCCCTCTACGTGGAAACGTATCCATAACGTTTTCAACGAAGTCCTCCTTACCCCTTACAGGGAACCGCAATTCCCCTCTCAACCACGAAACACTCGCCCACCTCCTGTCGCCGTAGGAGAAGAAGAGGAATTCGAAGTCGAGGAGATTCTCGACTCACGAAAGGTAGGAAAAGGAATCAAGTACAAGGTCAGGTGGCGAGGTTACGGACCACATGAAGACACTTGGGAACCTCAGTCCAACATCACACATTCCTCCGATTTGTTGAAGGAATTCCATGATAAGAACCCGACCAAACCTAAACCCGCCACCCTGAGTCGACTCGAAATCCCTATTTTCTTATTCCCTACCGAATTATTCCGCCCTATGCCTCTGTCAGATACCGAAAACACGCCCTCACAATTACCCTCCGAAAATTTCGTTAGTGTCGCGACGTAGGCGGAAGCGACTATGGGAGGTGATCAAAGCACAGCACAAGCACAAACCTGAGTGTGAGTAACGCTCAACACACAAAGGCAAAAAGGAAAAGTGATCTCAGCGACAGTGATAGCACGAAGGGCCGATCACAAGGGTCAAATAAGGCAGGCTAGTTCCCAAAGACCAAGTCAATATTGAGTGTACACAAGGATACAAACACGAACCTAGTTCCCAAAGACCAAGAGGTCGAGATAGGGAACTGGTAGCTGTCTACTGTACTATATATACGAGTCTGAAACAATAGGAACCCAGGTAAGGGACAAGGGTAAAAGAACAAAGAACAATAGATATCAAAGAACAAGAACGCGAGAGTGAAATACTGGAAAGCGAATGAGAAACAAGGGAAGAACAATAAACTAATGACAGCGCGGGAGTGAGTGGTCATCTGAGCGATGAGTAACGAACGCGGTCATGTGGTTACTAAAGCATGTGAAAAGGAAGAAAGAAAGTGATAAAGGAAATGATATAGGTACTTAGTTGTCACGACATTACCCCCCTTCTACAGTCGATGTCCCAGCGACCAGCTCCGTAAGGTTTTCATAGGCTTGCCAGGGCAGCGAATTAAAAATGGCCGCCGAGATTTTCCGTGGTGCATTGGGGTGTGTCCGATAAAAGTCTGCAATTTCTTCGTCACTTGATCCCTTCACATTCTCCTCATTCTCCCAACTGTCCTGTCCTTCATCATAACCCTTCCATCGTACCAAAAATTGTAGCTTCTTCCATCGCCCATAGAACCTACTGTCCAAAATTTTGTCCACATCATAGAACTCTTCCCCCTCCACGATCTCCGGATCCGGTGGTGGTGGCCTAACTCCATTAACCTCGTTCCCTTTCCATGGTGATAGTCGATTAACATGGATGTTGTCGTGGATCTTCATCCAAGTTGGTAGGTTAAGGCGGTATGTCAGAGGTCCGGTCTTTTCTGCTACTTCGAACGGCCCGAGTCGCCGACTCCCAAGTTTTTGATTTTTCTGTCGAATCTTTAGGTTCTGTAGTGATAGCCATACCGGTTGTCCAACTGTGAATGTCTGAACCTCCCTCGTGTCATCTCCCTTAATACGCTCCTTACTCATCCTAAGAGCTGCCTCCGCATCCTCCCGGGCATGCTGTAGCAACGTCAACCGCTGATCTATTGTTGGGTACTTGTTCCAAACTTGGATTGGAATCGTAAATTCGGGGGTGTATCCATAGAGGGTTTCGAATGGAGAATGATCGTGAGCGGAGTGAATTCGAGAGTTGATAACAAACTCAGCGGTAGGTAGTAGTTGATCCCAATCATCTTGTCGTCGGCTGATATACATGCGAATGTATCGTTCAATCTCCTGGTTTGCTCGTTCTGTTTGACCGTTGGTTTCAGGATGATATGCTGTTGTGAGTGCTGATTCTACCCCGAGTCGTTTCAAGAGTTGCCGCATTACATCTGCCGCGAATTGGGGGCCTCTGTCCGAAATGAACCGTCGAGGAAGACCATGAAGTCGGAATATTTCGCGGTAAAAGAAGTCGGCTACGCCCTCAGCAGTGATTTCTGTTGTGGTTGGGAAGCAGTGGATCATCTTGGTATAATGGTCAACAAAGGTTATTACAGCATTATGTCCGTCCTGGGTCATGGGGAGCTCTCCGATGAGATCTACGCCAATATCCTGCCACGGACCATCCGGAACAGGAAGAGGCTGAAGCGGAGAGGAGTGGTGTGGATTGAGTCGCTTCCGTTGGCAGAGGTCACATCCTTCTACATATTTGTCCACAAATGACCGCATCCCTGGCCACCAGTATTGCCTGCTAACGAGTTCTAACGTACCATGCATCCCCGGGTGTCCAGCTGTAGGCGAATCGTGACATTGTACCAGTACCGCCTTCCGGAGCTCCGGGTTAGGTGGTACGTATACCTTGTTTCGATAGTACACCAAACCGTTGTCTTCTTTCCACTCATCCAATCCCCCTGTCAACACTCGTGGTCCCTTCAGGCTCTTTAATCCCTCCAATACCTCTGCCTCTCGTTCGCTAACCTGTCGGATTCGCTCCAATAGAGGGTTTTGGAATAGTACCATGTGCGCCGCATTGATAAAGTGTTGTGGTTGGAGCACCGTTTGCTCCTTGTTGTCTTCCGCATCGATTACCTGATGGTGTGGCATCCGTGAGAGAGCATCGGCTTGTGTGTTCGCTTTCCCGGGGCGGTGTTTGAGTCGAAAGTCGAATCGGGAAAGCCAGAGGGCCCATCTTGCTTGTCGACGACTAAGATCTTGTGCTGTCCTCCAGAACTCCAGGTTTTGATGGTCGGTAATGATTTCGAATGGTTCGGGTGAGCCTTCTAAATAGTGCCTCCAATCCTTGAGTGCTTCGATAATGGCAAGCATTTCCCTATCGTAGATTTCATAGTTCCGTTCTGCTGGATTCAAGGATGCGGATCGGAATGCGACCGGGTGCCAAAGTCCATCGTCCTGTAATTGCAACAGTGTACCCCCTGAAGCGAATCCCGAGGCATCTACTTCAATCCGCGTCGGCTTTCCTGGGTCCCATAAGACCAGAATCGGGGCTGAGGTGAAGGAGTCCCTTAATGATTCGAATGCTTCCTGTTGCGCCGTCCCCCATTGCCATTTGATGTCTTTCCGTGTAAGGTCGTTAAGTGGTCGCGCTTTCTTTGCAAATCCTTCAATGAACCGTCGGTAGAAATTAGCAAAGCCCAAGAAACCTCGAAGGTCACGGAGTGAAGTAGGGACTGGCCAGTTTTTCACTGCCTCAATCTTTACCGGATCCATCCGTACTTCCCCTTCACTGATGACAAGTCCCAGGTATTCAATGGACGTTTGTTCGAACTCGCATTTTTCGGGTCGTAAATAGAGGTCATGTTGAGCCAGACGGGTGAGGACTTCGTGAGCTACGGTTCGGTGTTCTTCTAGGGTTTCGGTGAAGATGAGAATATCATCTAGATATACAGCCACCTTTCCTGAGGCAATCAAGTCAGCGAAAATTGAGTTCATGAGGGCTTGAAACGTAGCAGGCGAGTTTGTTAGGCCAAAGAACATGACCAAGGGTTCGAAGAGTCCTCGGTTAGTTGCAAACACTCCCTTCCACTCATGTCCTTCCTTCACCCGCACATTGTTGTATCCCCACCGTACATCAAACTTGGTGAATATCTTGGACTTTCGTAATCGGCTGATGATGTCAGTAACCAGGGGAAGTGGGTACTGGTTCTTGACAGTGTATTCGTTCAGTCGTCGGTAGTCCTGTACAAAACGAAGTTTCCCATCCTTCTTTTTGACAAAGAAGACTGGAGATGCTAAGGGAGATTTGGAGGGGCGAATGTATCCTTTTCGTAGATTTTCATCCAGGAATCGGTCTAGTTCTTCTTGTTCATTGGGTGACATCGGATAGATTTTGGTGCGCAAAGTTTCGGGTGCATCAGGCCTAAGATCAATGGCGTGATCCCAGGGTTTGTGCTCTGGAAGACGTTCAGATTCCTTCTCTGAAAAGACTTTAGCGTATTTCTGATAGATAGTGGGTACCATTTCCTCAAAAGTCTTCTCCGGTTTATCCTTGTGTGCTGCCTCCGCCAATTGTTGAGAGTAGGTGTATCCTGCTGCGCACCAAAGCTCTTCTGTCGTGTGACTGATGATACCTGCCCGCAGTAGTGCTCTCCTTCTCTTTCGATTGCCCAATAGTCGATACAGGGGTGTGCCTTCCTCATATTCATGAATTCCCAGTAGTTCTTCAGACTCACTTATGGGTGGAAGCGGAACATATTCCGGATTAATTGCCAAGAGTCCGTCCGTTGTCCCTCCGATGTTACCTTCCTTCAAATCCGGGATCTCCTCGATAGTCATGGCTGGGAGTGCTCGTTTGGTGGTTAGTTGGGCTAGACGTCCTTCCTTCCAGTCTATATCAGGGTTCACTTTCCGGAGCCAGGGGAGTCCTAGGATGATGTCTTCCGAGCCCAGGTTAGTGACCAGGTATTCGAGAGGTTGAGGTGGGTTCTGATCTACGGTCGAAAGGAGTCGTGCAGAATGGGTAATTTTGCCCGCATTGTTGAGCGTTCCATCAATATTGTAGAGAGTGATGGGATGAGTGAGGGGACGTGTGTGGATGTAGTGCTTATCCACAAAGCGTTGATGTAGGAATAGACCTGTGGCCCCGGAATCTATCATTGCTGCATTACTGGTACTCTTGAATCTCCCTTGTAACTTAATCGGTACGCGAAAATGAGAAACATCGCTGAATTGGGTGGAACCGAGGATACATGAGGAGATAGAATCGTAATTAGAGTACAGTTTGGGGAACCCGGCAGCAGCCGAGTCAGGTTCCCACTTTAAAAATTCTGCCGGAGCTCTGAGATTTGGTCTGCCAACGCTTTCTGGTTGTCCGTTAACTGCTGTAGAATCGAGGAAAAGTCAGGGAGCGGGGTGGGTGTAGCAGCAATAGAGGTGGCAGGTTCGGCAATGATAGAAGTGGCGGCGGCAGTACGAACCATGTTTGGTCTAGGGAGGCCCATGAATTTCCTTCGACAAACTACGGCTATGTGTCCTGTGAGTCCACAGTGGCTGCAGATGTCCCGTTCGTGGTGTCCATCTGCTTTTCGGTGGTTCTTGGATCCGCATCCGTAGCATTTCCCTGTCATGAGCCTTCGATAGTCCTCCGCAGATCGCCCTGTGCTAGTGGCATCCACGTCCATGGCAAATGGATCCCGGGCCGGAGTGAATGGAGTTGGATGGAAGGCGTTTGTGTTCTGGGAATAGGAGTAGTTTACCAGGTTTTGTCCCTTCTCCCTGGCTCGTTCAATCTGTCTATTGTCAATTCGGATGGACTCTTTGATCAAGCTGTCGAGGGTGTCTGTGTTAGCTGAAGAGAGGACCAGACCGTCTTTGATACGTGCTGCTAGATGTTGGTAAAAACGATCTCGGAGGTCTGGGTCTGAGTATCCAGTACGGCTTGAGTACTGTTTGAACGATGCTGCATAGGCAGCGACGGTGGTTTTTCCCTGAAAGAGGACCTTCAAGGCGTCCTTGGCATCTACAACCGGGTTTACTGTCTCGAAGCGGGCTTTGAAGGCATCCTTGAACTCCTGCCAGGTGGGATAGACAAGAGTGTCGACAGCACCACTAGCTACCTGGCTAATGTTTTCGGAAACTGGGGTAGCCCAGATTGCCGCATCACCTTCGAGGAATGAAATTGCGGATTTGATGCGTTCCCCTTCGTTCGTACGCAATGTTTGTACTCCGTTGGCCCATAGCTCAAATGCGGCTATAAAGCGACGAGCATCATCGCTTCTTTTCCCGTCGTAGGGCTGAGGCTTGCTGACCCCTTTGTTGGTGCTAATATTGCCCGCCATGCTAGATACTACCTGCTGGAGTTGCGATTGTTGTTGGACTAACTGCCCAATCAAGTTTCCGAGTTCTTGGGCGGAGAAGTTGTGAGTCATTTCGGTATCGGAGTCGGATCTGGGTTCGGGTTCTGATTCGGATTCTGATTCTGGTTCAGGTACTGTGATAGTGGTTGTTACTAAGGTGGGAGATGCGCGGGAGCTGGGATTTGAGGGTCGTCCAACTCTAGTGAAGGCTGCAGTAGGTTCAGGTACTACTGGAGAGGCGGGTCGTGAGATGTGGATGCGACGACCAGTTGGATCGTAGTCTCGATCAACTGTAAGCAAGTATCGATTGGGGCAAGGGTTCTCGTCACAAGGCTCCCAGTGTCTGTTGTGTTCGTCTTCAGTTGACCAGTGGATGTCGTGATGTTCTACGGTGTCAAAAGCGTGATAGTAGTCTGAACAGTCAGAGTTAACTCCGAAAGTCGGCGTGGTGATAACAGCAGGTGGAGAATCGGTGGACTCCGATTTCCACTCCTCGTAAGATCAGTGATGGATCTGATGGTACGAGTAATAGATCTCGACCTAATGTCGCGACGTAGGCGGAAGCGACTATGGGAGGTGATCAAAGCACAGCACAAGCACAAACCTGAGTGTGAGTAACGCTCAACACACAAAGGCAAAAAGGAAAAGTGATCTCAGCGACAGTGATAGCACGAAGGGCCGATCACAAGGGTCAAATAAGGCAGGCTAGTTCCCAAAGACCAAGTCAATATTGAGTGTACACAAGGATACAAACACGAACCTAGTTCCCAAAGACCAAGAGGTCGAGATAGGGAACTGGTAGCTGTCTACTGTACTATATATACGAGTCTGAAACAATAGGAACCCAGGTAAGGGACAAGGGTAAAAGAACAAAGAACAATAGATATCAAAGAACAAGAACGCGAGAGTGAAATACTGGAAAGCGAATGAGAAACAAGGGAAGAACAATAAACTAATGACAGCGCGGGAGTGAGTGGTCATCTGAGCGATGAGTAACGAACGCGGTCATGTGGTTACTAAAGCATGTGAAAAGGAAGAAAGAAAGTGATAAAGGAAATGATATAGGTACTTAGTTGTCACGACAGTTAGACAACAAGCGCTTCGTGGAACTCGCGCTCTAGGGAGGGGGTAATGTCATGAAACGATCTTTTTTCATTATTCTTTTCTTTTATTATTCTTTTCCTTTTCTTTTATTTACTTACCTAATCACCAAAGCGCTTACACTAGCGCTTATTATATTTTCATTATCATTTAGGTTACACGCGTCAACCTTATTGTTCTCGCGTTGTCGTTTCACTTAGGCACGGCTCTCTCGTGCCTGTCAGTTCATTGACAGGACGACGTCATTATCGTTCCGCATCCATGCTTCTTTCTATATTGCCTTATTGTTTACTCACCTAATACCTACAGCTTTACTTATGGATACGAGCGACTCTTATTGTAGATCCTCACAGTTACGGCGCGAGATATCTCTCACGGCTTCATATCCCAATAGTATATAAGACTTAGTATTTTGTAGTTATATTCCTTAGCTCTATTCTCGTCTATTCTCCTCGGTAGCTAGACTTGTAGTTGGGTTGTTTTATCCATCCTCTTTTGCTTTTTTCATCCTCTTGCTCATCGTCTATCGTGTGACGCCTGGTTGTCTCTTGTGAGAGCTAGCGAGTCGCTGACACTTAGCTTCGTTATTCAACTTGACTTCTGGGTTTACTCTCTGAGACGTCTGAGACACTTAGCCATTTGAGGTTTTGTGTGTCAACATCGACCTCTGACAAACAACAGCCCTCAACTCTGTTCCAGATGCTCGGTCTGCTCCTTTCGATCCTACCCTGCACCTACTCCCCCAAACCCTAGGTCTCAGTTTTGACCCCACCACTTACAAATGTACTGTGCCCGCTCAATCACAAATAGGTTTCTTATGTTTAAAAGTCCATAGATAATTTTTGCACTCTCAGATTTGCACCTCCTTCGGTGTGCTCTGAGAGTGAGTACTTAGCCATTATTCTTGCCTGTAGGATTACTAATAATCATTTCTTAGATACAAAGCTTATGATAGTCTTACAGGTAGATACATCTTAATAGGAGATTTGCACCTCCTTCGGTGTGCTCTGAGAATACAAAGCTTACAATAGTCTTACAATTGTTGAGTCATTGTATACCTACAGCTTTACTTATAGATATGAGCAACTCATATTATATATCCTTGCAGTTATGGTGCGAGATACTTCTTATGACTTCATTTCCCATATGTATATAAGATAGGATATTTTGTCATTATATTCCTTAGCTCTATTCTTGTCTATTTTCCTCAGTAGCTAGACTTGTATTGGGTTTTATACCATTTTATCATCTCATCCATCCTCTTGCTCATCATCTATCATGTGACACCTGGTTATCTTTTGAGAGAACTAGCGAGTCACTGACATCTAGTTTTATTCAGGGAGTTATTAGAGAACAGAAAACTGGGCACAAAGGATGGGTTTTAGCATGTTTAAGTAACTTCAGTAACTGTGCCTGGCCACTGAGAACCCTCACAGTTCATCTGTAGCTAACCATCTGTTCGAAGTACCTAGCATACCATTGAATGAACCGTAGACTTTCCAAATGGTCCACCAGTCTGTATCTGAAAAACTTGAAATTTTACAGGTTTAGATACAGATTATTTTCAGGTGTATCAACGCTCAACCGCGTACTGTATTGGGTGCTTCAGGAGAGGTTGTTCATCTCCATGCTGATGATGTTGCTTTGTACCAGACCCTCACTCGATACACCCAGGAACTTACAGAATTTCTCAAGAACCACTCAAAACGAAAACAACCTAGTACCCGTACGCCAGCTGGTCAGGGTGCCAATCAATCAGCAGAAAGTTCGGTCTCCGCTGCACCAGTTGTGCATCAGTATGACAAGGATGAAGATATGGGCTTTTAAAGAATGTATATCACTTTTCAAACCTGCTAGCAATGTAGAGTATACGTTCCGGTAGATGTACATGCATCACAAGTGTTCTGCAAACCCTGAGGAAATTTTCGGTCAAAAATTGCGATTTTAGACGAAATTCGTTTGGTCAAATACCGACCATTTTGGGAGGTCTCGGAACCGGGTTCTCCACCTATTATCATGGGTCCTGGCTAGCTCCTGGTGACTTTTACGATCATCTAAATGGAAGTATCTGCGACGGTGCTCGGGACTCGGTACTTAGAAGATGTGGGTTCCCTCACCTATCCATCGGCATGAGACGCTTCGCTTCTCGGGACTCGGTACTTAGGAGATGTGGGTTCCCTCACCTATCCATCGGCATGAGACGCTTCGCTTACTGTAAGCGAAGACTGGAACGATAAAAGAAAGACCCATAGCCCCGTTCTTTGAGCCAAGGATTTTCTCTTGCTGGTCAAAGAAGATATAACGTCGTTCTCTCTCATCCCCGAGTTCTTACCGTTTTACAACGATCTAGCTGCTTCTTTTTTCAACAAACATGCGTCTTTCTCCCGCCGTCGCCTTAGTTGTGATTTTGCACATTGGCCAGTTCTCCGTTGTATGTGCAATACCTGTATTAGTGAGTGATTATTTGTGTAGAGCAAGTTTCTGGTACTTACCTCTGAATCACCACTCCTCTCCGTCCTATAGTCTAGCATTAATGCTTTGCAATCGCGCGCCAAAGAAGATCCTGCGCGATCACAATATGTACAGTCTCGAACACTAAAACCCCCTGTCGAGGCTCCGCGTCCGAACTCACCGCTGTTAGGCCACTCGGACTCCTCAGGTGATTCATATTCCTCAGATTCAGATGATTCGAAACAGTCCACGGCTTCACGCAACGGTAAGCCACAGCATTCACGAACACAACACCGAGAGTTCCCCCTCTCAATCACTTGGCGGCTCAGCAGTTCAAGTGGTAGAGATCAAAGTGATCCTACAGTCCATTGGAATGTGCGAGAAGTGGCCATTTCGTTCCTCGCACAGGAGGGTGCCTATAATGTAGAACCTAGCGAGGTTGACTGGAAAAATGGATACCAACCAGAGGGAACAGGTTTGATACAATTCGAAGTCAAGGCTACCTCTGGACGTTGCACCTCGCGGTCGCCTTGTCGCGTTTTGTTGGACAAACCGCTTAGCCAATGGATAAGAGGTCAAGCTATCTTTGGAGAAATAGGTTTAAACGGAGAGAGCTGGTTCCGTTTGCACGAGAATCATGATTCTCGTAGGGGATATTCATTAGCTAGTTATCAGCCAGAAGAATGAACGCTTTTCGCTTTCCGCTCTCGGCCCGTTCCTTCCGATATTAAGAAAAAGATTGCGTTGTCAGCTAAAACAGCTACAAGCTATACTCGCCTCCGTCAGCCAGTGCCTCAGTGCCCCCTTGTTCGGAAATAAAACCCCCCAGTCGTCAACCTGTTAATGGCCAACTAGTTCCTTCCACTTTCTTCGACTCTGAGTCCCAATACTTCTATCTATATTCTCAACAACTCGAAAGTTTATCTCGCGTTCAGTCTTCCTCCTAGACCCACCAACATCAGTATCAACTGTTCCGTTCATTCAAAAAATGTTGAACGGAAGTGGTATCAAAATCTTCAGTGGTGCGTCCTTCCCGTCCTTTGCAACTCGTATAAACTAAGTTTCTACAGGCACAAGCCATCCCGAACTTGCAGAAATTATTGCCCGTCGTCTTGGCCTCACCCTCGGCAAAGCCTCCGTTACCAAGTCCTCAATTGGTGAGACCGACGTCTGTATTTTCGAGTCCGTCCGCGAAGACGATGTCTACATAATCAACACTGGCTCAGACAAGCCGACTTCCGTCAACACATCGTTGATGGAGATGTGCATTATGATTCATGCTTGTAAGATTGCCAGTTCGAAACGTATCACTGCGGTGATGCCTCTTTTCCCGTATGCGAGGCAGGATAAGAAAGATAAAAGTCGGGCACCGATTACTGCGAAGTTGGTTGCAAATATGTTAGTCAAGGCGGGCTGTGACCATTTGATTGTGAGTTTGGCCGTTACAAAAAATTTTTTCGGGGGTTCTCTCTCCTTTATTCCTGTAAGCGCTGACCGACGATGGCAGACTATGGACCTACATGCTTCTCAAATTCAAGGCTTCTTCGACGTTCCTGTTGACAAGTGAGTGTCTTGACCTCGGAAAAAATTTCGCTCAACTTATCACTCAATGTGTAGTGTGCGTGAAAATGTTGTTCCTTCTATTGAAATAAAACATCTCATTTATTCGTTATTTCCTTCCCACATCTCCCGTTTTCACTTCGTCCCCGAATTGCAAACTGTCTATATTTGGCGTTGCTCCTTTGGGTTTCTTCCTTACACCAATCGGCTTGGTCGAACTGCCTTTATTTTGGTTCATCTCCGGGTAACCTAAATCTCCGGCTCCGTAACTCAACGCAACCACCACGACAAAAAATATCTGAAAATCTTCTGCGAAATGTGAATACAGCTCTACGCAGAACCATCTGCCATTCTCTACATCCGGACGCACTTTAACCTTCAAAATGTGGTGATTGTGTCGCCTGATGCTGGGGGTGCTAAACGGTGGGTCTTTTTTTCGTTTTCATTATGCGTTCATGCTGATGAAAGTGTCTTTTTCTTACTTCCATCACTAACTCTCCTTCATGTTGCTTTCTCTTTTTTGGTCGCTTCCATTGCTTCCGCCGCTTCGCTCTATTCTCTGTCCTTACTGTTACATGTCCTATGCTTCTATGCTTCATTGGATATTCATCTCATTTCGCTTAACTCACGTCATCTCGCCTCACTTCTCCATTACGAATGAAACTTCGCGTTTACGAAAACATCCCTCGATCCGCTTTTGTTTACTCGTTCGCGATTTCCATTCCACCCGTGTCGTAACGATATCTTCCATTATTCGACCATTCCACTCACAGTGCAACTTCCATCGCCGACCGCCTCGGCGTCGATTTTGCCCTCTTCCACAAAGAGCGCAAAAAAGCCAACGAAGTCTCCAGGATGGTCCTCGTTGGACACGTCAAAGATAAAATTGCTATACTCGTAGATGACATGGCCGACACCTGTGGTACCCTCTGTCTCGCTGCGCATCACCTATCCGAGGCCGGTGTCCAGACTGTCGACGGGCGGCCACAAGTCTTTGCAATCGTAACGCATGGGATTCTTAGTGGAAACGCTTTGAAGAACGTCGAGGAGAGCGCGTTGGAGAAATTGATTGTAACGAATACGTTGCCGCAGGGAGAGAATCAGAGGATGTGTACAAAGATAGAGGTCATCGATATTGGGAATGTGCTTGGAGAGGTTATTAGGAGGAGTCATTATGGGGAGAGCGTGTCGAAACTGTTTCACGAGGTGCCGTATTGAACATTTGGAGGTAGGAAGGGTAGATGGGATTGTATCGGAATATTACCTAGAGACTTTGACGTGTAAGATACACGAGAAGAGAAGCAAAACATGTATGTATGTAGTGAGTACATGAAATGGGTGCTTCAAAGCATATACAGCCCAAGTTTCACTGGATAGCGGCGCCGCTTCCTGCGGAAAGGTTTGATTGATATCAGGACTTGCAGATACGAATACAGTACGGTAGGTACTACTACATACTGCTGCTGGACAGAGGTGTATAAACAGGGTTCGAAAGCAGAAAGAAAAGGCTTGATTTTCCTTGAAACACGGCACATAGGGCGCAAATCACATTCGACCTCGGGTACTACGATGTACAGAAAAAGACATCAGAAATTACATTCTTTATCCTATGCATATGGTAACTGCAACACTTGCGACGGCTTGAAATACCTCGACTGTACTTTCGGTCTCAAATTTGAATCCATGAAAGGGTTGCTGAATATCTTACTTGCCACAATCGTTCGAAGTTACGAACCACCATCTTCTCTTGCTGGCCGAAGAAGGTATTGTTTTCTCTCACATCCTCGTACCTTGCTATATCTTTGCGACCCAAAACCAACTACTGATCTTGCGTCTCTACCATCTTGGGACCTGGGGAATGGGCTTACTCTCCGTTGCGTACGCGATGCCGTTTCCGGTGAGTCTTTCGCAGTAGACACACCGAACTTACTTGGACAATTTCCCTTCTCGAGGCAGTCCAATCGCGCAAGGAGCCTGAGTATGGCAAGACTTTGCCTGGACTAGTACCAGGCCTCGTCCCAGTCGCTCCAACCAAGGAAGACCCCATTGCCGTGAATGGCCATCCGAAACACCCCAGGCGGATCGGTCACTGATGAGAAACCTAGCCCACAGTTATCCGATCAACAACACCCCTTTCAAATCATACTCCAACCTGATCATGGTGAACAGGTTCGCTACTCGAAGCCAGTAGTAGAGGGCCTCATCATATCATTGGTGCATACTATGCACTATCGTTCGTTGGAGGCTGGGGCTATCCAATGGGAAAACCGACAACAACTTTGGTTAGAATCGAGTGTGGAGTTCCGAGTGGCAGATAATCATACAGAGGGTCATTGCCATCATTTTTGTGATGGTATGCTCAACAGAACAGGGAGCACTCTCGAAAACCCTATTGGTTTGATTGGCACTCCTAACGTTGCGCGTGCAACGTAGAGACTTGGAATAGATAGGTTAGGCGTATATAGGATTGTAGATCAATAAGTTCGTATTTGAAATCGTAAGCGTATGAAGCTTTGAAAAAAATATTTACCCTGACACCCAAACAAGTCTTAGATACATCTATCTAGATCCATTTAACCACACACAATAGAACCACCGACTGTGTCAGCCAAGCCCTTGCTAGCAATTTTATCTATCTGTATTGGCAAGCAGCGTAAGTCATGCCGTGATAAGCACGCAAAAATGGTAGAGCAAGTCCGTTGTTTGTTCATTTGGACGAAAAAAGCACCGTGGATAGGGGCATCAATTTGTTGTTGGATTGCTAGCCTAGATTTGGTTGTAAAAACTACAAACGAAAGATAATCGGTATCGTGAGGGAGGGTTTTACAGTGAAAGTTGACTGTGGATTCCGTCAGCCAGGAATCATGATGGGAGACACATCCTGGCATACCTCATTGCACATTATTGTACCAAGTTAAATCACGAACCAGTTGGTATTGAGGACTGGCAACAGCAACGGCTGAAGCGCTTGGAGGACATACATACTCAGTCAGGGAGGGTGTCATAGTACTGGGCCATACTCTATCGAGGTTTCTCATGTAAACACCGACGGGGGGCCATACTTACTTTGAGTATTTTCGCGATTTGTTGAATTAGCCGTCGGTAGATAAGTATGCGCATGAGAAAAAAAACACCGACCTTTCACAAACCACGAACTTCTCTTGCTGGTCAAAGAAGACTCGATTTTATTCTATACATACATTCTCGTGCCTTATTCTTACGACCCGACAATCTTACCATGCGCCTTTATCATCTTGTGTTTCTATGCATTAGCCTATCTTGTGCTGCCAGTGCGATGCCTGTTTCGGTGAGTCATTTTTTTTCGTAGTTGAAGTTGGGACTCACCTTTTTCGAACATATTCTTCCTCCTCAAGGCTGCCAACGTAGTACTCGCGCGCGCTGACATATCAACGTCACCCTATTATGAATCGGTACCCTTCGATCCAAAACAACCGCCCCAACACCCAAAAAACTTATCGTCTCAAATACCCGCTGATCGTTTACTCGGAAACAAGTTGAAACCCCTGCTCCGAATCACAATTCAACCTGGTCTCCCTGATCCTCCCGCTGGAGGTCACCGCAACGACACCATCGAGGGATTCATCATTTCGCTCCTGCGTACGAGGGGAGACTATCCTACTCTGGAGCAAAGAGAAATTCATTGGATAGATAATGCACGATCGCAAGCCCACTGGGAGGCACACGAGAATATGTATATGCATTTCCGAGTGGAAGATGACAGACAGGGGCGGTATTGCCATAAATTTTGTGAAGGTATTTTGGACGTAGCGTGGAGTATCAGACGTGATGAGCCTGCTGGCGAGAGTCAGATTGCCACTCCGAACATAGATTGGCTCACATATTAGTTATCGCATCGTAGGAATTAGAAGATGTTTCGAATATAGAAAGGATTGAATGTAGATCAGTGTTGGTTCCATGATAACTTCAAAGACGACAAGACTCCTTCGCTTCACCCGCCAAGAGAGCCAAAAGCGTTTGATTTGAAAGACGTGACACCGAGTTAACAAAAATAAACTGACTATAATCTTTGTAAGTTTCATTGAAGGATGAAACGTAGCCTAACATAGCGCGTAGTGGAAAGTTATGTTTAGCGGGACAGTTAAAATGGAATGGAACTTGTGGTGGGTTGGAGAGTTCAACTATATCGGACCTTATTACCCGTGTTCTGGTCCAAACTCGTCAATTTGGCGGTAAGTAGCATGGCTGAGAAAAGGAGTATTGGGATTGGGAAGACCAGTAAAAATGTCAGTGAAAGTCCCAAGCGAAAATCGTTTCCGGATTGTATGTGTAAATCAAATCAAAGTTGTGGAGTGGAATATAATTGATGGGAGTGGAATAATGATGCCGGTAATCCTTGACTTGGAAAATGCCTTTGATTTGTTCGTTTCTGAACAACTGTTAGCCGAACGAAAAGAGGAGTGGTTGTTACGCAGAAACAACAGCTTTTCCCTTCAACTTCCAAGTTCATTGTTCGTTTACAGTCATCATTTTTTAATTCTTCCGTGGAAGTACCGACAGTACCGGCATAACGGCGTTCTGGATTCTGGAACACACACTTCTCTCTTCGTAAAAACGTCAACTGTAAACACTTTGACTGTGACGGCCACGGCGACCGGTGACAAAGTTGTGGTAACTCTTTGGGTGACAGCGCCTGCAGTTATCAAACTTTACGCTTTGACCAAACGGCGACAAGGAGACATCGAGCTTGTGTTTGCGAAATGCGACTATGATTCACGCAGTCGTCTCACCACAAAATAATTACACTCGTCAGCATCATCACATAACATTACCTGCAACCAGTTCTCCTCTTCTTCCTCCTCAACCTAATGGCAATAATTTCAATCCCAACAACTCCAATTCCAATGGGAATAACACCAATAAATGTATCTCTGTCGTCGGTATACCTTCAGTACACATTTCCAACAACCGACTTGTCGTCGGTTCTTCGTCATCCTCGTCTACTCGGTCATATACACCGCTTAAAGTACTTGGAGATGGTTCGTTCGGAACAGTTTGGTTGTGTGATTGGCACGGAACTTTGCCGCCAAATACACCGTTGTCGCCGATGCAATGTGGAGCGGGTGCAAGACCTGAGTGGGTGGGTAAGAGACTGGTAGCAGTGAAGAGGATGAAGAAGAGATGGGAAGGTGGCTGGGATGAATGTCGGAAGTTGAAGGAATTGGAGGTGAGTATCAAATTTACGAAATTTTATCTGATTAATTGGGTATTTAGAGTCTCCGTGCTATTCCTTTCCATCCAAATATTATTCCTTTATACGACTTTTTCCTAATGCCGGCGACCAAAGAACTATATTTTGTCTTTGAGTCGATGGAAGGCAACCTGTACCACCTCATTAAAGCCCGCAAAGGCCGTCCACTCGCAGGCGGTCTTGTTGCCTCCATTTTCTTCCAAATAGTCTCTGGACTGTCCCATATTCACGAACACGGGTATTTTCACCGGGACATGAAGCCCGAAAATGTCTTGGTCACCACTACCGGCTTATTCGATTATACGTCTCTGTCACCAATCGCTCCGAAACCAAATCCACCTCTAGAAAAAGACGTCGTGGCGATCATCAAGCTGGCGGATTTTGGATTGGCGAGAGAGACAAAGAGTAAACCGCCGTATACAGAGTACGTGTCGACGAGGTGGTACAGGGCGCCGGAAGTTTTGTTGTTGAGCAGGGATTACTCAAATCCAGTGGACATGTGGGCTTTAGGTACGATTATGGCGGAACTGGTTAATCTCAGGCCGTTGTTTCCTGGGTCGGACCAGGTAGACCAGATTGGGAGGATTTGTGATGTATTGGGAAATCCGGCAAATGATTATGGCGTTGACGTGTCGGGTGCACCGATAGGTGGAGGTGCGTGGCTGAAAGGGCTGGACATGGCTAAACAGGTTGGGTTTGAGTTCAGAAAAGTAAGAGTTTAATTGATTATCTATGTTTTATCTCTAACTTTTAACTTTTACCTAGATGCCTCCGCAGGATATTCATTCACTTTTTGACCGTTCCGTACCAACGTCCCTCATACATTGTATCCGGGATTTACTCAAGTTCAATCCCGACGCTCGATTAACTAGCCATGAGTGTCTGCATCATCGTTACCTCGTCGAGTCACTTCCACGGAATGACATCCCGCTTCCTCCTGGCGTTCGGCTTGCTACCCCGCTTCCTTCTAGTGCACCCTCAATTAGCACCCTGTCACCCAGATCTATTCCGCCATCACACTCCCACACATCCCAGCTGCACATTCCCCCTGTCTCCGCTTCCCATCGTACTTCGTTTTTCGCGTCCGGTTCTGCAACCAATGGTCATGTTGCTGCTGCTGCTGGTAATGATGGAGATTATCCTACACCAATGGATATTTCCCCTCAGACTGAATCTCCAGAATACTCTCTCCCAAACGGAAATGGACATTCTCATGTCAATGGTATGACCACCCACGTCACAGATCCTTTATCTCTCTCAGCATCCCAATCCCAATCCAGTACCAAAGTTAGCAAATTCTCAGGCTTTGGCAAAAAGTTTGGTTTGGGAAGGTTCGGTTCCGATAAACACACGAACCAAAATCATGATTTACCTCCTGTTCATGACCTCGGGTCGAGTTCTACAGGATCATTGAATCGTTCACCGTCTAATGGGTCAGACACATGGTCTTTACGTGGGGCGGAACCTTCCCAGTTGTCCCCTCCGCGAGATACTCATCCACCTATCCGCCCAGAAGACATCAGACGAAATAAGAAAAAGGCTGAGTCCGATAAGAAAGAAGCTGAGCGGCTCCATCTTGAGGCTGAGAAACAGCGTCGGGCTTTGGCAGAGAAGATGCAGAGGGAGCAAGCTAGAGCTGTGATGCAAAAGAGGAACTTCATCATTCAGCAGAATTCGATGAAGGGTGGAGCGAAAGGAGCGACTGAGGATATCGAGTGGAGGAGTGGAGGAAGTGAACATCCAAGTATTCCGTTGGATTCGAATCTTAATCAGGGAGCAGGACCAGGCCTTTCTGCGGTGGCGAAAGGAAAACAGCCAGTGGGACTTGGTCCGATACGGACTAGGACAAGGGATAGAGATCATCATGCGAATGGGGTCACAGTATCTCCTCGATTACACCATCCGCATCCTTCACATCCTCCAGTATCCGGATTTGCGGTTGCAGGGCCTAGTAGTACCCATACACACGAAACAATGGACTACAACTCCCCAGGCGAACGTTCAACAAAACTCCGTCGAATGGACCTCGACGACGATGTGTCTTCTGTCGTGTCTTCTTCCACCGACGTTCATAGCACTGGGCGATCTTCTGTCTCCCGCATGTCCCAGCTCTCCCAAGTGTCTGCAATGTCAGCGATATCGTTCGCTACAGTGGGCACAGTGGACACATTCAATACGTTCAATTCAGTCGGGTCGTCAAACACTGTGGATACCGTCGGAAGTGATCCTGGTCCCTCGAGGCCCTCGCGGTCACGGCCTGGGATCAGGAATAGACCAAGTTTGCTGGGTTTGAATAGGGTTTCTTCTACCGGGCGAGCGCCTTCTGATAATTTCAATTCTGCTCCTCCAGTACCGCCACTTCCGAATTTCTCATCATCACATCTATATACACATGCACATACCCCTTCGCAGCATTCACTGCACTCACACAACTCACAGCATTCGTACCACACGTATCGTTCCTCGCATACCCACTCTCCCTCTACCCCTTCAGCTAGATCCTCAAACTCGTTCAACAATGTTCTTGACGGCCAGCTCGCGCATGACTTTCGGAATTTGGCATCGACTGATCAGGATCATCCCCAATCTTCGACGGTGGGGGAGTCGCCTCCTCGGAGTATCTCACCTCCTCCGATGCAGATGTTATCCCTGTCCTCGCCTTCACATTCGCATCAACATTTGCATCCACAAACTCATCCACGGTCACACTCACACTCTGAGTCCCACTCCCAATCTCGTTCACACTCGTCGTTATCGCCACTAAGTCCTTCATCTCCCTCCCTATCGCCTTCTCCAATGCCCATTTCCCCGCAATCTCGGTATAACACCACTCTTCAAGTCCCTTCTCTTTCATCGCGTCGTGGTCAGGCCCCTCCTCCATATCTAAATGTAACGACTGGCTCTTTTCATCAGAGGAGTACGTCGTATAGTCCGAGGAGTATGAATGGCAGTGGAAGCGATACTACTCCGAATCCGTATGAGCATGATCGAGAGTACGGGGAGTATGTTGACCAGAGAGGGTACACTGGTAATAGTGGGTATGCTGAAGAGGAATTTCAGCGAGGGAGGGAAAGAGTAGAGGAGTATCATGGTAGAAGTGGCCATGATCCAGGAGGAGGTACAGGACCAGGATACACAGACTATCACCACAGTTACACCAACCATTCGCCAAATACTCATCTCAATCCACCCTCACAACCCATGCCGATGCGAAACAAACGATCCGCAGACCAAATCTACAGTAACAGTCCTAACGACGAGGTGATCAACCCCATATTCAAAGTGGTGAGTTATAGTTACACCTCATGGGATGTTAATATGGGAGGATTGACTGTTAAACCTGAATCGCCTACCTCCTCTACATCGTCTGCTGTTTCGCCTTCGGCATCCTCTATGAACTTCGTCACGTTCTATGGTGACGATGATGAGAAGCCGCCATTACCTACGCCCACATCATCTGACCCTACGGAGGATTCATTCAATACGATGGATACTAGGTTCTCACGGGAAACGAGGGATTCTATGGATTCTATGGATTCTAAAGCCTCTACGGGTGGCGGCTCGATGGACACCATTGAGAGTCGTGACTCTTATGATAGCATGATGGAGTACACCTACCACATCAATCCTACCTACATCAGTGATAGGCCTGCCAACGCTACGAATGATATTCACCATAATACCTATCACGATGGCGGCGCGTACCAGAATTACAGTTATGATCAAAGGCCGCTATCGATATCATTAGCACCGTCCTTGCCTGCTGCTCTACCGCCGCCGTCTTTACCCCCGTTTGCGACGCTCGAGGCTGTCGCAGGAGGTGGATTCGAATATCCGCCTATGTCGCCTGTGTCGTTCACTGCGCCTTCAGAGTCGGAGGAAGTGGAAGCTGGGGATTAGGTCGGCTGGCTTGGTGCTGATCAATCGTGGATTTGTGGGAATAGTGGAGATTCGGAATATTGGAGCTTCGGGGTATCAGGGTTATCTCATAAATTCGTACGAATTCATTGGCATCAGCGAATGCTTTGCTTTCTTTACAGTGCTTTTTTAAATTGTTGATACGTTGGTCCATGTCGTCACTCGTTCACACTCATTGTAAGTTATCATTCTCTTTCTCTCTATTTTATCTGCTACTCTCGTTGTTGATCACATTTCATCGTCCAGTGCTCAACGCTCGTGTGCTCACAGTACTCACTTGCATACATTCATGTCTCAATACCTTGAACGCGTTCAACTAGCCATCACTCGTTTGTCTGTTCACCTTTTCCCACCCGGTCGCATAATCTCTTATATCTGTCTATCACTCACGCATCATTAATCCACTCCTTTGCACCTGTTCTTACAATATCTATACTACTAGACCCACCAGACCCAGGTGGTTTGTTTTTCGCTCTTTTCCACCTTCTTCAGTCTATTCTCTATTCTTGAGCTCGTACCTATTCAGCTTTCAAGAAATGTTATAACCTCTTTTCCACTTACCCACTCCTATTTATCATTCACCCATTTGCCCATATTGGCATCAACTATTCGCCTAGTTGCATTGAATTCTTAGATCTTCACCTCGTCTCCTCTACTCGCTGTTTTCCTCTCGTTGGTCCTTCGCTTTTCGTTTTACTTATTCCTCAAGTACGCTTGCAGATTTCTTTTCTCCCCTTTGTCTCTTCTCAAATCCAGAGTACCAGCATAGTCCCAACTATTCTTTCGATCCTACTCATTTTTATCTTCCTCTTCTCTGGCAATATCATAATTTTTCTGCTTATGCTTCTGCATATACATATTGTATTATTTACTCAATATGATGGTTGTAAGGTTCCACGCAAGGTACCTTGAAAAATAACTGATGAGCGGTGTAACGTCAACAAAGGCTGTACCCCGGGCACTCGTAGTCGTCCACGAGCTCACTCTTCTGAGTCTTGCAAGAGGGAGGGAGGGGCTGTCTTAAGATGATACGTCGAGTTATAGATGAGGTGGCTGATAAAAGCGCACGACGAGGAACGCATATACTCACAGTAGACGCGTCGGCATCGCCGGATCAATATCGGATGATGCCGCCAGAAGAAGTCGTCAGAGACTCCACTGACCAGCTCTTCAATTCTTTCTCCTGGACTTTCAACCATAAAACATCTCCGAATTCACTCCTAAATGGCGGACAAGAAGAGATCTAAAACTCCCAAGGAGTTTGCCAGTTCAGTCTTGTACATCCTCACATGTTATAAATGCCACCTCACCTTTATCTCTAGTCGATTTCATGATGGGAGGTACAGTTGAAAGAGATTTATGTGATGAATTAATGGAAGCTGATAGGAATGGCGTGTGGCTTAGGTGTCAGTGCGGTGAGTGCAGCTATATTGCTCTGTCATTAATGTCGTTGAACCACCAAATCTTTGCTTTTAGGCCGTTTCGAAGACTGCCGCCGCTCCCATCGAACGTGTCAAGCTTCTAGTCCAGAACCAAGGCGAGATGGTGCGTAGCTTTACTCCCCAGGACTTAGCTCAGCTGACGTTTTAAGTATAGATTAAGCAAGGTCGTCTCGCGAGTCCTTATAGCGGTGTCCTCGATGCGTTCAGACGTACCATAGCCGACGAGGGTGCCCTTTCGTTATGGAGAGGTGAGATGAGAATGTATTTGACCTGTTCCTTGAACCTGATGAATGATATGACCAGGTAACACCGCAAATGTCATCCGGTAAGTCTTTTTTAGCAACTAGTCGGTCAGTAACTTCTCAATCACTACGAAAGATACTTCCCAACACAGGTACTATCAACCAATTCCTGAGATCGCGTTACTTAGTTCTGATTAAATTCTCTTTTTCAGGCTTTGAACTTTGCGTTCAGTGCGTATAGCCAATTCTCAATCTGAATTTGCCCATTAACGCGTAGATTTTAGAGGATTACTTCAAGTCGCTTTTTGGGTTCAAAAAGGAAGCCGGCTACTGGACGTGGTTCGCAGGCAATGTGGCCTCTGGTGGAGCTGCCGGAGCCTCATCCTTAGTGTTCGTCTACTCGCTTGATTATGCCAGGTGCGGATTCTTTGCTATCCAGAATGATCTCATGCTGTCGCTCATTTGTTGATAGAACTCGACTCGCTAATGATGCTAAATCTACGGCGAAGGGGTCAGTAGGTTCCGTTTCAAACGCAAGTAAAGTTGCTCATGTGCCTTCATTATTGTAGTGGTGGGGAGCGTCAATTCAACGGTCTTGTCGATGTTTACAAAAAAACTCTTGCGTCTGACGGTATCGCTGGGCTCTACCGTGGTTTCGTCCCCTCCGTCGTCGGTATCATTGTCTACCGTGGTCTTTACTTCGGCGTCTATGACTCCCTCAGTACGTTCATCTTTCTTACAAGACACCTTAGATCTTATGTTCACTTTCTCAATAGAACCTGTCGTCTTGGTTGGCGCACTTCAAGGCTCCTTCTTGGCGTCATTCCTCCTCGGATGGACTGTCACCATCGGGTCTGGATTGGCTTCATATCCATTGTGAGCTATCCGATCCCAGCTTGGGACTCATCGTGATTCTAACTGTCTGCTTTCTAGGGATACCATTCGGTACGTGTACATGTTTGCATCGCTTTCTGTCTATCAACGTCTACTGCAGTCGTCGCATGATGATGACTTCGGGCTCTGGTGTCAACTACAAGTCTATGTTCGACGCTGGTTCTCAGGTTTGTGGGTCCATTCATTCAATTGTTTCTCAACATGATCTATTGTATATAGATCATTGCCAAGGAGGGTACTGCCTCATTGTTCAAGGGTGCAGGTACGTGTCTTTTGGTGGCTGGTTATGTCTTGTCCTAACAGATCTTTTCAGGTGCAAACATTTTGAGAGGTACAAATAACTTCTGTTCCTGTTATTCTTTTCAAACCCTCATGAATGTTCCATTCAGGTGTTGCTGGTGCCGGTGTCCTCAGCTTGTACGATCTATTCCAAGAAAAGGTCTTCGGAAAGGTCTATTCTGGTGGTGAGTCGAGCAGCAATTTTCGATGGCGTCTTGTTTACCATTTCAATTATAGGATCTGGTTGATTGGACTTCGGAAACTGTCCAATCGTTTGTTAGATACACATTGTCCATATGACGTGATCGTCCTCGAACTTGTTTCCAGACTTTCTAATGCTAATATTTGACTGACTGAAGTGAGCTAACGGCTTTCAAGTTTGAATAGTATTGCATAATTAGTTCGAGCAGACAACCTTGAGAAAGAAGCTACTCTACGACGGGACGTATGTGAACGCAATTTCCAAAGTACTTACAGACGGCAAGAATCCAAGAGAGGGACTGAATGTTTTACTCTGCGGTATGTAACATGGTAACCACATCTGTCATAAAACTTCATTTTCTTCTACAATTCGGTCAATCTCGAAGCTTACTGTTCATGCTCCAGAGTTTATTGTCTGCAGCGATTCGTCAATGTTCGCCATATAGGAAGTCCAATCATCATGATCGCTGTTCGGTGCACTACGAATATATATATTAACTGGCGAAGGAACGAATAATCCTATATACATACCTATCATCCACAAGGTTGCTTTCCAAAGACACTGCGCAGTTGTCTTACCTTACATTAAGTATCATCAATCGTGATTGATATACACCGACCTTCAAGCGTAAACGGTGTTGACATGTTGTACTGTTGGAAAGAATTCACTGTATTGAATGTTTCTAATGTGCTTGTTGTTGAGAACATCCATTGATTTAGTGGCTCGAAAGGTTGATAAATCGGTAGGCCTCGGAATTCACTGCTGTGTAGAGGTATATCAAGCTCGTTAGGAGCCAATTCTGGGACAACTAGAAAATTGCTAGGCGCCATTCCGAATTGCTCGAGATTGAGAGCAGCACTAGGTAAATGACATCCGCCAGCTTCGCGACGCTTGCTTTCTAATTCTCCATTTTTGTTTGAGTTTCGAGGGTGCTTCAAGGAAGAAGTCGAGTGGCGTGGTCTATGTGGGAGGTTGCTGACCGAGATGACCTCCTTCAGAATATCCCTAATGGATCATTGATTGAAAGGTTTGATGAACGCAAGAGCTTCCTACGCAAATATTCCAGCTATTTGACATCTACAAAGCTCAACAGTCATTACCTCAGATGTTCCCGTAGTTAGATACAAGTTCTACCTATTCTCGTGAGCATGAAGTGCGCTGATCGCGCTGTGAATATCTGCAAGTTCATTACCCAGCCCCG
Source organism: Lentinula aciculospora (assembly GCA_028011355.1). NCBI lineage: Eukaryota > Fungi > Basidiomycota > Agaricomycetes > Agaricales > Omphalotaceae > Lentinula > Lentinula aciculospora. Next base: position 1,942,549 of record JAOTPV010000011.1, read on the forward strand.
AGTGAAAAAGTTCCTTGGTCGTTCTTGGTCGTCCAAACGCATTTCACTGAGGTCAGTCTTTAGAGAGGGGGTATTGTTTGGTCAGAAATCATGCATACGATGATCAGGAATCGCGTCGACCCATTGATTCAACGACGAATCTAGTTCAGCGACAACCCCTTTTCGCTCCACTCCATCCTCGATACACCCTGGACGGACCACATGTCTGACTGCTCTATAGCATACTGTGAAATACGAAACACATGTCACTGTCGAATTCAAAGCAGAAGAGATGACTTACTATGGTATTTAGTACAGAACCTAAGATAGTCATGAACTTCACAAAACATCTCCAATATAACATCACCGGCAAAATATTTCCAGGTTTCTCTAATGCAAAGCTGGGGTCTACATTATCTATAAGGTCGGCATCATATACAGGCCGGAGATCTACATCGCAGCTTTGCATGAACACATCAGTTACCTCTGACCCAATCATGCAATGCAGCAAAAGCCTTACTCGGCTCGTCGTGAGATATTGACCTTGGTCGGCCTAGAAAAGCACTGGCGAAGATATTCATCGAGTAAAACACCCAGAAAGCATGAGTCCAGGCCGCATCCTCCCGCGATGTTTGTGACCCGGGAGTATCAGGCATATGACGCCGTTTCCGACGTCCTGCATTAGACAAACCCCAAAACTAATCATGGCCCAACAGAGATGGGTGGTGGTCGTTGGACTAATGAATGCCATGAATACCTAGTAAAAAGAGCAGGATTATAGAAGCAGACTGTGGTGAACTCATAAGCACACTGAATAATATCACTTGTCACTATGCGACTACCCTATAGGAGGACCGCGTTTCTAATACACACAAGAATCAATCTTCAGCATTATAAAGAAGAGAACTCCTCACATTGTTCGCAAGCGCATGTTTACATTCAGTGTCACCGGCAACACAGTAAGAGCAGACATTTCCCCGCCTAATCGCGCTATCACCTTATTCAAGATTTCAAGTCATCATTCCGACTGCTGTGCAGAAATATCTTACATTTGACTGCGAAAAGAACGTGTTCAAGCGCGTTGATAAAATCGAATCGGACATCGAAAGCTCACTTTTCATCATACGACAGCATGTACAAGCATTCTGTAGTCTGCGTTTCTTGGGTCCGTGTTCACTTTCATAGTTGAACTGGTCAGACATGTCCGGGTATAACGAGCGCTTGGAGTTTGTTGACTTGGTTATCGACTGAAATAACATTTGTATTACAACACTGATTCTGTAATTTAGGCGACGATCAAAGGTACGAAAGCAGAGGAAAAATTAGGAAAAAATGGTTAGCGACCGCTTCAAACAGACCCTCCATTTCCCTTCTCTAGACTATTTTCATCTAAATGGTGATGATGCTCATGATGTGGTTCCCTTCCTCCTGTAGTCATCCCCTCTTTCACTTTGGTCTCAATCTCATGGCCGATCTCCTGTTCCAACCCCACATAGTCATAGGCAAACTCTCCCATATCGTATTCATCCAGTCCCATGATTTCTGCTTCTTCTGTGCCGCGCATCCTCAAGAAGGGAATAAAATGCATGAGCCAGAGAATGATTGTGGTCATAACAAAAGAGTAGGAGAGGGCGGCGACAGAGTCGGCGAGTTGATAGCCTAATTGGATGTAGTTGTGGTCGAGCCAGCCACCAGGAATATCGGTAATGCCATCAAAACCAGCTACAGAGGCTTGGGCGAAAAGGCCGGTGAGGACATTACCGACGACACCGCCGACTGCGTGGGATGCGAAGATCTAGTTGAATATGACAAAGTTAGTGAAAGGGGCGGTGTTTGATGATTTCGAACTTACGTCGAGAGTGTCATCGTATCCAAATACGAATTTGAGTTGGGTAGCAAAGTTGCAGATTGTTCCGGCCATGACACCGAACAGCACCGCGGCAGCTGTTCAAGACGTTCGATATGTCAGGGCTTCCTTGCGTCGCATAAGACGGATGTGACTTACGAGCACCGACGAATCCAGAACCGGGAGTGATAGCCACCAGACCGGCTATAGCGCCACTACAGAAGCCGACAGCGGACCACTTGCGTTCGATCCGGTAATCCTGGATATTTTGTCTATTTGAGACGTCGTAGGGATGGAATATATGAGAACAGCGCACCCAGAGCATCCAAGTCAGTCCACCGACACTTGCAGCCAGGTTAGTCACGGTGCATGCCATAGCAGCACGAAGATTAGCTGCATGAGAGACGTCTACTTTCCTTTCTCGCTGCGGTAAACATGTCAATAACACATACCGCTAAGTGCAGAGCCTCCGTTGAAACCGAACCATCCAAACCAAAGCAGTACAGTCCCGAGGATCACGTAAGAAGTATTATGGGGCTTGTAAGCTAAACGCTCAGTTCCGTAACCGCGACGTTTGCCGAGGTAAATGGAGATGGCAAGCGCGGCCGATCCAGAGGATATGTGAACGGGGGATCCACCTGCGAAGTCGAGTCCTCCTAATACAAAACTCCATCCTGCAGCAACGTATTGATCAGTAAGGGATATCGATATATACCTGGGAGAACGGGTATATACCATTAGAATTCCATGTCCAACAAGCGATAGGGTCATAGACGAGGGTCGACCAGATGAAGACAAAGGCGATACAGGGACCTAATCGACCACGTTCTGAAACAGCTCCAAGAGCAAGCATGGGGCTAGCAAAGAGAGAATTAAAATATATACGTGTTGGAGCAGAGGATGCGCGCACGTTATTGCAGCGAACATGAGTTGATAAACAGCGAAGACGAGTGAAGGAACACGAGCTGAACCAATCGAGGGTTCCCCAGCAACGCCCTTCATACCAAAGTACTCTGTGAAGGGGAACGCGTTGAATATCGAATATATCTAAGAACGACGTTGATCGCATACTAAGGTTCCCGATATACGCGCTTCCGGTCTCGCTGAATGCCAATGAGAATCCCCAGAAAAACCACTGCAATAGTCAGAGATAGAGGATTTGTGGATGAACCATTGAACGTACTTGGAAGGACACGACGGCCAAAGTCATCACACTCATATAAATCATTGACAGCGCATTTTTCCTTCTGAGCAAGCCAGAATAGAAGTACCCAAGGCCAGGAATCATGATAAAGACGAGGGCAGTGCCTGCGAGGGTCCAAGCAATATCACCATTCTGGTATACAGTCTGTGTACCAGCATCGTCAGTGTAGACGATACTTCCCGCTGGAGAAGAGATTTTAATTCTTATGCTGATGAACGACAAGGTGATTGGAATCTTACATGGATCGTATGTGATGTTGACCATACTGGCGTGAAGTACGATTTCTCCGTAGCCGCAGCACGCACAGGAAAGTAAGCAAGGGAAAGAAAGGGAAAAGCGGGAAGACAAGTCATGATATACTCAAAAACTCCATCCTGTTCTAAACTCCATGAGGAGCAAAAATTGAAACTCTTGGCCGTCGTCCCTAATCGGGTCAAATAGTTCTCACAGTCAAGTCTCTTATCGTCCAATAATGCTTCCTCCTTTCCAATTTCCTCTAATTCTTCTCTGTGCCTTTTTCTTCTCATTTCAATGCAGGAACAATCATTTTCTATCAACATCCGTGCCCGCCAGAAGTGCCAGAAGTCAAAATCGATTCGAAACTTGGAGCAAAGAGACATAAAAGAACGCCGCGTCAATACGATGGGCGTATCTATGAAGAAATTGTTATCAACACTCACTATACTCAATATGGCTGGCTCGCAAGCGGGAGCTTTCCGTTCAAATTCATTTCCTACTTTTTCAAAATGAAGTCTAGAGATAGGCTGACGTTATCAGAGCAGGCAGATATCTGTCCTTCCCCCTGGCTGCATAGCAGAAACCATGATTTTCTTTCTGATGGACTGAAAGGTATGATCGTGTAGACCTCAAGAAACAGTACTTATTTTCCAAATGCATTCTTCGACAATTACTCTGCGTCGAGTTGAGCGCATACTTACTGATCGGCTGCAACGCTGCACTTTCGGATGGAACCGCGGATGTCAAATTCAAACACCAGTTTTTTTGGTCCCGTACACTATCGTCGGCGGTCGCATCGTGCTAGCACCGTACGTGGGATCTCGACCTGCATCGCTGAATCTAATGTACTGAGTTAAGACTTTGGCTGTGTATCAGCCAAGAGAAATGGGCGCGGTACCAGGGAATATGAAAATCTCTTCCCGATGTTCGAGTGGTGTGCAGGATATGCAGGATTGATGCACCAGTACTGGTGAACAAGACCCAGTGAGCTTTCAATTCGAAGACGTTCAACAGAGAACACTGGGCGCTTGAACCATATCGGAAAATCTGCCGCTCGGGCGCGGACGCGGACTTGTATCCTATTAGTCCAGAGAAATAAGGAGAAGAGAAAAGAGTGTTGCTTTTTTGTTCGGTCGACTTCAATATATATACGCGCTCCTATACATTGAATACATTGTATAACCTCTGAAGGAAACGATCTACTTTTACTTCATTCTTCTGTACAGGATTAATCTTGTCGTCAAATTTCCGTCTTCGTTAGGAACATTGTAGATACGTTACCAAGATATGTAATATACACCCATTAAGTTGCCCATAATACATACAAAATACAATGGAAAAAAATCATGAAACCCTTAATGATCAATCAAGATGCTTGATATCCTCCTTCGAGTCGATGCCCTTTTCCGTAGCACCGTCGTGGTGCATAGCGAATTCTGTAGATATGTTGATAGGAGAGTTTGTATCAAGGCTAAGGAAAACTTACGGTCAACTGTTGTAGACTTGAAACGCCACGCCGGAACTTTATTTTCGAAAAGCAGGTCAAGTTCACCATAACTGCGGTTTCTGTGAACGACCTTCGTCAGAAAGGGCATGGTTCAAGATGAGGAAAATCGAAACATACTTGGTTTCGGGCAGTCTGAGCAAGCAGTACAGCGTGGACAATAGGGCACTTCCGCCCCAGAAGAGACCCGACTTAGCTCCCCAGTTCCAGGCGGTAGTGTTGATCATGCGCGGGACGATGATACCGCAGATGATGTTCATGATCTGGTAGGAGATACGCGAAAGCGCGATGGATTTTTGGCGCAGTCGAGTCGAGGAAACTTCGCCTATAATGGTATAGCAAAGAGGACCAAGAGTGCAGTTGTAGATGAAGTTAAGAGCGATAAGGAGACCACCGACAGTCATCGTAGCATTAGTAGAGCTGATGAAGCCCAATCCACCAATGATGAAGAGAACTACAGCCATGCAGGCCATGCCTGCAGTGTACAATGTCCGGCGACCAAAGCGAGTGAGCACTGAATGACTTGAACAATCAATAATGGACCATTACGGATAAAAACCATTACTCACAACCCCAGGAGACTATGGTTCCAATAATGAACATGGAGTTCAGGACCATGTTCAAGTCGAAGGAAAGCTGGGTACCAACACCGGCCGACTGTAAGAACTGAACGCCTTGACCGATCAGGTTTTCACCAGATAGGAGCTGCATCGCGAAAGTCATCATAACAATTTCCGTACGTCGGCGATCAGTCTTGGTAAAGCATTGAATATAAGTGGTGCCTGCTTGTGCTTGCGTCTCAAGCTCGTTGGTATGAATCATCATTGCGATTGTGTTCTTGACATCGTCGCTTGAAACGTACTCCGGATTGGTAAGTCGTCTGACAGCATGCTCTGCGTCGTCGAGGCGACCACGACGTACGAGCCACCATGGAGAAGGAGGAGAGAAGAAGACGATAAGGAAGAGGGGGATAACCCAAACCCATTGGACGACAAAAGGTAAGCGCCAACCTAGATTGAACCTGCTAAACTAGTGTTGCACAGTAGATGGTGAACACACTTACTCCAGTCAGAATTGATATTGAGAGTAGCCGTTACGACACCAGATGAAAGTAGGATACCGACACCCCAACAGAGATTGACGTATGCAGTGAGATATCCACGAAGCTGAATAGGACAAACTTCGGACGCATATGCCGTAGTAAGGGTTTGGAAAACACCCCAAGGGATACCACACAGAACTTCACCAATGACTAGTGTTGTAAGGGATTGTGCAAAGACGGGGATGAAGATGAAACAGGCTAAACAATGCTATGGTCAGGCCAAGTTTGAGAGGGAGGGGAAAAGACACGTACTGAGAGCGACGATAGAGGTCATCATTACAATTTTGGGGCCATATCGATCCGCTGCCCAGCCGTTTATCTATGAGCAGTATGTTAACATCCTGTGTATACAATATTAAGAGCGAATGTCGTACCAAAAGTCCAATGATACCACCTGCAGAGCTTCCATTGCTCAATCCACTTTGCCACGCCGCTGGAATAGCATAACCAGTTGCAGTGCCGGGAGCAACGATACCAAAACGCTTCGTGAAATTAGCTGGTGATTATATTCCATCAGTCGAATGGACGTCACGGAAGAAAGACTACCATGAACATACGTTGACCATAGAACGAGCCAATAACGACGACATCATAGCCTTCCATGATCAACGCGCCAGAAAGAGCCATAGACCAGAAGATAGCTTTCTTGTGTGTTCTGAAAGCCTCACCAAGTGTCATCTTGTGCTCGACCTCGTCGGCCTTGGCGGCATCTGAGATGGTATTGGCATTGAGCTTCCGCAAAATTTCACCGTTGTCGGCGACGATGATATCTGGGGACGCGTCGTGGATACCGTACTGCGACATGATGGGGTATTAAAAGCGAAGACTAAACGAGTCCGGGGTCGGTACCATGGGGAAAATCCACCTTTTATTCCCGTGGGGAAGTACGGTGCCTGAGCCAGACCGCGGAGAAGCTCTGGAAAAATTTCGGAGAATTCACTGAGCGGACCGCTGGCCTACGGTAGACTGGACGAGAGTCGATGACAGCGAAAGATGGCGATGGACTCAAATTCAACTCGAATTCGACTCGACTGCAGAAGTCCAACATCCCAGTGCCTCCAAGAGAGCCTCTTCTCTAGCTTTTCCATAGATAACTACTTGCAAAATTCCATGATTATTGTCGGCGGGCGGGGTAGAAATTTAAAGGTCATTGATCGAATACAGGCACCCCCATGGCTAGTCATGGGGATGAACCGAACTCTACTGAACTCTGCACAGGGCAGCGCGGGGCGGGGGAGTTGTGCGATCAGGCTCAAGGAGTTCATGAATCTTGGTCTTTCCGATTGATGCAATCAATGAGAGAATTGAACATTCAACAAGCAAAGGAGTTCGTTCCCAAGATAGTACGAATTGAACGAAGAAGAGAAGCAGAATTACTGGATCATTGAGTCCATATTGAGTCAGAGCTTCTCGACGACAAGGAAGAAATAAGAACATAGATAGTCTGAGTATGATCTAGCGTTCCCACTCTCAAGAGTCAATTTATTATAGTTCCGTGCACTGTGGTATGGACGAGGGGTTAGAGATCGTTCTGCTCTGTGCTATGCTACCTATTGAGACCGACGATATCAAGTACCGTGACACTGATATCGTTGGTTTCAGTCTGTCACTAAAATATTAGTAGAAAAACTGAGCAGAGAATGAAGACCTGAACAAAGACACTTTGGGTAATATGGGAACTGCGTGGTTTGTGGCTTCAAAAAGAAATGCCATCAATAACGAGTATGTTGAGACGACAAGCAGAGCGGAGGTTACGATAAAAGCGATTGGGTTACACAACAGCCGCACTTGAGCTCTCTGCAAAACACGACTTGGATAGGGCATAAATACGTTCTAGTGCGGTTTTTTGGAGTAGTTACTATCGGGGAATCAGGTGCATGAACATATCCAAGAATGTGCTCCTCGTCCGAGGTACAACCTTCCATGACTTCCTGTCTCTATCTCAGTGGTGGTGACGTCGTTCAAAACGAAGACCGCTGTGAGAAGAGAAAGGTGGAACATTAGAATACACGTATCTCGAGGTAAACAGAATATACTCACCAGTAGCTGTAACGGTAAGATTCGAAACACAGGAAGTAATGAGTACGGGTTGGGAGAAAGGAGCTACGAAAAGCTGGCGGATTAAGCTTACCCGCAAGCCCGAGGCCCTGGCTGGTCCTGTGGTTCAATTCGACCTTAGAAAGAACCGAGTAACATACGGCTATCAGAACGTACCAAGTTGATATAGATTTTTGGATGCCCTAACGGTCCACTTCCTATTCCATTCAAGCGCACTCGTTTCGCAACATTGCATAGAACCAGCGAGATAAAATCCATACCTCCATCACAGACAGCCTTTCTACCTTCAACAACTCGAATCGGCTCCTCCGCAATCATTGCCATTGCACTAAGCGGATTCGGCTGCAACTCCATGGCTACTTGCTCAAAACGAGGTCCAGAACCGGTTGTAGGCCGTGTACGCTGGTTGTTTGACCAAGTTGAAGGGTGATTGGGTGCTTGGGTGCCGACTACTGGAGTGGAAGGAGTTGGCCCGGCGGGCATGGGCGTTGCGATATGGTTGGAAGGTATAGGGTGAGTGGTGGTAGAGGTAGAAGCAGCGCAGGAAAGAGTTTTAAGAACGTTGCCTTTGCTCGCGGAGCGTAGTGAACCACTAGCACGACTTAGCATGGTGGATGGATGTATATGTTCGGGCCAAACTTGTGTCAACAACCCACGGCTTGATCCGACTCAGTCACAGTGATATAATTTCTTGCACTACCCGTGCCTCCGTTCACGGTGATTTATGTCGGCTCTAATTTTTTTTCCCACCACTGCAAGTTCAAAAGTGAAATCATGTATCTACATTGAACCCTAAAATAATCTAAAACGGATACTACAATGGATTTAACAGGACTTCAGGATATTCAATATCTTTTGTTGTACAATCATTTGAATATAGTCAAGAATAAATATTAGTACTGAGATTGCAAGATAGATATAGAAATTCGGTGTTTGATTAGGAAAAAGGGCTGCTTTGATTTCAAGTACATTTGGGTCTGCAGTGACAGTCACAAATAGATCAGGCTTTCCGAAATGACAGGAAGGAGCTACCTAAGTCTTGATATAACTGAAACATGTCTTAAACTACCAATATATGAAAAAGGAAAAATTGTTGGAATGAAGAATCTGAATAACACTGTGAACAACATTGTGTTGCATAAATGCAAGAGACACAGTCATGCTGATTTGATTTCTTTGTCTCATTTTCCTTGTATATATGTACAACCTTGTGTCAGCCTTTCCTCAGTATGAATACCTTTGACTGAGGTGAGTTTGACATGAAACCTACAATACACAAGGAATACTGACTTTATTACAATACTTACAGTGTATTCATTTAATAGATTTATGTTACCGGGTTTTCTACAGATTATGGGCATATAGTCTGTTTGCTCTAGAAGCAACATAAAATCCCAAAGACTGATCTTTGATCTTGTATCTCCATCTATCTTGTGTCCACCATTGATGCTGTTATCATGTTTCTTTGTCTCTGCTTGTGCCACTCATGCAAAACATTATGACTGAATCACCCTTATCAACCAATTCTGTCAGTGACTTGCTAGCTCTCTGTTAAGACTGTTCCGGTGAGGTTCCATAAGGTCTCAGATGAGTAGGATAGAAGTGGAAGTGGATAGATGGACATGAGCTCATATGGTATTGTATGGTCAACAATTGGTTAGTAGGTAGAAATATTATTGAAGTCAAACAAGAACCTTAGCACCACTATCAGTAGTGCCCCCACTATGTTGTATGGTCCCATTTACATTTGTAGAGTAAGGACATCTGGAAGTTGACTGGATAAGTTTGGACAACTGAGGAATAAGACTGAAGAGTCCCAGATGGAATTCTAGTGATGATCTAAGTAGATTGGGTGTCGTGACAACCAAGTACTTACATCATTTTCTTTCTCCTTTCACATGCTTCTATAAGATCATGACCCAAATAAACTAATCATTCCTCCCTTATTCCCTATTCATTCATCACTATTCTCTCTTCCCACACTATTGTCAGCAACTCGCTAGCTCTCACAAGAGACAACCAGGCGTCACGCAATAGATGATGAGCAAGAGGGCAAAAAAGCAATGAGGATAGATAAAACAACCCAACTACAAGTCTAGCTACTGAGGAGAATAGACAAGAATAGAGCTAAGGAATGTAACTACAAAATACTAAGTCTTATATATGAATGGGATATGAAACCGTGAGGATCTACAATAAGAGTCACTCATATCCATAAGTAAGGCTGTTATAGCCATGCACTGGAAGGAAATAGATAAAGGTTCCGGAGCTCTGTTTGAGGCTTCGAAGTCCGGAAATTATAGTAATGGCAAAACGAAGAAATGGAAAGGCTACACAGGCCTTGGGAAGTGATGGGACTTCAGCAAAGCTTTCGGCAATGCTCCCTACACGTTATCTGGGTGTCCCTGCAAAGTGCGAAGAAGAATGAAGTTCCAGAGCATTGGAAGCATCCAGACGTGATTAAGTGTAATAGAGAAGGAGTATAGAAGGTAACTTTTATTTCAAGCTGGGGAACCAAACTAAACAAGTTGACATAAGTACTAAACTGCCTAATTGTTAAATAAAAGACAATAAGTGAGAAGGATTCGAAATAATACAATAACAGTGTTTTCCAAGAGCCGACAGGCGTGAGAATGCATTGGTCATGATGTCCGAGTGTCATGTGATGTATCCGAGGTTGTTCCGAAGTTATTGAGCCAAGGAATGGAGTACGAAATTGATCAAGATCTGAGTTGAACTTGGTAACAAACACGAAATGGATCGAAAGGATGATTGATTGACTGCGGAAATCAGTCCGAAAAGCATAGTGGAGCTTGGCATATTTATAACAGCTGTAGGTATTTGGTGAGTAAACAATAAGGCAATATAAAAAGAAGCATGGAGGCAGGACAATAGTGACACCATCTTGTCAATGAGTTGACAGGCACAAGAGAGTCACACCTAGGTGAAACGACAATGTGAGAGCGTGTAATCTAGACAGAAATGAAAATATAATAAGTGCTAGTGTAAGCACTTTAGTGATTAGGTAAGTAAAGAAAAGAAAAGGAAAAGAATAATAAAAAGATTGTTTCATGACATTACCCCCTCCCTAGAGTGTGAGTTCCACGAAGCACTTGTTGTTGTACAAAATTCTCAGAGGGTAATTGTGGTACTGTCATTTTGGTATCCAGCTGGGGCATAGGTTGGAATAATTTGGTAGGGAACAAGGAGATAGGAATTTCGAGTTGGCTGAGAGTGGCAGGTTTGGGTTTAGTCAGGTTTTTATCATGAAATTCCTTCAACAAATCGGAGGAATGTGTGATATTGGATCTAGGCTCCCAAGTATCTTTGTGTGGTCTGTACCCTTTCCATTGTACTTTGTACTTGATTCCTCTTCCCACCTTCCATGAGTCAAGGATCTCTTTGACTTCAAATTCTTCTTCTTCTCCTACAACGACAGGAGGTGGCCGGGTGTTTCAAGGTTGAGATGGGAATTGTGGCTCCCTATAAGGGGTGAGGAGGACTTCATTGAAAACGTTATGAATATGTTTCCATGTTGAGGGGATATCTAGTTTATAAGAACTAGCACCTACTTTCTTCTGAACTGTAAACAGTCCAAACTGTTTGTCCCCCAACTTTTTCATTGGCTGGTCTGTTGATAAATTAGTTCCTTCAAGCCAAACCTTATTGCCTGGCTTATACTCTACCCCAACTCTTTGCTTCTTGTCATGAAACTTCTTCATATCGTTGTTGGCCTTCCCTAAGGCCCCTCCTACTTCCTCTTGAACTTTCTTCATTCCATCTGCAAATGCCTGTGCTGTGGGGTTGTCTGAAGTCATTTGAGGTGTGGTGCCTTTGTAGGGGTGTCTGCCATCGTCAGCATAAAAGGGGGAAACCTTCATTGCAGAGTGTACTCAATTGTTATAAGTGAATTCTGCAAGTGGTAACCACTCGTGCCAGTCATTTTGATGATAACTAATGAACAAACAGAGATAATGCTCAATCTCCTGATTTGTTCATTCTGTCTGGCCGTTAGTCTGTGGATGGTATGCTGTGGTGTAGTTTGCTTCTATTCCCAATTGACAATAAAGTTCTTTCATAAATTGGGAATTGTGGTGACAAAGGGAGAAAGCACAGAGGAGGCACAGGCTCAAAGCACAAACCAAGGCGAGGGGTGGGGCTAGCACCACACATGAAGGCTGAAAGAAATAGGGATCTTAGACAACAGTGATAGTGCAAGGGCCAATCACTAGGGTCACACAAGGAAAACTAGTTCCAAAGACCAAGAGTGTTGTGATGTGCTATACAGGATACAGTACTTACCTTATTTTTCCTACATCTCCTCCTTCCCTCATCGTTGCTACTGTTTGGATACATCTACATCATTCCGCATCCTTCTATCACATTCCAAACGCTTCCATCAACTTCCCGCGCTGTCGCTTACTCATCGAGACTCTTGTATATATAGTACAGTAACTGACACCTAGTTCCCCATCTTGACCTCTTGGTCTTTGGAACTAGGTTAGTACTTGTATCATCGTTTACCTTCAATATACTTACTTGGTCTTTGGAACTAGTTTTCCTTGTGCGACCCTAGTGATTGGCCCTTGTGCTATCACTGCTGTCTTGATCCTTATTTCTTTCAGCCTTCGTGTGTGGTGCTAGCCCCACCCTCGCCTCAGCTTGTGCTTTGAGCCTGTGCCTCCTCTGTGCCTTCTCCATTTGTCACCACATTCATCACCACAAAGAGGTCAAGATGGGGAACTAGGTGTCAACTACTGTACTATATATACAAGTGTCTAGATGAGTAAGCAACAGCGTGGGAAGCTGATAGAAGTATCTAGAATGTGATAGAAGGATGCGGAACGATGTAGAAGGATCCAAACAGTAACAAAGATAAAGAAAGGAGGAGGTGTAGGAAAAATAAAGTAAGTACCGTATTCTGTGTAGCATGTCATGACAGGAATGATACTGAGGTCCACGATCATGTATGATCTTTTGTGAAATGCCATGGATAGAAAAAATTCAATCGTGGTATATCCTCGCCATTCCTTCTGATGTGACTGTTGTGTGTGATGGAACCAGTCGCAGTCTTTTGGAAAAATGATCAACAAACACTGAAATAGCATTATACCCTCCTGACTCTGGTAATTCCCCTATCATATCAGTGCCGATTATCTGCCACAGTTCAGTCGGTACCACATGTGGATGAAGTTGTATTCTGTAGTTATATTCCTTAGCTCTATTTTCATCTATACTCCTCAGTAGCTAGACTTGTAGTGTCATGAAACGTTCTTTTCATTATTCTTTTCATTTATTTACTTACCTAATCACCAAAGTGCTTACACCAGCGCTCGTTATATTCTCATTATCATCTAGATTACACGTGTCAACCTTATTGTTCTCGCATTGTTGTTTCATCCATTGATAAGCCTTAGAATGGGCTGTGCATAAAAATCCGAAACTTTCGGATTTTGTGCATAGCCCAATAGACAACTCTACATAGGGAACCCCTGTACATTGTGTAATAGTCATAATGTCCAGCTCCGGATCAATGATGAATCAAAACCGATGCTCATTGATCAGGCACAGTGTCTAAAAATGACTATAACAACACTAAAACCCCATCCTGTGTGTGAATCAACTATCCTAAAGTAAGATCCGGGAATAGTACAGTCAATAAAAAGAATTGCCGAGTTATCTGCAGGCCCATTTAGGAAGACTAGAATGATTAGAATAAAAGCAATAACAGCTCAAGGAACATGTGGAAGCACAGGAAAAGCACATGGATTAAATATCTCAAGCATGTGGTAGCACAGGAAAAGCATATGGTGTCCCGGACCAAGGGAGTAGTAACCATGTGCAAAGGAATAAATCCCTCAGCACTGCCCAAGGTCCAGACCGTTCCTCAGGGACATAAATAGGACAGGCCAGAGCCAGAAGCAGAAAGCTTTCTTCCCCCCCCCCCACTTTGGTAGTGATTGCTAGTCCTACTTGAAGGGAGTTTGCTTCCAGCATAGAGAAGTCAGATTTAGACACTTAGTCAGAATCAGACAAAGCACAGAATAGAAAAGTGAAGTCAGAAAGAATTGATAACTCAGAAAGAGTGTGTACTAGTTGACTTGAAAAAGAAAAGAAAGCAGGAGTTAGGCAAAGCATAGCTCAGTAAAGTCAGCCAGTCAAAGTCCAATTGAAGAATCAGTTAGTCATAACAAGTTCAAGTTTTACAGAACTTGTGAAAGAAAGTCTGCTACAGAAACCCCTACTCTATTAGGCAGAGTTAGCTTCACACAATTAAATTATATATATCTTTTATACACCCCTTTTGAACTTAGTGTTGGACTTGGTTGTGTGTGTGTGTGTGTGTGTGTTGGTGTTAGTGTGTGTATTGCTACACCTGCATTTTGCCCTCAGCCCCAAGTCAGCATATCACCATGCACGACTCTCTTGTGCCTGTCAGCTCATTGACAGGATGACATCATTATTGTTCCGCCTCCATGCTTCCTTTTATATTGCCTTATTGTTTACTCACCGAATACCTACAGCCTTACTTATGGATATGAGTGACTCTTATTGTAGATCCTCATGGTTACAGCATGAGATGTCTCTCACGGCTTCATATCCCATTAGTATATGTGGTGACGAAGGGAGAGAGCACAGAGGAAGCACATGCACAAAGCACAAACCAAAGTGAGGGGTGGGGCAAGCACCACACACAAAGGCTGAAAGAAAGGGGATCTTAGACAACAGTGATAGTGCAGGGGCCAATCACTAGGGTCGCACAAGGAAAACTAGTTCCAAAGACCAAGTAAGTATATTGAAGGTAAACGATGATACAAGTACTAACCTAGTTCCAAAGACCAAGAGGTCAAGATGGGGAACTAGGTGTCAGTTACTGTACTATATATACAAGAGTCTCGATGAGTAAGCAACAGCGCGGGAAGTTGATGGAAGCATTTGGAATGTGATAGAAGGATGCGGAACAATGTAGATGTATCCAACCAGTAACAATGATGAGGGAAGGAGGAGGAGTAGGAAAAATAAGGTAAGTACTGTATCCTGTATAGCATGTCATGACATTACCCCCCTTCTACAGTCAATGTCCCAGCAACTATTTCTGTGAGGTTTTCATAAGGTTGCCAGGGTAAAGAGTTGAAGATGGCAGCTGAAATTTTTCGTGGTGCATTTGCGTGGTTTGCATAGAAATCTGCAATTGCGTCATCGCTTGTGCCCACTAAGTTTTCTTCATGCTCCCAACTGTTGTGGCCTTCGTCGTACCCCTTCCACTTTACCAGGAATTGCAACTTTTTCCACCGTCCAAGGATCTGACTGTCCAGGACCTCCTCCACATCATAGAACTCTTCTCCCTCCACAATTTCAGGTTCCGGTGGTGGTGGTTCGATTCCATTGACTTTGTTCCCTTTCCAGGGAGACAAGCAGTTGGTATGGATGTTATCGTGGATTTTCATCCAGGTAGGTAGGTGTAATCAATATGTGAGTGGGCCCGTTTTCTCTGCGACTTCAAATGGACCTAGGCGTTTACTCCCCAGTTTCTGGTTCTTTTGCTGTACTTTTAATTTGCTCAGGGATAACCAAACTGGTTGTCCTACTTTGAATTCCTGTACTTTTCCCTTTACTCCCTCTCTGATGCACTCCTTGCTCATCTGTAGTGCTGCTTCTGCATCCTCACATGCATGCTGTAGCAGTTCCAGTTGGCGCTCAATGGAGGGGTATTTTGTCTTGACGCCATTTGGAATGGTGAACTCAGGGGTGTAACTGTAAAGTGTTTTGAAGGGGGAGTGGCTGTGTGCGGAGTGGATGCAAGCATTCATGACAAACTTGGCAGTAGGGATTAAGAGGTCCCAGTCGTCCTGTTGGCGACTTACATACATGCGAATGTAACGTTTGATTTCCTGGTTGGCGCGTTCTGTCTGTCCAGTTGTCTCAGGGTGATACGCTGTGGTCAGGGTGGAGTCAATTCCTAGTCGCTTCAGTAGCTGGCGCATAACGTCTGCCACAAATTGGGGTCCTCTATCAGAGATGAATCGACGAGGTAGGCCATGTAAGTGGAAGATTTCTTGATAAAAGAAATCTGCTACTCCTTCTGCAGTTATCTCGGTTGTACAGGGGAAACAGTGAACCATCTTTGTGTAATGGTCAACAAAGGTGATGATCGCATTATGGCCGTCCTGTGTCATGGGCAGTTCCCCAATAAGATCTACACCAATGTCCTGCCAGGGTCCTTCTGGTACGGGGAGAGGTTGAAGGGGTGAAGAGTGGTGGGGGTTTAGGCGTTTGCATTGGCAGTGATCACATCCATCGACGTACTTGTCTACAAAAGAGCGCATCCCAAGCCACCAGTAGAGTCTGCTGACTAGTTCCAGGGTACCATGCATCCCTGGATGACCTGCGGTAGGTGCATCATGACAGTGTTCCAGGATTGTTTTCCTTAGCACGGTATCTGGTGGGACGTAGACTTTGTTACAGTAGTAAACCAAACCATTTTCTTCTCTCCACTCGGCTGGACCACTGGTGAGACTCTGGGGACCTTTGATACCTTTCAGACCATCCAGTACTTCGGCCTCTCAGTTGCTGATCTGCCGAATGCGGTCGAGGAGGGGGTTATGGAGGAGGACCATGGTTGCCGCATTAAGGAAGTGTTCCGGTTTTAGCACAATCTGTTCCCTGTTGTCCTCTGCATCTGTGACCTGGTGCTGCACCATATGTGACAGTGCATCAGCTTGAGTGTTAGCTTTGCCTGGGCAATGTTTAAGGCAGAAATCAAACTGAGAGAGTCATAGTGCCCATCGTGCCTGTCAACGACTGAGGTCTTGGGCTGTCTTCCAGTATTCGAGGTTCTGGTGGTCAGTTATGATTTCAAAGGGTTCTGGGGATCCTTCTAAGAAGCTTCTCCAGTCTTTCAATGCCTCGATGATGGCCAACATTTCCTGGTCATATATTTCATAGTTTCACTCGGCTGGATCCATGGAGGAGGAGTGATATGCGATGGGGTGCCAAAGTCCATCCTCCTGTAGCTGCAAAAGTGTACCTCCAGTAGCGAAGCCTGATGCATCCACTTCAATCCAAGTTGGTTTCGATGGGTCCCATAGTGTGAGGATTGGTGCCGATGTAAAGGAGTCCCTTAGGGAATCAAAGGCTTCCTGCTGTTCTGAACCCCAAACCCATTTAGTGTCTTTGTGGGTAAGGTTGTTCAGGGGTCGAGCTTTCTTCGCAAAACCTTTGATAAATCTCTGATAGAAGTTAGCAAATCCCAGGAAGCCTCGGAGATTGCGTAGCATTGTAGGGGCCTGCCAATTACTAACTGCCTCTATTTTGACTGGGTCCATTCGCACTTCTCCTTCACTGATTACCAAGCCTAGGTATTTGATGGAACGTCATTCGAATTTGCATTTCTCTGGTCGCAGATATAGGTCATATTTGCTGAGGCATGTAAGCACATCATTGACTATACTCCGATGTTCCTCAAGAGTTTCAGTGAAAACTAGGATGTTGTCCAGATAGACGGCCACCTTCCCAGCTGCAATGAGGTCAGCAAATATGGAGTTCATGAGGGCTTGGAACATAGCGGGTGAGTTTGTTAGGCCAAAGAACATGATGAGGGGCTCAAAGAGTCCTCGATTTGTTGCAAATGCTCCCTTCCATTCGTCACCCTCTTTAATCCGCACATTGTTATACCCCCAATGAATGTCCATTTTGGAGAAGACCTTGGCTTTATGTAGTTGGCTGACGATGTCCGTGACGAGGGGAAGTGGGTACTGATTTTTCACTGTGTATTCATTGAGTTGCTGGTAATCCTGCACAAATTGAAGTTTACCATCCTTCTTTTTGACAAAGAAGACAGGCGACGCCAATGGGGATTTGGAGGGATGGATGTAGCCTTTGCGCCGATTCTCTTCCAAGAACTGATCAAGCTCTTCCTGCTCATTTGGGGACATGGGATAGATTTTGGTCTGCAGGGTTTCAGGAGCATCCAGTTTCAGATCTATGGCATGGTCCCAAAGCTTATGTTCTGGTAGTCATTCTGATTCTTTCTCGGAGAAGACCTTTGCATGTTTCTGGTATGTGTGGTGACGATGGGGGAAAGCACAGACTTGAAGCACAAACCGAAGTGAGGGGTGGGGCTAGCACCACACATGAAGGCTGAAAGATAAAATGATCAAGACAGCAGTGACAGCGCAGGGGCCAATCACTAGGGTCGCACAAGGAAAACTAGTTCCAAAGACCAAGTAAGTATATTGAAGGTAAACGATGATACAGGTACTAACCTAGTTCCAAAGACCAAGAGGTCAAGATGGGGAACTAGGTGTCAGCTACTGTACTATATATACAAGGGTTCGGATGAGTAAGCGACAGCGTGGGAAGCCGATAGAAGTGTCTGGAATGTGATGGAAGGTTCTGACAAGTGATAGATGGAAATAAAAGGATATGGAAACATGGAGAAGGGTTCAGGTAGTCACAAAGGTAAAGGAAAGAGGGAATGTAGGAGAAAACGAAGTAAGTACCATATCCTGTATGGCATGTCATGACAGTATGATGAGGGGACCATCTCTTCAAAGGACTTCGACGGCTTCTCTTTGTAGGCAGCCTCTGCAAGTTGTTGAGAATACGTGTACCCTGCAGAACACCAAAGTTCTTCCGACATATGGCCAATGATTCCAGCTCAAAGTAGTGCTCTCCTCCACTTCCTGTTGCCTACCAGTTGATACAGAGGGGTGCTTTCAGTGTATTCATGTATCTCTGGGTCAGGCATGGGGAGTGGGAGAGTTTCTTCGGGCACTTGGGGTTGGTCATCAGGCTCCAGAATGGAGAAGTGAACTTGGGGAGCTGAAGTGGCATCCCAGTCTGGGTTCATTTCTACGATATGTGCAGTGGTTCCTCCCACATTGCTTTCCTTGGGTTCGGGGATTTCTTCAATGGTCATGGGGTGTGGAGCCTTTCTGGGAGAGGTGATAGCCAATCGCCCTTCTCTCCAGTCAATGTCCGGGTTGACCTTTCGGAGCCATGGAAGTCCAAGAATGATATCTTCCGAACCAAGGTTGGTGACAAGGTATTCAAGGAGCTGGGGTGGGTTTTGGTCTATTGTGGACAGTAGACGTACAGAGTGTGTGATCTGTCCTGCAGTGTTAGGAGATCCATCAATGTTATAAAGAGTGATTGGATGGCAGAGCCGATGAGAGAGAATTTGATGTTGTTTCACGAAACATTCATGAATGAAGAGACCTGTGGCACCAGAGTCTATCATTGCTGCGCTGTCGGTATTTGTTATGATCATGCACAAAGGGATTGTTGGGAATGATCACGGGATGATCACGGGAAAACACGAAGTGAAATACTTCGCGAGGTAAAACAATCCTAGACAAAGTAGTTGGGCCTTGACTCCACTATTAGTAGAGTCCTCGACACTTCGCATGTCCGCAAGAGAAGAAAGATAAACGTGTTCCGTTCACGATGACTATCGCGGAACTGTCAGAGGTTGATGTCAACACACAAAACCTCAAACGGCTAAGTGTCTCAGACGTCTTAGAGAGTAAACCCAGAAGTCAAGTTGAATAACAAAGCTAAGGTCACTACAAGACCTTAGCTGACCTTATATACAAAAGTACGAATCTAATCTACAATAGAGTCATGGGTCAAACACTATGACAAACAAGTCCGTGATAGATACGAATACAGATGCTAACTGAGTATGAGTAATCAACAGGATGTCAGTGTTGGGTTGTAACCGAGTACGGGACCCAATGAGTAACATAGAATGCGTAAAGGAAAACAAAGAAATAGTATACCCAAGCGCCCTTACGACAGGCACCTACACACTAAGAGTTACTCGTAGTGTTAGTCGTTCCTGACATTACCCCCTTACCAGACAACTCGTCCTTGAGTTAGCCTTGACTTCCCCCTCGTCATCCTCGACCTCCCCTAAATGGTCTGGAACGATGAGCCATCTGCCGAAGTCGGGTCTCTCCCTCAACTTCTGCAGGAAAAGATGTCCAAAAGTCGACATCTCATTGTGACGGAACATTCAACCTACTTACGTCCATTCGTGAGGTCGGCGCTGTCGTCGGTAGAGCAGTCGGTACTGAGACCGACATAGGAGTGGGTTGTGCAGTCCCAACCGGTATGGAAACTGACATTGGTTCTGGTGGCATCTGGGTCATCGATCTGGACGATGACACTGTGCTAGAAAGAGGTATGTCCACTGACACAGATGTGGTAGAGGGGCGAGTGCCAGTGGTTGTAGGAGGGGGATCGGGAGATAAAGCGGGTGCTTTACCTTTAGTGTCCGTCTTTTTCACTGGATGGTTCACGCGAACTCGCCTCCCAGTGAGTCACTTACCAATAGCAACGAGTGCATCTCCCACCTCATGGCGGGAGCCCCGTATAGTAACCAGTTGTGCCCCAGAAGATCCCGATGGTGGAACCGAGATACGAGCACGAGAGAAGTCATGGATCTGCTTGAGACTCGCACCTGCACGACCAACTAAATGACCAGCCGATGCATCGGGCACCTGTCATGAAACGATCTTTTTCCATTATTCTTTTCTTATTCTTTTCCTTTTCTTTTCTTTACTTACCTAATCACCAAAGCGCTTACACTAGCGCTTATTATATTTTCATTGTTATTTAGGTTACACGCGTCAACCTTATTGTTCTCGCGTTGTCGTTTCACTTAGGCACGACTCTCTCGTGCCTGTCAGTTTATTGACAGGACGACGTCATTATCGTTCCGCTTCCATGCTTCTTTTTATATTGCCTTATTGTTTACTCACCTAATACCTACAGCTTTACTTATGGATACGAGCGACTCTTATTGTAGATCCTCACGGTTACGGCGCGAGATATCTCTCACGGCTTCATATCCCAATAGTATATAAGACTTAGTATTTTGTAGTTATATTCCTTAGCTCTATTCTCGTCTATTCTCCTCGGTAGCTAGACTTGTAGTTGGGTTGTCTTATCCATCCTCTTTTTGCTTTTTTGCCCTCTTGCTCATCGTCTATCGTGTGACGCCTGGTTGTCTCTTGTGAGAGCTAGCGAGTCGCTGACAGCACCAAAATCTGGATCGTTAGCTTCTCAAGGTCTGCACTAGTAGTAGGAAGGCGTAGCTGTGCATTAACAGGTGCGCTGCTTGTAGCAGCAGGTGTAGGAGCCACCTTTTTCCCCTTCTTCCTGGGAACAGGTGCTGCGGTAGAGGTTGTTGTAGTGCTTCTCAAGGTCACAGCGACCTCGCTGAGGGTGTTTATAAGAGTGTCAATCTTGACTGAAAGAACGTCCAAGGATGCCGACATGTTAAACGTAGGATTAGAAGCAAGAAAAAATGATAGGGTGGGGTTAAAAAGATTTGTGGTAGAGTAGAAGACCAGGGGCATAGTGAGTGCCAGTGGAGTATTGTACAAGCTTCGTTATTATGTCAGAGGTCGATGTCGACACACAAAACCTCAAACGGCTAAGTGTCTCAGATGTCTTAGAGAGTAAACCCAGAAGTCAAGTTGAATAACAAAGCTAAAGTCACTACAAGACCTTAGCTGACCTTATATACAAAAGTACGGATCAAATCTACAATAGAGTCGTGGGTCAAACACTATGACAAACAAGTCCGTGATAGATACGAATACGGATGCTAACTGAGTATGAGTAATCGACAGGATGTCAGCGTCGGGTTGTAACTGAGTATGGGACCCGATGAGTAACATAGAATGCATAAAGGAAAATGAAGAAATAGTATACCCAAGCACCCAGTCACAGGACACAAGCGCCCTTATGACAGGCGCCTATGCACTAAGAGTTACTCGTAGTGTTAGTCGTTCCTGACAGGAACATACTGACAGCGAGGACGTTAAAACGATGATAAAGATAGATGATTATTTGGTATCACTATAAGTGCTATCAAAATTGATATTTAAACTAAAGAACTACCTATTCGATACCATAGCTTTATACTAAAGGTAAGTCAGGATCGTGAAGCGATGCCATGCCCGAATGGGTTAGCTCGTAAGTCAAGAACAAAGGAAGCGATATAAAAGGGATAGTGTAAATGTCGTGACACGGTACTTACATCATTTTCCCTACGTTTCTTTTCTTTCACGTGCTTTCTTTCCTTTCATCACATGATCGTGTTTATGACTATTCATCGCTCAGCGCTCCTTTCATCCATGATTGTTCCATCCCTTCTCACCTGATACCATCTTTCCCATTGTTCTCTCCAATCCTTCTCACGCTGTCACTCCATTATTGTTCCCTGGAATCATTCCCATTCGCTCCTCTTTAAATCCCTCTCGCGCTGTCGCTCTGTTATTATCTACTGGAACTATTCCCATTCGCTCCTCCCTATTCCTTCTCGCACTTTGCTCTGGAACTATTCCCATTCGCTCTTCATCTTTGCGCTCTCGCACTCTTATCTTCTCACCTCTGTTTATTATCTTCACGCTCCACCGTTTACATTCTTATTCATTCTCAGCTCTTATTGTCAGACGAGTATATATAGTACCGTAGTTAGCTCCTAGTTCCCTATCTCGACCTCTTGGTCATTGGGGACTAGGTTCGTCACTGTATCTCTGTCTTTGCTACATTCAATACTAACTTGGTCATTGGGGACTAGCTTGCCTTACTTGAACCCTTGTGATTTGGCCCTTCGTGCCATCACTGCTGTTGAGATCACTCTATCCTTTCCGCCTTAGTGCACTAAGTGTTGTCGCTGTCAAGGGCTTCGCTAGTTGTGTTTTGGCTTGTGCTTGTGCTTGTGCTTTTGCTCCGTCGTCTCTGTCCTCGTCGCCACAGTAAATACGATAAGGATGATAAGAGATAACGAGTAATTGCTTCACATTGGAATTCCTTCGCAAAGTAATTGCATAGTGGTAACAGGATATAAGTAATATCTAAGTAGCGGAATGGATCGCAAGGCTTCGTAAAGACTTAGCTTGCATAGATATAACAGTATCCCCCTCTTAGGCTTTTGCCCTCAAAAGCCTAGGCGATTGTTAATGATTGACGAATCTAAAATTAGATAAAATGGAAAAGTAAAAAAGAAAAGTAAATTTTCAAAGTGCCATGCAAGTTATGATTGAGGTAAACGAAAAATTTAGAGTCGAACCTGCCTTCAACGAATGAATGTGTATAAAATGCGAGGAATTTCTTTGTTTTTTTCCTAAGTCCTCATCACTCTACGATGTCTTTTACCATCACAGCCACCGAAACAGTGCAGGAACGACGAGCACGCCTCATTTGTGAACAGGCAGAATGAGCCTGCCTCCCTCAACTTGAGATCGATGCTCAAGAAGCCGCCTTCGAGGAGGAGATGGTTGGATTGGAGGAAGAAGCTGCTCGTGAGGCGGAGGAGAAGAGACTCGAGGAAGAGAGAAAGCTCAAAGAGGAGAAACAGGGCACGAAGAAGCGGGAAGAAGAAACACTTGTCGAGGAGGGCATCATGAAGGCGAAAGCTGATGCTCTGAAGCAGTTGGCTGAAGCAGAAGCCAACCGGGATCATCATAGGGCTCAAGCCCTGACTGAATTACAAGAACATCGAGAGCATGCAGCTTGTGCTGCATCACGAAGAACTGGGACCGCGAGAAGCTTGTGGGAGCCTTCGGGCTCAAAACAAAAAATTTACAAGTCGGCCTCTGTGGTTCATGATACCCCGGATGTTGAGATACTGGTTTTGAAAAGGAAACGGTCAGTTCCTCAGGTACTTAAGTTTGTTTCTTCGCAATGTGTTTTACTGATTAAGACAAACACAGGTTGGTTCAGCTCCGGACCCCAATAATGGAGACGACAACAACAATGACAATGAAGATGATGATGAGGACAATGACCCCGACAACATACCTGCTCCCACGCCTTCACGTAATCCCGAAGGATGTGTTTGTTGTGTTTCCCAAGGGAACACTTTGAACTGCATCGCGCAACCTGGGAAACCCCGGACTCAGGCCTGCCTGGCTTGTCACCTTCAACGACAGAGGTGTAGCTGGGCAGGGGATAATGCAGCCCGGAGATCTAGGAAGAAGAAGCCGAGGGTTGATGAAGACGGTTTGTACGAGGGTCCCACGAGGCGTGTAGTGGAGAGGAGTATTGGAGGTGCTGAGTGGGGAATAAAGTTGGATCTGCTCGCGGAGCAGAACGAAGCCCTAATAAGGCAAATGGCCACTCTCCTTGGTTTCGCGAGTCAAGCAGTCTTCGCAATGGAAGAGCTGGTTCGTATTGTGCAGCAACGGGCAACAAAGTAGGTGAGGAAGAAGAGGAAGAAGAAGAAGATGATGATGATAATGAAGAAGATGAGGAGGGGAGAAAGAGGAGAAGTATTTGCGAAGGAAAACGTCGTGCGACGTAATTCCCGCAAAGGGTAGTAGTAGATATTGGACTTGTAATTATTTTTTATCTAATTTTGTAATAGTTTCTTTATTGGTTTTTTGTTGTCTGTTGGTTTTTGTTTGCTTTTTGTTTTGTTTAATTTTATAAGTTTTTTGCCTTTTTTGGTGGTTTCAGATCGTAAGGGTTTTGTTTTAGGAATAAGTGTAAGGAGTTAAGATTTGTTCCACGAGGAAGGAATCGCGATGGTTTTGGAGGTAAGGAAATGTGATAAGTAAGGATTTGTTCCGCGAGGGAAGAATCGCGATGGTTTTGGAAGGGAGGAATTGTGAGAGTTCGAAGTTAGCTTCGTGAAGGATGAATTGCGGAACTCGTTGGAGTGAAGGTTTGGGATTTAGTAGGTAATTTAGTAGGTAGTACGGAATGTAGTGTGATGGATTGCGAAGGTTTCGCGATGAGTTGTTGAACTAGTAGAATAAAAAATTAGTATTTCCAATGAATGAAGTAGTAAGAATTAAGTGGTCGTTAATCATGATGGTCCAGGTTTGTGAGGGTAACAAATATGGAAAGCTGGAACCAACTCGTCCACGTGAATTTCATTCGTGGCAACCCAGGAAAACTCTTTGTCTGTACCTTCATATCCTGCCCACCGGATGTAATACCATAGTGGACATTTTTTGTATCAACGATCCAATTTCGAATCCAATACCTCTGCGATGTTGTATTCCTCTTCGCCTTCAACTTCCACCAGAGGTGGAGGAGTTTGTTCGCGATGAGGGATCAAGTTCGGAGTATATGGTTCGAGTTGGGATACATGGAAAACTGGGTGGATACGACTGAGGTAGGAAGGGAGTTGTAACTTGTACGAGAGAGTTCCTATGCGCTCAAGAACTTTAAAAGGTCCAAGGTACTTCTCGGAGAACTTTGCGGTAGGTCGAGTGGTTTTAATGTGCTTTGCTAGTACA
>JAOTPV010000110.1:0-206336 GCA_028011355.1 Lentinula aciculospora
GTCTCTGTGCTCTGGCTATGAATGTGAGCTTCGCCGACGTACCATTGTATAGGAGCTAATGGCGTGCGTTGTGCCTTTGTGCAGGACCCTGTAAGTGCAAGAAGGAATATGCAGAAATATTCCACCCAGGATGCCACTTTTCCATCCACTCGCGAAGCTAAGTTTGTCAATGCTCTCATCGATGCCGTCCAGGCTGGAGATCCCGAAGCTTTTACCGGTGCGGTAGTCGAGTTTGACCAGGTCACAAAGTTGGACAATTGGAAAACGAGTATTCTCCTCAAGATCAAGAGGGGAATTCAGGAAGAACCTGGTCTCACGTAGCCACTGGAGTTGAGGTATATACAGACCATTTATGGAGTCTCAACCGCTCAGACGTGTATGATAGTATGTATTTATAAATACGCTGCTGTTGAAGTCGATACGAACTCGACATAAATGTTGAAGCTTTGACACGTACACGTCGCGACTTGATCTCTGACCGCGACCATATAAAAAATCTTTGGCAGAAATGGTGCTGGCTTACCCTTTCTTAGCTTTGCTTCATGCTTTCTACTCGCTCGTTATACTCTCGATTTCGTTTTTCAGACATCTCACCAGACCAACTCCGACTCCGCTAAACGCCACGCGCATGCGGCTACCGAAACACCTTTCTATTATTTTCGTGTCGGATGCGGATTTTGACGAGCAAATCAATGAATATTGCATCACGGAGAGCATACATAGGGTAATTGGCTGGTGTCAGCAGCTAGGAATACCTCGGTTGTCAGTGTATGATGCTGAAGGTGAGTAGTACGCGAGACCTTTTGTTGTACGTATCCATTGATTTGCTGAAACAACACAGGAATCATTTTGAACAACGTCGAAGCAATAAGAGAGGCCGTAGTACCCGAGAGTCCAGTCATAGACTCAGAACTTGACCGAAGACATATACATTACCCGCCTACACCTCCATTATCAGATTATTCTGAATCTCGACCGCTGTCCCCTCATGAAGATATGTCTGATAGTCAGATACCTTTCCTTACCCTTCGTATATCTCCTCTTCAGAGTGCAGTTCGAGGTGTGGCGTGTAGCATTCGTCATCGTCATGTACCTAACTTCACATTGACAGCTTCGAAGAAACCACAGCCTATAATCCTTCACCTTTTATCGAGAGAGGCCTCAAAACCGTCTATTGCTAGTAGCGCGCGCGCAATAGCTAGAACAGAACGCCGGAACTCTGGATTGATCGTGAAGGATAACTTCAGGTTGACCGTCAACAATTTTGAGAGCTACCTAGAAGGTATTTCCTCGCTGACCTTAAAAGAAGCGTGAATGCTGAATGAATCCTTTCACAAAACAGGAAAAAATGGATTATCCCCTCCCGATTTTATGATCATACACCCTATTCATCCCTCAAAATATCATAGATCTCCTATAGAGTTGCATGGATATCCTCCATGGCAAATTCGACTGACGGAAATATAGTCAGTTTTTGATTCTGTCTCTCGCTGGACAAGGATTAACGAAAAGTGTATACTTGTAGCTGTAACAGATTTCGAAAGCAATACGAAGCTAGATTAATGTGGTTCCTCCCCTCGCATGTGAGCTCGACTCTTCTTTCTTCGAGTCTTACAGAGTGGGAGTTCAGAGAGGCGCTGGACCAATTTGCGTCTGCTGAATTCCGGTTAGGGAAGTAAAGGCTAGACAGGTCGATGGACACTCACCTTATAAGATATTATACCCGGACTGTGCATTCTTCAATCTAAAGCAAGGTGTTTATCACCGAACCTTTATAAAAATCTGTACGAGAGAACTTGTATGTGTTGATTCTGTTACGAACAGAACAATCAGCAAAACATGTATCGGCTGGAACACTGCTGGAGCCGATTGCCAGGTGTATTGTCGTATTTGCTATCCCCGTAGTCAACCCGCCTTGGCTGGGTCGAAGGTAGATTGCTAACGACTGGAGTATCACTGTTGGTATTCTGGTAGTGTGTAAATGGACAAATATACTACTTCAAAGAAAAACATCTGATTGTCGCTTGAGCTGTACAGAACAAGGAACGCAGATGTCTCTGCGCGCGGGTATAAAATCGAGTATCTGCGAGTATTGTGTTCCCGACTTGTAACAAGCGTGTTTAAGGCGTATTCTTGTAACCAATCGACAATCTGTACGCTACCGCTATCCCCACATTGCCTGCTCTCCCAAGGGTAAACCTGCTTGTATTTTCTCAATCAGGGCGCGTTTCATGAACTGCTCTTCTGCCAAAACACGGGTTGTCTGGAAGCAGATACATTAGCAGTGTTTTAAAAGGATAACAACAAGGAAAGGAAAAGTAATGCTATGATTGATGAATAGAACCATAGACGTCGGTTACAGATCCGTACTCACTTTCAAAAACCTATCAAGATCAATGCTGCCAGAGTTGAGAGCACGATGAAGATGATATATCGTATCCTCTATAGCATTATCTTCGGCGACAAGATCGATTAACCTGATATGGAGTCAGAACACTGGAAAACAAGAGTATGTGCATCCTACTAACTGATTATGCACGATTGTCGGCCCACAAATCAATTCGTCAACACTAACATCACCTTTATCTCTCAACACTTGAACATTCCTTTCTGCGGCTTCTACCGTCTGTCGAAGTCGCCCTCCGACATTGAGTGAAACACCTTTAACAGCCTCCAAACGTGCAATCTCATCCTGAATTGCCGGCTCGCCACGAAGAAGATCTTGTTGCATCTTGCGTAGATGTTCCGAGCTGTGATGTAAGGATGTTTGCAGAGATTGGAGTGCTGTAGTGATTTTCGCATGGACAGATGAATGGAGTGAGAGTAGAATGGGGTTTGGAGGAAGAGGAGGAGCAGGAGAAGGTACAGCTTCGGTTTGGGAGGCTGGCTCGTCGGAGTCTAATAGATTTGGAGGAGGTACAGGAGCAGGAGCAGGTACAGGTGAGGACTGTATTGGTATAGAATGTGTTGGGGCAAACTGTATTCGAGGAGGAGGTGGTGGAGGGCTAGGTGTCCAGGATGCAGGTGACATTATGGGATGCATGGGAACAGCAGACCGAGCTTGAAAGATTGGAGGAGGCTGAGGAGTCCAGCTAGCTGAAGAAATAGATGCATGACGAGGAGGAGCAGGCGGAGGAGAGTATGTCGGAGGTGGCGGACCGACATGATTCGCAAAAGACGGCGGGGGTGGTGGACCTGTATGATTCTGAGAAGGCACTGGCTGTGAACGAACAGCAGGAGTTGACTGAGGACTTGAAGTTGCTCTGGAATAAACTGGAGGATCCTTTCCGAACCAGATTATGAGCGCGTCAATAAGACCGACCAGCCCAGTTCTTTCGCCTGTTCTCTTTTCTCCCTTATCTAGCCAGCTGCATTTAGTTCCTTCGTAGCTAGCTACATCACATCTGCCGCTCAGCTCGACAAATTTGCTGTTCTTCACCATCATACCCTGCGCTGGTACAACATAGACTATTGGCGGACCACGAGGATAGTTAAATGGTATCCACATGTCGAAAGGTATATGGTATGTGGAATTTCGATAATTTATTGGAAGAAGTCCATGTAGACAAAGTAGGAGGTGTGTTCGGCCATCGTCGTACGCTGTGTCGTTATCAGAGGTAACGGAAACGAGAATGTTGGAAGGAGTTTACTGACTATATACATCACTCTTGACCTTCAACCAACCGTTGGATCTTCCATACAGTCCAAAAGTTTCCAGTGCTGTATTGACTTCATTGTATACTTTCTCTTTTTCTTCGTATTTGATGCAGTTTTCGAGAAGCCATTTCTGAGTGCTCATGGAAGAAGGGTAACAAGGTGGGCGGGCCGACGCGTCTTTCAAGCCTTCGACTTCTGAAAGCTTCTGAAAGCTTATTCATGACTTAGAGCTAGTTTACTTGTATCCTGAGTCCCTCGATAAACACAAGGCCTTCTTTGTCAGTGGATGGCTTTCCGTAAGTCCTGTCCAAGTCCCTAGACTAGACGGTATCGGTGCTCAATCCGTTGATCGGACGAGCTCGCTTAGGGCCGCTGAAGATTAATGGCAGCAGAGAGATTTAATTTTACCGCCACAACGCCACCGACTTCGGAGCCAATAACTGAAACTATGTAGGGAAAACTATGTACCGGGGTACAAGTAGCACCAAGTATCATATCGTATCATAGTAAAGGTCGTCTATTGATCCTGATGGGAAGATATCTAGTTTCTTGAAACTCGCAGATCATTTCCGAGTACAAGACGAAACGAAGGAACGAGGAATACTATAACCAGACTGCAATCCTGCACAGAAACGCGGACCATAGCAAGCATAGTAATACTATCCAAGAACACTCTTGCATTCCCATTAACACAAACTACAAATCACCGTTCGTTTCCGAACAAAAACCCGTAAAGCTAGGAGGAATAGTTTGACCATATAAACGGGTGTTATTACCTGCGGCTGCAGTTTGGTGTAGTACCATAACCTTATATGTTCTTTGTTGCCTCAATATTAAACGCGATGAATGCATTGCGACGGAAATAACCTGCCTCCGAATCTTAAACGGAACACATATTTCGTGGAACTATATAACAATGGGACAATCTGATTGCGTCTTTGACGTCGGCGTTTCTATTTTCTCTTTCGCCTTCTCCCACTCCATTGTTCCCAGATTATCCCAGTTATGCAATACACCAATACCAATTCCTTCACAGAGCCTCCTTCCATTGGCAACGAAGACCAGGCATCGACACATTCAAGTTTACAGCGCGTAATGACAACTCCTGAATCTTTAGGTACTTTCACTGAAAGTTCAATGAATGGAAGAGTGAAGAAAAGGATCATCGTTTGCTGTGATGGGTGCAAATTCTATCATATCTGATCCTTGAGGAGCTTGTTCACTAACAGTGTGGCTTGTTTCAGGACATGGCAAGATGGTGTGTTGTAGTGGAATATTCTCCTCTACTCCAAGTACTAATGTCGGGAATCACCAGGGATCACAACGAAGGATCGCCTGTCATATACGAACGTCCTGGTACGCAAATGAAACGCGACTCCGAGCTTTGCTTAAACTCAAAGGTACTCGATAACACAGCGTCTAGCTCGTACTATAGAGCATGAAGATTTCCGTACAGTTCCTCCGACCCCACAAATCGTCTTCTATCAATCTGGAATCGGTGCATACTTCTGGTGTCTTCCGTACCTATGATGAAAATCTTCATTTACGATTTTAGGTTCCGCGGATAACTTTTACTCAGAATATGTCGAAGGTGATCTTGGATTCTTGGAAGTATTATGTGCATACATCCTGAGTTCTGACACTTGTGCTGCAGGAACGACCGGAGACACGTTAGGTCGGGCTATAATTGTTATCTAGAATTCCAAGACCTCACTTATTGTTATCATACAGGCGACAAAGTCGAGGAAGCTTATGCGTTCATTGCCCAGTGAGCCTTTTGCTAGATTAAATCAATATGTAAATAATCTGACTTCTTTGTTTTAGTAACTATTATCCAGGCGATGAGGTACTATTTGCAATTTGAATCCAAATTCCGGTCAATTGTTGAAGAGATACTATTAGGTCTTCCTTTTTGGCTTTTCTAGGGTGGGTCGTGTTAAATCACAGTTGATGAGACTGATCAATCACAACTTAGGGAGCATATACTGCTCGAATGGTCGCAATGTTTATCGTTCGTGTCCTTCCTCTTATGGTTCCCTTTGTATGTTATTGAATCTCTTTGTACAGGGCGCAATAGGTATTCTTGACCGTAAAGACATGGACTCGTTTGCTGGGATCTTTATCGCCTACCAGAACCTTGGAAAGTCCACGGATGAAAAAGGTATACACTGATAGAACGTACATAGTTCCCGGGATCGATTGGGTGCATTGACTTGATTTTGTAGAGAAACAAAAGCTTAACGCTCAATTAACCCCATGGAACAGTCCTGATTCTGCTGGAATTCGCAGGGCGTATGCTGGAGATAGAAAATTTTCGGTTAAGTCAGTACTTGATCCACTCAGGCTACGGTGTGCAATTCTGATTGCTACCTTTCAGATGTCTTGGAGTTTTTGACACTGTAGGTAAGTAGCATGACCTTCGAGGGATGACCGAGACAATGCTCACTAATTTCCCTACAGGAACACTCGGATTGCCCGAGGAGCTTACAATGCGCTCTCCTAAGCTCAAAAGACTCTTCGGATTCCCGGATCGACTACTTGGTCCACACATCGAACGGGCTTACCAGGCGCTTGCATTGAACGAGACCAGAGCTGACTTTGTAAGTATCTTGTAGGATTTCTCCTGTTAACATTCTTGTAGGCTTAACCGCATGTCCTTTACAGACATGCGCAAAGTTTGAGCAAAAAGAAGAAGGTCGTAGGAAGGGACAGATATTGAAGCAAGTAAGTATTCTATATGACTAACGAAATCTATGCGGGCACTCGTTGATTGTGAATCCCGCATTCAGTATTGGTTTACAGGTAAGGACACCCACACTTACATGCTCGACTGCGATGGCTAAATCCTCGTTTCTACTCAGGCTGCCATTCAGATGTAACTAATAAGGTTTCGTTTGCTGTCCCTTAAGTCTCGTCTTACCTCTTTGTTTATTTTAGATTGGAGGTGGTTATAAGCGCCATGACTTGGCTGATATTACCCTGACGTGGGTTGTGGTTCGTATACTCTTTCATTTGACTACGATCGTTGGCATTATATTGAGCGATCTGTATCACAGGCGCACGTCAGCGACGTTCTTGCAATGGACATGAAGTACTTAGGCGGTCTTCTCGACCCTACGGCTCCTTGGGGTACCCAGAAGCCGCACGAGTACGTATACAAATGCCACACTGCTTCTACCAGACTCACGTTGATTGACCATTGCAGTCCTGAAACCGGCGTATTTGCACTCTCCATCACGTCTCAACGTCCTTTACCAACCCAAACCGACGATGTTACTCATGAAAAGATCCATCCGTCTGTGTTGCACCAGAAAGATCTGTATCCTGCGTTGGCGCAAGATATCAGAGACCATCCCGAGATTATAGGTACTCTTCTACCCTTGGAAGAAGAGGTGAAGCAGAATTGGCCGTACAATCCGACTGTCGCTGCTGCTACACTGAAAAGCGACGTTCCGGATAAGGGGCCTGGACCGCATCCTCTTCACGAGCACAGGTCTTTTAGCGGTAAGTTTGCTCATGGGATTGCGAAAGCTACATCGTCGGTTCTGCATAAGGTTGCTGGTGATGACGGAAAGAGTAATTGAGAGTTCATCGAATTTGAAGTATGCTGTATAATAGAATCAAGCAGAATGTGCATTTAAAAAAATTTCAGACGCCTGCGCCGTGCTTTAGCAGGAGCTAAAGCACAGTCTAGCGACTTGCGAGTCTAAAATTTCTGCTACCTTTCACGTTCACGGTGTTCGATTGTGGAAGAAGTAAGATAATGTGTTAAGCGTGATGTTTTACTAGCTATGCTTACGATGGTGTTTCCTCGTGGAATGAACTCTGAAATAACCCTGATTATCCTCAGTTATCCTCACTACCTACCTCACTCAAAACGGCTATAAAATTCTATCTTGATCCGATGATTTTACAATTCAGTATCAAAGGGGGAACAAGTCTGCGTAGAGATTCAGAATATACGGGACGCAGATTTATTCCATTCGACGAAGAAACAGGAAGAAACATTGAACGCTGAAGACAGGCACCAAAATTGGCTCGACGCCCTTGGTTGCGAACAATGATTTAGGCATTAATTATCACTATATTACGATATCTATAGCACTAGATTGAACTTGTTGAACGAGGCTAAGGGTGAAAAAAGAATGCAGAGTCTTCGTAGCTACTAGATCCTCAAATACAGCTCCTTCTCCAGCGCTAATTTCAGGTGAGCGCTTGATTGGCGCTGGCTCTTCCCTTCCTCCATTAACGGCGCTCCACTACGCAATTTCGATGCATACAGAGGGGGAACATGAGTCTTCTTGAACAGGATACCTTTCGCCCTTGCGCCCCCACACCCGGCCAAAGTAGATTCACTCTTTCTTCCACCTTTTCTGCGCCTTATGAGTCTGCTCCTTCTCCTTCTCCTGCACGATTTATTCGACACCCTCCGCGTAGTGAAAGTCATGACATCCGGCAGCCAATCTTTCCTAAGTCTACTCCTCCTCTCACGCCAACTTTTACGACAGTAACGAATAATGATCATGACTTACAGACCCTCGATATAACAGATTCGCCCCAGAATGATGCTATTTCGAAAGGCCTTGAGGACACCGACGATGTGGTTAACGATGTGGAGCTTCAGCGCTTGCTAACATCGGAAAAGCATTCTCAAATTTTTAAGTCCCAATCGCATTTACTTAGTCCGAAGCCTTCTATGTCCTTCACTTCCACACTGGTGTCGCATAACCCTATTCCTGCAACACGTTTATTTGCTCGAAATGCTCCGCCTCTATATCTCCCGAAACTGGATACCTACCTTGCTTCGTTACCGAAACCTCCATTTCCAGGCGCGGAAACATCATCATCATCTAAAGCTCGAATGTTTCCCCCAATGGACAAGCTGGCAAAATCGAGTCAGTCACTGGAGGATATGGAGATGAACTCCCAGATACCACCTTTTTGGCGGAATAGGAAAACGCTGCTCGGTTCTGCGGTCAGTCTTGTCATAGGTCTGACTGTAAGTAATGCATTGCTTGTAGTATTCGCCCTAAGTTGTCCACCTAATATTGAATTCCAGGGATCCAGTGCCATTGCTACTTACTACAGCCTTCAAGGCGTTGTTAACACCGTTCAAGTGTTTGCACTCATATTGAGCACGTTCGTACCTGTGACAGGAGAAGATTTGGCTAATGAATGGAGAACGCTTTTCCTCGGTACAATGTGCGTTTATCATCTCTATCATCTTTGAATAGTTTCTCATCTGTTTGCAGACCCAATGTACTCGCTCTGAATTTTGCCTCCACCTTGACGCAGTCGCTCATATTTTTGGTCATTTTCATGATAATTGCTACCGGGTTGCTCTATTACTTCCAACGACGCGCGCGTCACTGCGACCGGTACAACCGTCTGGAAGGTCTACAGAAACGAAATAAAGGAAAGCATTGGAGAATAGTTGTTGTGACTTTTTCCCTCACGGTGATCTATCTGCCAATGAGTATCATGGCGATACATGTCCTAGTTTGGTCCGACGATCTTTGGGTAGTCCCCAACCCCTACGTCAATGCGACCTCTTTCCCACCTGTGGTTGCGCCTATTGGACCTACAAGCGAATATCGGGACCCCTTGGATTTTTGTTGGACCACAACGATGAAGAAAGATGAGATCAATTATGCTCCTGTGATGATCATTCTTTCCGCGATTGTTGTGGGTATGGTCAGTCAACCGTTCCCTTTCAAACTTCGATTGTTTATCATCCAATAAAGCTGTCCATAACTTTCCCGATAATGTTACGACGCGTCATCGAGCACTCTGTGCCTCGCGTCGATCGATTCACTGAGCTAGGTCGTCCGAGGACCAAGGCGGACATGGACGTGGAATACCATCGCGTCTTGGCCCGGGATCAGAACCCTTTCGTCTTCTTGTACTCAGGTCAATGTCATTGACAATGCTTCCCATTCCGCTTACTCACAAATCTTTCATAGGCTTTCGTAGAGGATGGGGAACTTACGAGTCTACATACTTGTTTGCGAAACTGAGCACTCTTGTCATAGTTGCGGTCATCGATCCAGACAACTGTCTCTTCCGTTCTGCGTCTCGCACTGTAACACCCATTGTGCGCCAGGTGTTGTTACTTGTTTGCACTTCTGGGTTTTTCCTTGCGCAATGTCTGTTAGGTCCTTTTCTTGACCCCATCAATAATGCGAGCGAGTGGGTATCACGTATGAACTACGTCTCAACATGCATAGTTGCATTGTTAGTCGCGCTCAATGTACCCGGCACAAATATGCTCAATAGTTATGTGCTATATGCGTAAGTAAAATTTTCGTTGTATTTGTGTCAGTCCTCACAGAAACTTATTTGCTCTAGTATCTATATCATAACTTATGGTCTAAGCTTCTGTCAGTTTCTCGTTATCTTTGTTTGCCCTCGATGGGATGCTCACTCTTGATATCAGATTTTACTATCATCAATCTATCCCCTGTGCGGCGTCTGGTGAAACGTACGTATTTGTATCTCCCTTTCACGTTTGCTTTAACCCTTGCTACTCTTCTCGCAGGACTCACCCGGCGCATTGATTTCAGTAAGTGCAAGACCCTACTGGACGTGAATTTGTTCTTACTCTGACATAGGCATTGATGTTTTCTCTCCACGGTAAATTCCCTTTCAGTCAGTGCGATGCTCAAAATCTCTGATGTTTTAGCCCTGCAGCCTCGCTGTATCGTATCTATCTCCGCACGTAAAACGAAGAATTTGGCAAGAATCCATCACCACACTTATCCTTACAAGTCCAGATTGCAAGATTCCCTCGCAACAGACTATGTCTTTCGCGCAAGCCCTTGATTTTGAATTTCCCCCATATCTGTTAGATTTCGCCGGCTCGCCTGGTGAGAGACATGTCGAAAATCTGAAAGTAATCACATTTTCTGTCTTCATTCCCACTTTCACTCTCTGACCAACTCTCATGACAGATCCTTCGTGAAATCGGTTCATTCGAATATCGTAAAGCCGCAACCTTGATTTCGGGTCGTGATTCTAAACGATACAAGAGTGTCGAAGTCGAAATTCAGAATCATTTCATCGGACCTGATTCTTACTGGAAAGATCCTGTTGATGAGGCAGCTCCTGGACGCTTTGGTTGTTTCGGCAATGCTTGGTTTATTCCATTTCCGCCGACCGTGGTATGATCTATCGGTCCCCAATATTATTTGAAGTCAATGTCTTTTACCTGCAGGTCATGCGTTACGACAACGGAAAGCTCGTCGTTCTCCGGACCCTTGGACAACTGGAGGACTATGTTGCTCAGAATTCCTCGCGTAAAATACAGCGGAAACGCGAGGTTCGCATGGCTTTGAGAACCCTTGAAGGTCAGACGGTACGATGGCCTTATAGGCATATTTCTGTGAGTAAGCTCGAGTTTTTAGCATGTGGTTCTGTTCTAATTCTAAATCCCCTATACTCAGCCTGTGGGGACACAGTTTCTTTGTTGCTGTTTCAGGCAGAGATACAACGCAAACACGTCTGTTCGGTACGAGTCTTGTGTCCTCGAGATCAAACGCAACGGGTATCTCATTTGGGACAAAGTCCAATTGGGAAGTGGATTTCAAATACAACTACGCTATGACAAGAATGTTGTGATCGATGGCGATACGATTGGGTTGACTGAAGATTTCGAGCTAACTTCCTCGCTTGCTCGATTCTTGGCGTTGAATGAAGACCTGATCTTTTCAAGATTGGGAAAGATGGAAGCTCTGATCACGGCTTATCGACGACATCATCAGCAGCAATGCCATCGCAAAACTCAAGTTTTGAGTTACCAGTTCTTATCAAATGTATACGACCATCCCCGTTCTACAACAAGGCTCGCACGAAGCGCTTTCGAGCTCGAACCCGATCTCAGGGTACGCCAGCTCCTAGTAGGAAGTGACGAGATATTTGAGACTGCATATTTACGGTTGTCTACTGTCTCAACTACAGAGACTGCCACCTGGTGGTACATATTCTGGGTGAAGTCTCATCATGTCCTTCATGTTGTGAAGCTCATCATTTTCATTAGGATGATTTCTGGCGAAGGAACTACGACACGATATCCAAACTCCGGTTACATGAGGTGGATTTTAACCCATATTACCCGACATCGATTGCATATACTCCCTTACCTCGGCCTATCCTGGAGTCATTTTTGATACAACGTGGTTTGCTGTCTATGCCGTCGAAACGGAAGGAATTTCTGCATAGTGGGTTTTTGAATAAGTTATACCTACGCCTGAACGAAACGGCGTTCCATGGATCTAGCAAAGTGAGATCTCTTCCGATTTGGGCTGTCTATTTGCATTCACGCAACATATATATCAGATCATTCTATTTCACCTTGGCGACGACAAATCTGAGCTCGATATGGATGGCATTGATCTTGAAATCCAGACGGAAGGTTTGTCTTCCATGCTCGGAACTGGTGGGGGGACAGACCATGACGATTCTTCTATCATCGTGCGCCCGGAATACAAATGGGAAGGTGTTCTGACAGATACACTTCAGCACCACCGTTGGCGAAGGAAGGAATTTTTCTCTAAATTAGGAGCTTGGTTCGGCATTACACCTTTGTGGAGAGCTGGTGCTATTTCTCCTGGTGTTGCTATTGACGCTCGATTAGAGAATGGACGATATGTTTTGCTTGACGATGTACATTCCAGCCCGAAGTAGGATACGCTTTGTGGTGATATATTGTATACACGGTAATAAACTTTAGTAAGGTTAGGGTTTTACCCTTCTTATATCTGAACGACCATCTCAAATGCCTACGTCCGTGGAAGAGTATGATAAGATGTCGGAGGAGGAGAGAAAGGCTAAAGACAAAGCCGATAGGGAGAGAGAAAACGCACAACAAGATGGTAGGGTTCGATTATCATCGACCTATATGCAATCAGTTTTCGATCGACTAGGACGTCGATATCAGCTTTACCTTACAGTTGGACACAGCTACTTGGAGAACTTGATGTTCACGTCCCCGTACCTAAGGGTACCAGAGGAAAAGATCTCACAGTCGTGATCCAAAAGAAGAAACTCAGCGTCGGTTTGAAAGGTGCTACGGATAAAATTCTCGAAGGTGAACTTTGCAAAGAAATCAAAGAGGATGACAGCACATGGACGCTTGGTTAGTCTTACTTCTGGAATCTTTCTGCGTTTGACGACATTGATGTCGGTTGCAGCGGACAACGTGATACTCATCCACCTCGAGAAACTAAACCAACAGCAATGGTGGGAGAACGTTTTGACTCACCATCCCAAAATCGACACGACAAAGATTGAGCCGACCGATAGCAAACTTAGCGATCTGGATGGCGAGACTAGGTTGGTGTAAGTCTTTCCGATCTCCGAAACTAATGAAAACATTCTCTGGTAGGGGTATGGTCGAGAAAATGATGGTAAGCAGTTCAACGTTCCAGTTTTGCTTCCAGTTGCTCATTGTAACAACAGTTTGACAATCAGCAGAAGGTTTGTTCTCTTCGCCTCTACTGTGGTAAATAATCTGACCGTTTTGTAGCAAATGGGGAAGCCGACATCTGATGAGCTGAAGAAAATGGAGGTCAGTTGCTTTCCCCATTTTTGATAAGCTGCGACTAATCCTTCGCAGGCTCTGAAAAAGTTCCAAGCCGCGCACCCAGAACTCGACTTTTCCAATGCCAAGATATCATGATGGTGTACCATTACCGTATATGAGTAATTCATGAAAGAGAATGGCTTGCTTGAAAGCGACTACAGGAACTACAGGAGTTTACGGCGCTTGCCTACTTTCGGTGAAGCAGAAGAAGTGCTCTTTCTCTTTATACTATCCGCAAGGCTTTGTAAGCTCTGGTCGCTGGGTCCACCTCGCGGTTGTGTACTCGATGAATTGGTCCTCTGCTTCGAGCGAGCATTTAGTAAGATTTTCATCGCCTCCGTCTTTTTGTAGCTGAGGATACAATCAGTACAAAAAGATCAGCATCGAATGAATGGGTGACTCACTGAGGATTTGAAGGATCAATAGCAAAGTCATGGTTTTCATGGACCGCCTTAAAACGGTCGTCGTGGACATCGATAGAGAAATCTTCCTGCAACTCGGCCTCGTCAAGATTGGTCTTCCCCTTTTTGAGTTTCTTCCCTTTCAGCTTCTCGGCTTTGATCACCGATTTTAGGTTGAAATGTTGAGGCTCGGCGTTACTCGATGCAACGAGCAGAGATAATTCATTCTCAGTTGCAACCTCCTTTGTCTTCGATTTCTTCTCTTTCGCCTTTCTGCTCTTCTTACCCGAAAGATTCGTTTCGTTTTCGTCGTCGCTGACAGCAGCGAAGAAATCATCAGTCCTCACGACTTGTTCCTCTTCATCAGCAGCCTCTGTTGGCCCCTGCTCCTTCTTTTTCTTTCTTTTCTCCTTCATTTTACGCTGATACTTCTCGAGAGTAGTTTCATCCTTGTCCTCTTGTGTCGTCGACAAGCCAGGCGCAAAAGTTACTTCCATGTCAACATCGCTCTCATCACCACCCCCATCTCCTTCATTCCAGCCTTCTGGTAAATCATTACCACCTCCGAGCAGCAACGAGCGCAACTTATCTCGCGAAGCTGATTTCTG
The DNA here is from genome assembly GCA_028011355.1 of Lentinula aciculospora. NCBI lineage: Eukaryota > Fungi > Basidiomycota > Agaricomycetes > Agaricales > Omphalotaceae > Lentinula > Lentinula aciculospora. Next base: position 14,247 of record JAOTPV010000110.1, read on the forward strand.
TTTGGCTTCACCGTCAGACTCGGATTCTGAAGACGAAGAGGCGAGATACGCTTTGAAGTCCGCTTCCTCCAATTCCTTACGGGAGATTCTTCGACGCGTCATCTGGTTTCTGATTGGATCATCGTTATCCCAGGTGAGTTTGACTTTGGAGTGACGCAGAGCCTGTGCAAGGTCGAGTGTTCATTCGAAAATAATATGTGGAAGGAACTCAGAGCTTACATCAGTCACGAATTCGACGCCTTTATATGCAGCACCCTCGTCTTCTATGGCCTCGTCTCTATTTCTCATTAGAAATAGTTAAACAGTTCCACCGGCCATGCTCACCTAGGCTCATCCTCGAAAGTCATATCATCGGGAACAAAACTCAAGTCGAAGACATTGGCCGAACGTTCCAGTTCTGTCCCTTCCAATTCATCGTAGATATGCGAAGCAGCGTCGACACTGTCGCATATGAGGATAGCATAGTAATACCTGTTGTGAGAATAAGAAACGGCATATATAGCAAAAGAGACATGAATTTTACCGTAGCCTTTCGAGTTGATACTTCCTTAGAGCATCCCCATCGAATTCGTTCTCGTCACCGACTTGAATGATATTTTGGTCTGTAACTTCATCATCATCATATACCTGTTTTCTTTTAAAAATCTCTGGTGGAGGGCCTTCCTTCTCCTCTCGAGCGAGTCTTTCTTTGCCAAACTGGCTGGGATAGATCTTGACGCTGAGGACACGTCCACGAATAATACTGGTAGCACCATTTTTCCCATTCCGGTGCCGCTTGTCCGAATCGGAGGGCATTTTAGAGGAAGAAGACACCGCTGGAGCCGTTGGTGAAACCAAAGACGAGCATATTTTATATAGATGAACAGCACGAACGTGGTCCCAGTCAAGGTTAACTATGGCCAACCGGCTAGTCCTTGTAGTCGCTGGAATGGCGTTAAATTCCGGATTGGATTCATTGTAGACTGCAGCTTGAGCGTCCAAATCCTCGAAATCATTTTCATCAAGATCTATTTCTGCTTCATCGTTCCTGATAGATATGGGTCGTGATGCATCTTGTCCAACAGTCACAAAGTCATCGCCTTCATCACTGTCATTCTGTTCTTCCTCATCGGATGATTCAAGCAAAACTTCACCACGGGCATAGTCCGGTGCTGCAGGTTGACTTTCGACAGATTCGTCCTCGTTCTCAAGGCGATAGAACCGCCTCAAGTTTTCTTGATCATGATTTTCCGAGACAGGACGGCCATATTTATCCACGCGGCCTGATAGTGAAATAACGGGATGAGTGAAAGGCAACCAATTGATATAATCATGAACCAACCAGATTTGCCCTTGCTTTTTTTGTTTTTTGGGGGAGCGAAAACAGACTTGAAACGATCGTCAACTACAATTTTTGATTGTTGTTTCTTAGGACGACGAAAGCGAGGATCCGACTTGAGCCTAGCAAAACGGGGATCCGACATATGTTGAAGGTATGTAAGGAACCAGAAATTTCCAAGAGTGCTCCGCTGTGATTGGTTTACGCAATGGCGTGTGAGAAATCAACCAAGGTTTGCGACCATCAAAGCTATAAATGATACGTACAACAGGTAGCATTCTTAAACTCCTTCTTTCACCTCTTCCATTCACTCCTCTTTTTCTCCTCTACTTCCAGGTAAGTTTAATGATATCCCACTTGCAGTTCTCCTTACTCATCCGTTGTTATCAGTTTACTTTCGTTTCTCCTTGCCAGGCAGCAGGAACCTTCTAGCACTCATTTTTCAGACCTCGACCCAGTCTTCACGTTTCTTCATACCAACAAGATGTTCTCTCGTATGATTGTCTGCGCCTTTTTCGCCTTCTTTTTGGCTGGTCTGGCAACCGCCTCCCCTCTTCCCATGCCAGTAAGTGCTTGTTGCTACCTACATTCCATTGGTTTGACTAATATTTTTGATCTAGCTTCAGTTCGGTCGTAGGGGTGGTCTCGGACCTGTTGACATGATTGAAGTGTACCGTCGTGAGAATCTTGCTGTGAGAGACCACGGTAAGTCCGGTCTTGTATACTTTTTTTTTTTGTTGTTGCTGAAAACATTCCGCTTTCTAGGCATCCAGTATCTCCCAAGGCAAATTCCGACCGAGAATGCTGTTCAATCACCAGACGGTTCGTTGTTGATCTTAATATTATCATTCAAAAATCCTTATCAAATATGACTGTTTAGGTACCATCGAACCTTATGGCAAGAGACAAATACCTACCGAACAGGCTGTCAAAGCACCGACTGGTTAGTTGCTTTCGCAACCATTCACTTTGACTGTCTAATGATTCCGGATAGGTACCATCGAACCGTACAAGCGTACCATTCCTGAGGAGATCGCAGTCAAGGCGGACACGCCAGGAAACATTGTCCAGTATCGCGAAGTTCCGACTCGTGCACGCAGAGCCAACATACCTGTAGAATCTCCAGTTAAGGCGCTCACCCCCGGCGACATTGTCCCGTACTAGTCTTTTTTTAGAATCCCAGTGAAGGAGGTCATGACTTGTGGAAGGACATTTTTGACATACACTACGACTAGCTCGTTTTTTGTTTAAGTGTACGTGGTGCACTGGTTGTCTTTATTTTGAGGAATAAAAGTGGCGTGACTCCTATGGACTGGTGGTTTTGAATTGACAACGATTTCGGTAAGATGCTATCTGGCTGGATTCCTATCCATCAGTGGATGTAAAGAATGAGGAATTCCGAGAAAGTTAAGATGCAACACGGACTGTTGAGGCTAGATTGAGAAATAACGACTTATGAGGAGTGAGTATAGTCTGTGTCGCGTAAGCCCTTGCTTGCAGTTTTACCCGTCTGTATTGGCAAACAGCAGGCGGTGTGCAAGGCGCACTGCGATAATATAAAAGTTAGAACAAGCAAGACCAAGACCGATACCGCCGTTGTTTGTTCATGTGGACAAAAAAAAGGACGCTAATGAATCAAGTTGCCTCTACCACCTTTTTCTCCAGACATGATTTAGTTTGGGTTCTTTACATCTCTCTTTCCTCTACCCAGTGTAGCCCAGTATTGAGTGTTTCCATGTCACAGCCCCATTGCATAGGTAAACTTGGGGCTGGAAGGTGGATTTTAGTGTTGAGAAAAGTAGCAGTGAGGCTCATTGTAATCAAAAAAACTCTTCGTAGTGGGGTCCTCACCACCTGAGGATTGAGCAAATCGGCTGGGCATTTTCCTTTTGTGAGTCATTTTATCATTATTGGTCTAGCTAGGGCTTTCTGAAGCTGCTGTTCAATGTAATGCAGCATGCATGGGTAAATAAATTGCATGCAGTCTACAATTTTCAAGTCTACATAGTGATTGTGATTTAGTATGAGGCATGGGATCCAGAACCAGTAAACATGGAGTTCATCATCATCAGCATTGTCTCCCTACTTCATGTTAGTTAGTTAGTGTCGTGACATGCTATACAGGATACAGTACTTACCTTATTTTTCCTACATCTCCTCCTTCCCTCATCATTGTTACTGTTTGGATACATCTACATCGTTCCGCATCCTTCTATCACATTCCAAACACTTCCATCAACTTCCCGCGCTTTCGCTTACTCATCGAGACTCTTGTATATATAGTACAGTAGCTGACACCTAGTTCCCCATCTTGACCTCTTGGTCTTTGGAACTAGGTTAGTACTTGTATCATTGTTTACCTTCAATATACTTACTTGGTCTTTGGAACTAGTTTTCCTTGTGCGACCCTAGTGATTGGCCCCTGCGCTATCACTGTTGTCTTGATCATTATATCTTTCAGCCCCACCCCTCGCTTCGGCTTGTGCTTTGAGCCTGTGCCTTCTCCGTGCTTTCTCCCTTTGTCACCACATTAGGTCAAGATCTCTACTCGTACCATCAGCCTTTCCAACTGATCCTACGAGGAGTGGAAATCAGACTTACCCGGTTCTCCACCTTCCACTGCCGCTACACTTTCGTTTACACCAGACATTGATTGTTCAGGATTCCAGCACACATTTGATATTCAAGATCAGTGCAAAGTTCATTCTAAATACAATCCAGATGAAGAACATGACACTTGGTTTGACTGTGACAAAAATCCTTGTCCCAACCAATACCGTAACTTTGCTCCCATCACTCCAAGGGATTCAGGAAATGGACGATTCATAGTCATCCCTAGAATTCCAAGCCAAGTTCCGAGCCGAGTTGGTAGACTTTCAAACCCCACCAGTGCCGTCCCATCTGCTAGATCCTCTCCTGTGCTTATCCCTACTGCTATCTTAGAACCTGAGCTAGAAACCGAAGCCGACCCTGTCGCACCATCCCCAGAGCCTATCAGCATCAATATCTCCATTACACCAGAACCAGTATCCCCCTCCCCTGAACCTAGTCCTATCATGGCTCATGCTCCTACTACCCAAGACCTGGCCGTGCTCATTCAACAACTTGCGACACAACAGATGGCGCTACAAACAGCAGTAGCAAGCATCGCTAACAATATCAGCACCAATAAAGGTGTTAGCAAACCCCAGACATACGATGGGAAGCGTAGTGATGATGCATGACACTTCATTGCCACTTTCGAACTCTGGGCCCAGGGTATCCGCTCCCTCAGTGATGAGCAGGAGAAAATCAAATCGGCCATCTCATACCTGGATGGTGATGCAGCCATTTGGGCTACTCCCACCTCGGAGAACATCAGTCAGGTCACCCGATCTGTTGCTTCAGGGCTACCAGCCCCTGCCCTCCTCTACCCAACCTGGGCTGATTTCGCTGGCGCCTTGAGGCAACGGTTTGAAACAGCAGACCCGGTGGTAGAGGCCAAACGTGTCCTCAAAAGTCTCTGGCAAGGAAAGGACCAGGTGGCAACCTATGCTGCAACCTTCAAGCAGTACACTAGCAGGACAGGATATTCGGACACTGACCTTCGAGATCACTTCTACGATCACCTCTCAAAGTGAATCAAGGACGGATTGGTTAATTCACAGGCCAACACAGATCTGATGAATGTGCTGATCAGCGAAGCGATTCACATTGATATCTGACAGAACGAATGGGCTGATGAGGAAGGGAAACAATACACCCGAAACACTTCCAACTTTGGCTCCTACACCCCGAGTCCCTTTGTCCCGGCCCGTGATCCAAACACCATGGACATGGATGCCACTACCACCGGACGATTGGTGGAAGACTATCGCAGGTCCATGATGGGAAGATGCTATGGTTGCAGATCCAGAGAACATCGCAAGACGGATGGGCACCATGAATGTGATGTCTGCAATCATTGTGGACTAACTGGTCATCTAGCAGCCGTCTGCTGCAGAAAGTTCTTGGGACTTCCAAAACCCATCCCTCATTCTGTTGCAGCCACATCTATCATTGCTGAGCCCACCACCTCCATCACTGCTACCACACCTGCCCCCACTACAGACTTCACAAAGATCCTTCAGATGCTTACTGCCCGGCAGAAGGAATTGGCAGAGCAGATGGCGGAGTTACGCTCAAATTTTTAAAGTGGGAACCTGCCATGGCTGCCGCCTGGTTCCCTAGTCTGTACTCCTCATCTACCTCTACTTATGCATCTATACTATCGTGTACAATTGGCTCCGCTCAATCCAGTGACATTTCTCACTTCCGCATACCAATTAAGTTGCAAGGCAGATTCAAGGATACAGACAGTGCAGCAATGATAGACTCTGGTGCCACAGGTCTTTTCATTCACGACCATTTTGTAAAACAACACCAAATCCTTTCTCGTCGTCTTCTCCATCCAATCACCCTCTATAACATAGATGGGTCTCTTAACACAGCCGGACAGATCACGCACTCTGTACATCTATTCTCCACAATAGACCGAAACAAACCCCAGCTTCTTGAATACCTTGTCACCAACCTTGGTTCTGAAAATATCATTCTTGGACTTCCATGACTCTGAAAGGTCAACCCGGACATTGACTGGAGAGAAGGGCGATTGGCTATTACCCCTCCCAGAAAGGCTCCGTATCCCATGACCATTGAAGAAATCCCAGAGCCCAAGGAACGTAATGTGGGAGGAACCACTGCACACATCGTAGAAGCTAACCCAGACTGGGGCACCACTTCTGCTCCACAAGTTCACTCCTCCATCCCTGAACCTGACAACCAACCCCAATTGCCGGAAGAAACTCTCCCACTCCCCGTGCCTGACCCAGAGATACACAAATACACTGAAAGCACCCCCCTGTATCGACTGGTAGGCAACAGGAAGCGGAGGAGAGTGTCAGCGACTCGCTAGCTCTCACAAGAGACAACCAGGTGTCACATGATAGATGATGAGCAAGAGGGCAAAAAAGCAAAAAGAGGATGGATAAGACAACCCAACTACAAGTCTAGCTACCAAGGAGAATAGACAAGAATAGAGCTAAGGAATATAACTACAAAATACCTAGTCTTATATACAAAATGGAATATGAAACTGTGAGAGATGTCTCACACCGTAACTGTGAGGATCTACAATAAGAGTTGCTCGTATCCATAAGTAAGGCTGCAGGTATTTGGTGAGTAAACAATAAGGCAATATAAAAAGAAGCATGGAAGCGAAACAATAATGACGTCGTCCTGTCAATGAGCTGACAGGCACGAGAGAGTTGTGCCTAAGTGAAACAACAACACGAGAACAATAAGGTTGACGTGTGTAACCTAAATGATAATGAAAATATAATAAGCACTAGTGTAAGCGCTTTGGTAATTAGGTAAAATAAATAAAAGAAAAGAAAAGAATAATGAAAAAGAATGTTCCGTGACATTACCCCCTCCCTAGGGCGCGAGTTCCATGAAGCACCTGTTGTCTAACGAAATTTTCGGAGGGTAATTGTGGTGGCGTGTTTTCGGTGTTTGCCTGGGGCATAGGGCGGAATAATTCGGTAGGGAATAAGGAAATAGGGATTTCGAGTCGTCTTAAGGTGGCAGGTTTGGGTTTGGTCGGATTCTTGTCATGGAATTCCTTCAACAAATCGGAGGAATGTGTAATATTGGACCAAGGTTCCCAAGTGTCTTCATGTGGTCCATACCCCCGCCATCGGACTTTGTATTTGATTCCTCGTCCTACCTTTTGTGAGTCGAGAATCTCTTCAACTTCGAACTCTTCTTCTTCTCCTACAACAGCAGGAGGTGGGCAAGTGTTTCGTGGTTGAGAGGGGAATTGCGGTTCTCTATAAGGAGTGAGAAGGACTTCGTTAAAAATGTTATGGATACGTTTCCACATGGAGGGGATATCTAGTTTATAGGAGCTAGCACCTATCTTCTTCTGAACTGTAAACGGTCCAAACCGTTTATCTCCTAACTTTTTCATCGGCTGATCTGTCGATAAATTAGTTCCCTCAAGCCAAACCTTATCGCCTGGCTTGTACTCTACTCCAACTCTTCGCTTCCGGTCATAAAACTTCATATCCTTGTTGGCCTTTCCTAAGGCCGCTCCTACCTCCTCTCGAACCTTCCTCATTCCATCTGCAAACACCTGTGCTGTGGGATTGTCCGAAGTCATTTGGGGTGCGGTGCCTTTGTAGGGATTTCTACCATTGTCAACATAGAAAGGGGAGACTTTCGTCGTGGAGTGTACTCGATCGTTATAAGCGAACTCTGCGAGCGGTAACCACTCATGCCAGTCGTTTTGATGATAACTAATGAACAAATGGAGATAATGTTCTATCTCCTGATTTGTTTGTTCTGTCTGGCCGTTAGTCTGTGGATGATACACCATAGTATAGTTTGCTTCTATCCCTAAGAGACGGTAGAGTTCCTTCATGAACCGGGAATGATACTGAGGTCCTCAATCATGTATGATCTTTCGTGGAATCCCATGTATAGAAAAGATACGATCGCGATAAATTTTCGCCATTCCCTCTGATGTGACTGTAGTGTGCGACGGAACAAGTCGTAATCTTTTGGAAAAATGATTGATAAACACCGATATGGCATTATATCCTCCCAATTCCGGTAGTTCCCCTATCATATCAGTGCCAATTACCTGCCATGGTTCAGTTGGTACCACATGTGGATGAAGTTGTCTGACTGGCTTGGTACAATGTGATTTTGTCGCCTGGCATTTCTCACAACCTTCAACATATTTCCCTGCATCTCGTGTCACCCCTGGCCACCAGTAGTCCCGAGTGATCAACTCTGTGGTCTTGTACTGCCCTGGATGTCCCGCTAGCGGCATGTCGTGGTACTGAGTGATTATTTTGGACCGGAGTAGGCGGTTTTTTGGTACATAAACACGCCCTTTCCATGTAATAACTTTGTCGGTTTCAGTCCACTCCGGGTTTTTGGCAGCTAGGGCATCCTGTACAGTTTGATCTACTTGGTTTCTACTCTTTCGGATCTCTGATAACAGGAGATCTTCAGGAGCCAATAGGTCAAGAGCATGGATGAAAAATTCCGGTTTCAGGAGAACGATGTTCTCGTTGTCCTTGTCCCCCGTCTCAAGACCTGTCATCCTCGACAGGGCATCAGCTTTCGTCATCGATTTACCAGGCTTGTGAACAAGATCGAAATTATACTCCGCTAATTCCAGTACCCAGTGTGCTTGTCGGCGGTTGAGTTTCTGCGGCTTCTTGAAGTACTGGAGGTTTGCGTGATCCGTAAAAATTTCAATCTGTTCCTCCGTGCCCAACAAATACTGTTGCCAGTTGTCAAGTGAGTCCATAATCGCCATGAGTTCTTTGTCGTAGATTTCGTAATTACGCTCAACCTCATTGAGGGAATGTGAACGAAAAGCGATTGGATACCACCTATTGTTGACAAACTGTGATAAGACTGTGCCATTGGCATAATCAGATGAATCAGCCTCGACTCGGAATTGTCCCTGGTTACGAGGAATCAATAAAACAACTTCCTCACAAATACGGCGTTTCAACTCTTCGAACGCCTCCTCCTGGTCTTTCTCCCACTTCCAAGTCCCATTTCCTGTGAGCTGTGTTAGTGGCTTTGCTACAAGACTGAACCCATGAATGAATTGTCGGAAGAAGTTGCAGAATCCTAGAAACTGCTGGATGTTGCGCTTCTTTCGTGGAGTAGTCCATTCTCGAACGGCTTGTACTTTCTTGGGATCCATGCGAATAGTTCCGTTACCAATGATAATACCGAGGTAGTTGATAACCGGTTTTTCAAAAGAGCATTTTTCGGGTTTAAGAAATAGCTTGTGCTCTCATAGAATATCGAGTACTTGCTTTACAATTCGTTGATGCTCTTCTATACCATCGGTAAAAATCAGTATGTCATCCATGTAAATGATAACATGACCTCTATTGATGAGATCTCACAGGATATGGTTCATAAAACTTTGGAACGTCGCAGGAGAGTTAGTGAGTCTGAAGAACATAACAGTCGGTTCGAATAACCCCTGGTTAGTTCGAAAAGCCGCTTTCCATTCGTCACCTTCCTTTATGCGGATGTTGTTGAATCCCCATCTGATATCCATCTTCGTGAAGATTTTAGCGCCTTTTAAACAATCAATTAGCTCCTGAATGAGAGGAAGTGGGTACCGGTTTTTAACCGTCATCTCGTTCAGTTTACAATAATCTTGTACTGGTCATAAGTTGCCATCTTTCTTTTTGACGAAGAAGAAGGGGGATGCCATCTGCGAGGTCAAAGGTCGGATTCGTCCAGTTCGAAGGTTTTCTTCAAGGAACTTGTCGAGCGCCTCTTGTTCCTTTGGGTTTAGCGGGTATACCTTACAATCTAAAGGTTTGGAACCTGGCGTTAGATTGATAGCATGGTCCCAAGGACGTCATTGTGGCAACTGGTCGAATTCCTTCTGGCTGAAAACATCAGGATACTCTTCGACGTAGGGTTTGGAAGTGTCGAACTCTTTGACTGTTTCTTTCTTGGCTTGTTCCTCCATCCACTTCCGTGACTGTACCTGCTCATGAACATATCTATCCCAGTCGAACAAGAAAAGCTGTTTGCCTTCCTGCAATGTTGCTCTAGAATGAGTATCCTCTGGTGTCCAAAAGTGTGGGTTGTAACTGCATCTTGTTGGACACCTGTCGAAAGTCAGGTCAGACATTTTCCAATCAATGCTAGGGTTATGATGTTGTAGCCAGTCTAGTCCTAGAAAGATATTATTCTTTCCTAGACTTACCACTCCGAACTGGATGATTTCTGAATGATCACCGATAGTCATCCGGATCTCGATGTACTTGTCTATTGATCCGGAGTCGTTGAGTGTACCGTCAGCATTGTAGACAGGTGTCTTGATTGGTAAATCTTCCGTGATGAGGTTGTGCCGTTTGACAAAGTCTGAGTCAATGCACGAACCGGTAGCTCCACTGTTGAGAAGTCCTTCTGTGACGATTTGTTGACTATCCTCCAGTGTTTCGAGTATTGCCGGAAGTTTCAGACTCTTGCCACGTGTTCCGCGAACATAACTCCTTTTGTTCTTGAGACTCCAGATGGCGGTAACTGTCGCTTTCCAGCTCCGTTTTCGTATGTCCATGACAGTTTCTTCCGAGGCTTCTTTCTCCCGGGAAGAGGGCATCCAAGTTCATAACAATCCCACTGCTCTCGGGACTTGATCTTTTCTAACTCTCTGAGTTAGCCATTCAGCAGTGTCGTGTTTGTACTGTATAGGTTTTTCGGATTTTTCAGTTTTGTGTGTGAAGGTGGACGTGTTTTTCTGTTTAGTACCTGTACTGATTACATAATCAACGCCATTATCAACAAATTCCGAAATGTCTGTATGCAAAGGCTCCTGCAGACCTATATCTACTGAGGAGCCTTGGGAAAACCCAAGTCGTTAATGAAATCTGTACGTTCCTGCTCACTCATATTCAGCATAATACCTCTGACCAACGCCTTCCTCTTGTGAGGGCAATTCCTGCTCATGTGGCCTGATTTGCCACAGCTGAAGCACAGCCACTTCTCCCTTGCCTGGTCAATGTCCATCGGCCTGCCCGTTCCTCCAAACGTGGTGCCGGTAGCATCTCTTCTTGGCGCCGTAGGATACTCTGCCCTCGGAGCTGCTTTCAGCTCCTGCCGGTTCTGCTGAGTGGATGACTGTCCACGACTCTGTCCCTGTGGGTTAGCGTTCCACCACCCTGCATACCCATAGCCTCTCTTCTGTTCAGCCCACTGGCGCCTCACATTATCAGCGCCTGTAACTACCTTCTTCAACTCCTTGTAGTCTTCAAAGGGCTCCGTCCGTCCCTTAATGATGTCATACAGAAGGGTGTGATTGACGGCTCTCTCTGCTAGGGTAAGGACGTGTGACTCATCCTTCTTGTACCCGGCATCCTTCAGCAACAATTCAAACTCTTTGAAAAAGTTGCTAGCTGAAGACTTCCCCTGTTGGATATAGGTTAGTTTATCACGAGCCTCCTTCTCCTTCGCAACATTCGTGAATTCCTTATCCATATCATCAATAAGCTGCTTCCCAGAGATGTCCCATAACCCTTTGTTGATGTTGAAGTGGTCATCAGTGTAGACCTAGGCCCATTCGTCGGCCTTTCCTCTGACCAGGAAGGACATGATAATGGTGGTGACATGATGGGAATTGTCAACCTGCTTTGTCTCCGTTAACTCGGAAACGTAGGCCATCATTCTTCATCACCATGGTCGATAGGTGGCGGGGTCACCATCGTAGTTCCCTGGTATATTGACAAACACCCGGCGTGGACTAGAGGTGACATTATCGGCTTCTGGCAGGTCGGGCGCATGTATCGACCAATCAGTCATGTTGGGTTATAGCAAGGGGGATGAGTGTGTTTGGTAAAAATGAAAATATGTAATGTATTGAGAAAACTAGTTTTCAACAGCGTGTTGAATCCTAGGCAAGTTTGTAAAAGTTTGTTGTGACGGGTGGTGTGTGGTAGAAGCTCTATTCTTCTGTCAGCGACTCGCTAGCTCTCACAAGAGACAACCAGGTGTCACATGATAGACGATGAGCAAGAGGGCGAAAAAGCAAAAAGAGGATGGATAAGACAATCCAACTACAAGTCTAGCTACCGAGGAGAATAGACGAGAATAGAGCTAAGGAATATAACTACAAAATACCTAGTCTTATATATGAAATGGGATATGAAACCATGAGAGATATCTCACATCGTGACCGTGAGGATCTACAATAAGAGTCGCTCATATCCATAAGTAAGGCTGCAGGTATTTGGTGAGTAAACAATAAGGCAATATAAAAAGAAGCATGGAAGTGAAACAATAATGTTGTCGTCCTGTCAATGAGCTGACAGGCATGAGAGAGTCGCGCCTAAGCGAAATGACAACGCGAGAACAATAAGGTTGACATGTGTAACCTAAATGATAATGAAAATATAATAAGCGCTAGTGTAAGTGCTTTTGTAATTAGGTAAAATAAATAAAAGAAAAGAAAAGAATAATGAAAAAGAATGTTCCGTGACAGAGAGCACTACTTTGAGCAGGAAACTGTCACAAAGAGGTGACGACGGTGGCGGAGCGGAGCGGAGACTTAGGCGAAAGCGGACACTGGTCCCAACGACAAAGTTATATTGATAATAAATACAAGTAAGTAAGTTCAAGACATACCTGGTCCCAACGACAAAGAGGTCAAGATAAGGGACCAGGTTGTGGGGGCTGGCTTATATATACAAGGTGGAGCGTGGGAACTATGAGGTAATACTGTATAGCTCCGGCACAAGGAATGGAACTAATAGAATGAAATGGAATGTTCCGGAATGATTATTGTAGGTAGGAGGGCTTGGATGGTGTATTGTAAAGAAAGGAAAATGATAGGGGGTGGGCTCACTTCATGACATTACCCCCCTCCTTATGACCATTGCCCTCAATGGTCAAGCTTTTGCCGCCTGAGGGTGCTTTTTGTGGAATTTTCGGATAGTTGCTGGGGCGTGTTCAAGATTTGGTGCAGGTTCCCATGAGTTGTGTCCTGCATCGTAGCCTTTCCACTTTACCAAGTACTCTAGCTTCTTCCACCTAATCCGACTATCCAAGATGTCCTCGACTTCATACTCCGGCTCATCCTCATCCTCTAGATATACTGGTTCCGGTGGTGTTGCAATTTCGCCGTTTACGGTGTTCCCTCTCCAAGGGTGCAATTTATCAACATGGAACACAGGATGGATGCGGTCCAGGGATAGTGGGAGGTCTAAACGGTAGTCCAGGGGCCCAACCTTCTGCAAAATGGTGTAAGGTCCTAGCTGTCGATCCCCAAGTTTCTCACTGGAAAGTTGGAGCTTGATGTCCTCTGCGCTTAGCCAGACCTGATCTCCAACTTGGAATTGATGTGCCTTTCGTTTTCCCCGTTCGTAGTTTTCCTTTTGCCGTCGTTTCCCCAGGTGTAGCGCCGCCCCAGCATCCTGTCGTGCATCCCGCAGTATCTGGATGCGATCATCCACCGCCGGAATCCCACTCCGTTGTCCAACTGGAATGTTAAATAGAGGCAGATAACCATAGGTGAGTTCGAATGGGGACGTTCCAAGTGCAGAGTGGGTGCGAGAGTTAATCACAAATTCCGCCATAGGTAGGTGCTCCGCCCAGTCATCCTGGCGGCATCCCACATAGAGTCTGAGGTATTTTTCGACTTCTTGGTTTGCCCGTTCGGTCTGTCCGTTTGCTTGGGGGTGGTACCCTGAGGTGAGGTTTGATTTGATTCCTAGGCGGGAGAGTAATGATCGCATGAGTTTTGCTGCGAACTGGGGTCCCCGGTCTGATACAAAGCGGAGGGGAAGACCATGGAGGCGAAAAATTTCGCGATAGTAGATATCGGCCACACCTGCTGCTGTGATTGAAGTTGTACAAGGAATTGCATGGATTTGTTTACCATAAAGGTCCGTGCAGACTAGAATCGCGTCATACCCTTGCGAGTTGGGCAGCTGTGTGATCAAGTCAACTCCCACTTCTTCCCACAAGCCTGCTGGGACGTCTAGAGGTAGTGTTACTGCTCGTGGGTGTCTCTGTATCTTCTTCCTTGCACAAGTCTCGCATCCTTCAACATATTTTTCTACAAAGGATCGCAGGGTGGGCCACCAAAAGTGGGTGCTGACGAGGTCAAGGGTATTGTGAAGTCCAGGGTGGCCAGCAGAGGGGTTATCGTGGCATTGCTTGAGTACTTCTTTCCGGAGGTCATCATCTGGTGGGACATATACTCTTCCTCGGTGGTATACTAGTCCCTTGTCTTCTTCCCATTCTGCTATCCCATTGGCCAAGCGTTTGAGACCGCTTCTCCTAAGCTCTTCCAGTCCTTCCAGTACTTGGGCCTCCTTTTGAGACGCCTGTCGGATGCGGTCCTCCAGTGGGTTTTGTAGTGAGGTAGCTGCCACTTGCATGAAATGGGCTGGTTTCAGAACAATCTGTTGTCGATTATCTTCGCTATCCAGAACCTGATGTGCTGCCATACGAGAGAGAGCGTCTGCCTGAGTGTTGGACTTGCCAGGGCGGTGAGTGAGCTGGAAGTCGAATCGGGACAACCATAGTGCCCATCGCGCCTGCCGTCTACTGAGGTCTTGAGCAGAACGCCAGAATTCCAGGTTTGCGTGGTCGGTGAGAATCTCGAACGGTTGTGGTGAACCTTCCAGGAAGCTTCTCCAGTCCTTTAATGCTTCGATGATAGCGAGCATCTCTCGGTCATAGATTTCGTAGTTTCGTTCAGCTGGTTGCATGGAGGCTGATCGAAATGCCACTGGGTGCCACTGGCCGTCGTCTTGTTTCTGCATTAGGGCTCCTCCCGTAGCAAAGCCTGATGCATCTACCTCAAGTTGTGTGAGCCTATTAGGGTCCCAGAGTGCCAGTACCGGTGCTGTGATGAATGCTTCCCTTAGGGTATCGAATGCTTGTTGTTGGTGTGTCCCCCAACTGAAGCCTGTATCCTTTTTTGTTAGGTCGTTCAGAGGGCGTGCTATGCGGGCAAAGTTCCGTATGAATCGACGGTAGAAGTTAGCGAAGCCTAGGAATCCCCGTAGTTCTCGTAGATTCTTTGGGGTAGGCCAGTCGCGGACTGCAGCTACTTTTACTGGATCCATGCGCACTTCACCTTCTGATATCACTAGTCCCAAATACTCAACCTGAAGCTCCTCAAACTCGCATTTCTCTGGTCGCAGGTAGAGGTCATGTTTCTCTAGCCGCTTTAGTACCTCTCGCACCACCTGCCGGTGTTCTTGCAAATTGTTACTGAAGATGAGGATGTCGTCTAGGTAGACTGCTACCTTACCAGCCGCCACTAGGTCTGAAAAGATGGAATTCATGAGCGCTTGGAAGGTAGCTGGCGAGTTGGTGAGACCGAAGAACATTACACTGGGTTCAAATAACCCTCGGTTGGTTGCAAAAGCGGCCTTCCACTCATCACCCTCCTTAATCCGGACATTGTTGTAGCCCCATCTGACGTCAAATTTGGTGAAGTACCGTGCCCCCTGTAGACGGCTGACAATGTCAGCGACCAGTGGGAGAGGATAGCGGTTCTTTAGGGTTACTTGGTTGAGTTTCCGGTAATCCTGTACGAAGCGGAGCTTCCCATCTTTCTTCTTAACAAAGAAGACGGGTGAAGACAGTGGCGATTTTGAGGGGCGAATGTAGCCTTTTCGGAGGTTGTCATCCAGGGAGCGGTCGAGTTCACCTTGTTCATTCAATGACATTGGATAGACTTTTGTGCGCATGGTTTCCGGTGCACCTGGGATCAATTCTATAGCATGATCCCAGGGTTGGTGGTCAGGGAGGCGCTCTGAAGCAGTTTCAGAGAATACTTTTTCGAAATCGCGGTAGGGTTCTGGGACCATTTCTTCAAAGGTTTTCATGGGTTTTGTTTTGTGGGCTTGTTCCGCTAGCTGTTGGGAGTAGGTGAACCCTGCAGCACACCAGACTTCATCTGTTTGTTCGTGTAAGATTCCTGACTTCACCCATGCACGTCGGGTTCATCGGTTTGCTCGAATGCGGTGTATGGGCGACTCTTCTGTCTCCTCATCCAGTGTGTCAAGTGGTGGTTCAGGGGTGATCACAGTTTCAATTTCCTCCGCCGTGTCTTGCTCTTCCACCTCCTCTATCGTTGTTTGTTGGGATCTGACTGTGAGTCGTCCTTTCTCCCAGTCAATATCTGGATTGGCCTTACGTAGCCAGGGGAGTCCTAAGATTAGGTCTTCGCCTCCCAGATTGGTTACTAGCAAGTCTGTCCACCGTTCTTGGTTATCAACAGTCAGGGCTAGGCGTGCAAAGTGTGTGATCTGCCCTGCTCGGTTAGCAGACCCATCAATGTTAAAGACGCCAATGGGTTTCCTGAGTGGGAAGGTCCTTACACGGTGACGGGTGACAAACTCTTGGTTCAAAAATAGAGCAGTGGCTCCAGAATCAACCATGGCTGCAGTTGCTATACTGTGATTTCTTCCTCTTAGTTTTGCGTTAATTCGGAAGTGAGATGAATTGGAGTTCAATTCCGAAATAGTAGATATTTTACAAGATGGGAGAGAATCATACGCAGATGTGGAATGTATAGCGAACTGGTTTACGGGTACTCTCGATGCAGCCGAGACGGGCACCCGCTTTAAAAACCCTCCTGAGAACCTGGTGCTGGGGCCATGGCATTGGCTCTGTTAAGGAGCTCCTGGAGCTGGGCAATCTGGGTGGAGAGGTCAGGCGTAAGTGGGGACGGAGCAGTGGGAGCTGGAATGGACGCGGCAATTTGGACAGGTTCATTGGGGAAGAGGGTGAACGGTGTCGAAGCAGAAGCAGAGACTTGTTGACGGCGGGGTTGTTGGCGCTTACCCCGGCCACGTTCTAGACCCATGAACTTGTCTTGGCAGACTGATTCTAGGTGGCCTCGTCGTCCACAGTAGCGGCAAACTGTCTCCTTGTATGAGCAGTTCCTCTTTTCGTGACTCTGCGAGCCACACCCATAACACCTTCCTCTCATCTGGGCCACGAAGCTTTCTCTGCTGTTACCACTAGTGTGTGTGGCATCGACATCCATAGCATGGGAGTTGGCAGGGGGGGAGGAGATATGGGAGGTGCCTGGGTTGCGACCTGTCATGGTGGGATCGTGCAGGAACACATCCACTGAAATTGCTCGCCTGATAGCCTCCTCCAGGGTGGGAGCCAGTCCCTGGGCTATATTGACCACAATGAGATTTTGTCGGATCTCTGGGTTGAGGCCGCTATGGAAGCGTTCTCGCAGGTCGACGTCTGAAAGCCCGGTCCGATCACCAATGTCCTTGAAATTCTGTGCAAATTCCGCTACCGTTTGACCTTTTGCCTGCCTGAGATGCTGGATTGCATTCCGGGCCTCCATACCTGCATCAATGGATTCAAATCGGAGGGTGAAGGCTGTTTTGAAGTCTTCCCATCGTCCATTGAAAGGTTGTTGGTTATGGCTGAATTCTAGGAGGTATGGTGTGGCCCAGTCAGCAGCCTTGCCTGAGAAGAATCCTAGCGCTGCCTTGATCAGCTTCCCTTCGTTGCTACTCAGATCTGGTTGTTCCATTGCCCAGCTTTGATACTGAGCAATGAAGCGACGTGCTTCTGCACTACTAGAGCCTTTGAAGAGCTCAGGTTTATTCATACTGGACTTGGCTGAGGCTTTGTGGAGGTTGGCCGTGAGCTGGGCCACCTGCTCGATGAGCTGTGCCATGAGCTGGTTTGTGTTGACTTCAGAGGTCGACATAATGGATGGGGGTGCAGTGGGAGTAGGGATAAGGATGGGTGTGATCACGGTACCGTCGGAAAGGTTCTCCTCTTCGCTGATGGAGTTGGCAGCAGCGTTTGGACAGGGTTGAGAACTGCAATCAGCCCAGGAGCTGCTTTTGCTGCGGTGGATGTGGGTTTGGTCTTTAGTATCAAAAGCGTGTGGGTAGGCAGAGCAGTCGATAGCTTGGGCGGGCAGGCTTGGTGCGGAGGTGTCTGTAGACGTGGTGGAAGCGGAGCCTGCAAGGATAACCTAATCGGTAGGCTATCGGTGCAGTAAGGGATCTTGACCTAATGTCACAAAGAGGTGACGACGGTGGCGGAGCGGAGCGGAGACTTAGGCGAAAGCGGACACTGGTCCCAACGACAAAGTTATATTAATAATAAATACAAGTAAGTAAGTTCAAGACATACCTGGTCCCAACGACAAAGAGGTCAAGATAAGGGACCAGGTTGTGGGGGCTGGCTTATATATACAAGGTGGAGCGTGGGAACTATGAGGTAATACTGTATAGCTCCGGCACAAGGAATGGAACTAATAGAATGAAATGGAATGTTCCGGAATGATTATTGTAGGTAGGAGGGCTTGGATGGTGTATCGTAAAGAAAGGAAAATGATAGGGGGTGGGCTCACTTCATGACAGAAACATTGGCCATATGTCGGAAGTGTTATATCTATGCAAGCTAAGTCATTACGAAGCTTTGCGAAGCATTCCGATACTTAGATATTACTTATAACCTTTCACCACTATGCAATTACTTCGCGAAGGAATTCCGATGCAAAGCATTCACTCTTATCTCTTATCATTCTTATTGGATTTATACTATCCCTTTTATATCCTTTCCTTTGTTCTTTACTTACGAGCTAACCCATTCAGGCATGGCATTGCTTCACGATCCTGACTTACCTTTAGTATAAAGCTACAGTATCAAATAGGTAGTTCCTCAGTTTAAATATTAACCTTGATAGCACTTCGATAGTGATACCAATTAATCCTCTCTATCTGTATCATCATTTTAAACATCCTCGCTGTCAGTATGTTCCGCGATAGTCATCGCGAACGGAACACGTTTAACTTTCTTCTCTTGTGGACACGCAAAGTGTCAAGGACTCTACTAATAGTGGAGTCAAGGTCCGACTACATTGTCTAGGATCATATTACCTCGTGAAGTCTTTCACTTCATATTTCCCCGCGATCATTCCCAACAATCCTTTTGTGCACGATCATAACAGGAAGAACTTTGGTGTTCTGCAGGATACACATATTCTCAACAACTCGCAGAGGCTGCCTACAAAGAGAAGCCATTGAAGTCATTTGAGGAGATGGTCCCCTCATCATACCGGAAACATGCAAAGGTCTTCTCCAAGAAAGAATCAGAGTGACTACCGGAACATAAACCTTGGGACCATGCCATAGATCTGAAACCTGACGCTCCTGAAACCATGCGGACCAAAATCTATCCCATGTCCCTGAATGAACAAGAAGAGCTTGACCAGTTCTTGGAAGAGAATCAGCACAAAGGCTACATCCGCCCCTCCAAATTCCCATTGGCATCACCTGTCTTCTTTGTCAAAAAGAAGGATGGTAAACTTTGATTTGTGCAGGATTACCAGCGACTCAATGAATACACAGTAAAAAATCAGTACCCACTCCCCCTTGTCACAGACATTGTCAGCCAACTGTGTAAAGCCAAGGTTTTCTCCAAGATGGATGTTCGTTGGGGGTATAACAACATGTGGATTAAAGAGGGTGACGAATGGAAGGGAGCATTTGCAGCAAATTGAGGACTCTTCAAGCCCCTTGTCATGTTCTTCGGCCTAACAAACTCACCTGCTACATTCCAAGCCCTCATGAACTCCATATTTGCTGACCTCATTGCTGCTGGGAAGGTGGCCGTTTACCTGGACGACATCCTGGTTTTCACTGAAACTCTTGAGGAACATCAGAGTACAGTCAACGACGTGCTCACACGCCTCAGCAAATACGACCTATATCTGCGACCAGAGAAATGTGAATTCGAACGGCCCTCCATCAAATACCTAGGCTTGGTAATCAGTGAAGGAGAAGTGCAAATGGACCCAGTCAAAATAGAGGCAGTTAGTAACTGGCAGGCCCCTACAACGCTACATGATCTCCGAGGTTTCCTAGGATTTGCTAACTTTTATTGGAGATTTATCAAAGGTTTTGCGAAGAAAGCTCGACCTCTGAATGACCTCACCTGCAAGGACACTAGATGGGTTTGGGGATCACAACAGCAGGAAGCCTTCGATTCACTAAGGGACTCCTTTACATCTGCACTGATCCTCGCACTATGGGACCCATTGAAACCAACTCAGATTGAAGTGGATGCATCAGGCTTTGCTACTGGAGGCACACTCTCACAACTACAGGAGGATGGACTCTGGCACCCTGTCGCATATCGTTCCTCCTCCATGGACCCAGCTAAGCGAAACTATGAAATCTATGATCAGGAAATGCTGGCCATCATCGAGGCATTGAAAGACTGGAGAAGCTTCTTAGAAGGATCCCTGGAACCCTTCGAAATCATAACCGACCACCAGAACCTTGAATATTGGAAGACAGCCCAAGACCTCAGTCGTCGACAAGCATGATGGGCACTATGGCTCTCTCAGTTTGATTTCCATCTTAAGCATTGCCCAGGCAAAGCTAACACTCAAGCGGATGCACTTTCACGTATGGCGCAGCATCAGGTCACAGATGCAGAGGACAACAGGGAACAGATCGTTCTAAAACCCGAGCACTTCCTTAATGCGGCAACCATGGTTCTTCTCCATAACCCCCTCCTTGACCGCATTTGGCAGATTAGCACATGAGAGGCAGAAGTCCTGGACGGCCTGAAAGGTATCAAGGGACCCCAGAGTCTCACTAGTGGCCTAGCCGAGTGGAGAGAAGAAAATGGTTTGGTCTATTATCGCAACAAAGTCTATGTCCCACCAGATACAGCACTAAGGAAAACAATCCTGGAGCACTGTCATGACGCACCTACTGCAGGTCATCCAGGAATGCATGGTACCCTGGAACTAGTCAGCAGACTGTACTGGTGGCCTGGGATGCACTCTTTTGTAGACAAGTATGTCGACGGATGTGACCACTGCCAGCACAAACGCCTGAATCCTCACTACCACTCTCCTCTTCAACCTCTTCCCATACCGGAAGGACCCTGGCAGGACATTGGCATGGATCTCATTGGGGAACTACCTATGACGCAAGACGGCCACAATGCTATCATTACCTTTGTGGACCATTACACAAAGATGGTGCACTGTTTCCCCTGTACAACCGAGATAACCGCAGAAGGAGTAGCAGATTTCTTTTATAAAGAAATCTTCCACTTACATGGCCTACCCCATTGATTCATCTCTGATAGAGGACCCCAATTTGCAGCAGACATTATGCGACAGCTACTGAAGCAACTGGGAATCGACTCCGCCCTGACCACAGCTTATCACCCTGAGACAAACGGACAGACAGAATGCACTAATCAGGAAATCGAACATTACATTTGCATGTACATAAGTCACCAACAGGATGACTGGGACCTCCTAATTCCTACTGCTGAGTTTGTCATAAATGCTCATATCCACTCTGCACACAACCACTCCCCCTTTGAAACACTTTATGGCTATACCCCCGAGTTCACCATTCCGAATGGTGTCGAGACCAAATACCCATCCATCAAGCACCAGCTAGAACTGCTCCAGCATGCATGTGAGGATGCAGAGGCAGCACTACAGATGAGCAAGGAATGCATCAGAGAGGGTGTAAATGGCAAAGTCCAGGAATTTGAAGTTGGACAACCAGTGTGGTTATCCTTGAGCAAGTTAAAGGTACGACAAAAGAACCAGAAACTAGGGAGCAAACGCCTAGGCCCATTCAAAGTCACAGAGAAAACGGGGCCCCTCACATACCAATTACACCTACCTACCTGGATGAAGATCCATGACAACATACATACCAACTGCCTGTCTCCCTGGAAAGGGAATGAGGTCAATGGAATCGAGCCACCACCACCGCAACCCGAAATTGTGGAGGGAGAAGAGTTCTATGATGTGGAGGAGGTCCTGGATAGCCGGATCTTTGGACGGTGGAAGAAGTTGCAATTCCTGGTAAAATGGAAGGGATATGACGAAGGCCACAACAGTTGGGAGCATGAAGAGAACTTAGTCGGCACAAGTGATGCAGCAATTGCAGATTTCTATGCAAAACACTCAAATGCACCACGAAAAATATCCGCCACCATCTTCCACTCTCTACCCTGGCAACCCTATGAAACCTTCACTGAAATAGTCGCTGGGACATCGACTGTAGAAGGGGGGTAATGTCGTGACGTGCTATACAGGATACAGTACCTACCTTATTTTTCCTACATCTCCTCCTTCCCTCATCGCTGTTACTGTTTAGATCCATCTACATCGTTCTGCATCCTTCTATCACATTCCAAACACTTCCATCAACTTCCCGCGCTGTCGCTTACTCATCGAGACTCTTGTATATATAGTAAAGAGTTGAAGATGGCAGCTGAAATTCTTCGTGGTGCATTTGAGTGTTTTGCATAGAAATCTGCAATTGCCTCATTGCTTGTTCCCACTAAGTTTTCTTCATGCTCCCAACTGTTGTGGCCTTCATCATATCCTTTCCACTTTACCAGGAATTGCAACTTCTTCCACCATCCAAAGATCCGACTGTCCAGGACCTCCTCCATGTCATAGAACTCTTCTCCCTCCACAATTTTGGGTTCTGGTGGCGGTGGCTCGAATCCATTGACCTCATTCCCTTTCCCGGGAGACAAGCGGTTGGTATCGATGTTGTCGTGGAATTTCATCCAGGTAGGTAGGTGTAATTGATATGTGAGTGGGCCCTTTTCTCTGCGACTTTGAATGGACCTAGGCATTTGCTCCCCAATTTCTGGTTCTTTTGTGGTACCTTTAATTTGCTTGAGGATAACCAAACCGGTTGTCCTACTTCGAATTCCTGTACTTTTCCCTTGACTCCCTCTCTGATGTGCTCTTTGCTCATCTGTAGTGCTGCTTCTGCATCCTCACGTGCATGCAGTAGTAGTTCCAGTCGGTGCTCGATGGATGGGTATTTTGTTTCGACACCATTTGGAATGGTGAACTCAGGGGTGTAACTGTAAAGTGTTTCGAAGGGGGAGTGGCTGTGTGTGGAGTGGATGCGAGCATTCATGACAAACTCAGCAGTAGGGATTAGGAGGTCCCAGTTGTCCTGTCAGCGACTTACGTACATGTGAATGTAATGTTCGATTTCCTGGTTGGTGCATTCTGTCTGTCCATTTGTCTCAGGGTGATAAGCTGTGGTCAGGGCGGAGTCAATTCCTAGTCGCTTCAGTAGTTGTCACATAATGTCTGCTGCAAATTGGGGTCCTCTATCAGAGATGAATCGACGGGGTAGGCCATGTAAGCAGAAGATTTCTTTATAAAAGAAATCTGCTACTCCTTCTGTGGTTATCTCGGTTGTACAGGGGAAGCAGTGAACCATCTTTGTGTAATGGTCAACAAAGGTGATGATTGCATTATGGCTGTCCTGTGTCATGGGCAGTTCCCCAATAAGATCCACACCAATGTCCTGCCAGGGTCCTTCCGGTACGGGGAGAGGTTGAAGGGGTGAAGAGTGGTGGGGGTTTAGGTGTTTGCATTGGCAGTGATCACATCCGTCAATGTACTTGTCCACAAAAGAGCATATCCCAGGCCACCAGTACAGTCTGCTGACTAGTTCCAGGGTACCATGCATCCCTGGATGACCTGCGGTGGGTGCGTCATGACAGTGGTCCAGGATTGTTTTCCTTAGCGCTGTATCTGGGGGAATGTAGACTTTGTTGCAGTAGTACACCAAACCGTTTTCTTCTCTCCACTCGGCTGGACCACTAGTGAGACTCTGGGGACCTTCGATACCTTTCAAACCATCCAGTACTTTGGCCTCTCAGTTGCTGATCTGCCGAATGCAGTTGAGGAGGGGATTATGGAGGAGAACCATGGTTGCCGCATTAAGGAAGTGTTCCGGTTTTAGCACAATCTGTTCCCTGTTGTCTTCTGCATCGGTGACCTGGTGCTGCACCATACGTGACAGTGCATCAGCTTGAGTGTTAGCTTTGCCTGGGCGATGCTTAAGGCAAAAATCAAACTGAGAGAGCCATAGTGCCCATCATGCCTGTCGACGACTGAGGTCTTGGGCTGTCTTCCAGTATTTGAGGTTCTGGTGGTCGGTTATGATCTCAAAGGGTTCTGGGGATCCTTCTAAGAAGCTTCTCCAGTCTTTCAATGCCTCGATGATGGCCAGCATTTCTCGGTCATAGATTTCGTAGTTTCACTCGGCTGGGTCCATGGAGGAGGAGCGGTATGCGACGGGGTGCCAAAGTCCATCCTCCTGTAGTTGCAAAAGTGTACCTCCAGTAGCGAAGCCTGATACATCCACTTCAATCTGAGTTGGTTTCAATGGGTCCCATAGTGTGAGGATTGGTGCCGATGTAAAGGAGTCCCTTAGTGAATCGAAGGCTTCCTGCTGTTGTGATCCCCAAACCCATTTAGTGTCTTTGCGGGTAAGGTTGTTCAGGGGTCGAGCTTTCTTTGCAAAACCTTTGATAAATCTCTGATAGAAGTTAGCAAATCCTAGGAAACCTCGGAGATCATGTAGCGTTGTAGGGGCCTGCCAGTTACTAACTGCCTCTATTTTGACTGGGTCCATTTGCACTTCTCCTTCACTGATTACCAAGCCTAGGTATTTGATGGAGGGCCGTTCGAATTCACATTTCTCTGGTCGCAGATATAGGTCGTATTTGCTGAGGCATGTGAGCACGTCGTTGACTGTACTCTGATGTTCCTCAAGAGTTTCAGTGAAAACCAGGATGTCGTCCAGGTAAACGGCCACCTTCCCAGCAGCAATGAGGTCAGCAAATATGGAGTTCATGAGGGCTTGGAATGTAGCAGGTGAGTTTGTTAGGCCGAAGAACATGACAAGGGGCTCGAAGAGTCCTCAATTTGCTGCAAATGCTCCCTTCCATTCGTCACCCTCTTTAATCCACACATTGTTATACCCCCAACGAACATCCATCTTGGAGAAAACCTTGACTTTGCATAGTTGGCTGACAATGTCCGTGACGAGGGGAAGTGGGTACCGGTTTTTTACTGTGTATTCATTGAGTCGCCGGTAATCCTGCACAAATCAAAGTTTACCATCCTTCTTTTTGACAAAGAAGACAGGCGACGCCAATGGGGATTTGAAGGGACAGATGTAGCCTTTGTGCCAATTCTCTTCCAAGAACTGGTCAAGCTCTTCCTGCTCATTCAGGGACATGGGATAGATTTTGGTCCGCATGGTTTCAGGAGCGTCCGGTTTCAGATCTATGGCATGGTCCCAAGGTTTATGTTCCAGTAGTCGTTCTAATTCTTTCTTGGAGAAGACCTTTGCATGTTTCCGGTATGACGAGGGGACCATCTCTTCAAATGACTTTGACGGCTTCTCTTTGTAGGCAGCCTCTGCGAGTTGTTGAGAATATGTGTATCCTGCAGAACACCAAAGTTCTTCCGACATATGGCCAATGATCCCAGCTCGAAGTAACACTCTCCTCCGCTTCCTGTTGCCTACCAGTCGATACAGAGGGGTGCTTTCAGTGTATTCATATATCTTTGGGTCAGGCGTGGGGAGAGGGAGAGTTTCTTCAGGCGATTGGGGTTGGTCATCAGGCTCCGGGATGGAGAAGTGAACTTGTGGTGCTGCAGTGGTGCCCCAGTCTGAGTTAGCTTCTATGATATGTGCAGTGGTTCCTCCCACATTACTTTCCTTGGGTTTGTGGATTTCTTCGATGGTCATGGGGTGCGGAGTCTTTCTGGGAGAGGTGATAGCCAATTGCCCTTCTCTCCAGTCGATGTCCGGGTTGACCTTTCGGAGCCATGGAAGTCCAAGAATGATATCTTCTGAACCAAGGTTGGTGACAAGGTATTCAAGGAGCTGGGGTGGGTTTTGGTCTATTGTGGATAGTAGACATACAGAGTGTGTGATCTGTCCTGCAGTGTTAGGGGATCCATCAATGTTATAAAGAGTGATTGGGTGGCGGAGATGGTGAGGGAGAATTTGATGTTGTTTCATGAAACATTCATGAATGAAGAGACCTGTGGCACCAGAGTCTATCATTGCTGCGCTGTCGGTATTCTTGAATCTGCCTTGCAACTTAATCAGTACGTGGAAGTGAGAAACATCACTAGATTGAGCGGAACCAATTGTACACGAGGGTATAGATGCATAAGTAGAGGTAGACGAGGAATACAGACTAGGGAACCAGGCGGCAGCTGTGGCGGGTTCCCACTTTAAAAATTCAAGCGCAACTCTGCTATCTGCTCTGCCAGTTCCTTCTGCCCGGCAGTGAGCATCTGGAGGATCTTTGTGAAATTGGTAGCGGGGGCGGGCATGGTAGCAGCAATGGAGGTAGAGGGCTCGGCAATGATAGATGTGGTGGCGGCAGAACGAGGGATAGGCCTTGAGAGTCCCAAGAACTTCCTGCGGCAGACGGCTGCTAGATGGCCTGTTAGTCCGCAATGATTGCAGACATCACATTCATGGTGCCCATCTGCCTTTCGATGTTCTCTGGACCCGCACCCATAGCATCTTCCCATCATGTATCTGCGATAGTCTTCTGCAGATCGGCCAGTAGTGGTGGCATCCACATCCATTGCATTTGGATTGCGGGCCAGAACGAAGGGAGTAGGGGTGTAGGAGCTGAAGTTGGGAGTGCTTCAGGTGTATTGTTTCCCTTCTTCATTGGCGCGTTCATTCTGCCTGTTGTCAATACGAATTGCTTCATTGATCAGTGCATTCATCTGATCTGTGTTAGCCTGGGAGTTGACCAGTCCGTCCTTGATTCGCTTCGAGAGGTGATCATAGAACCGATCTCGGAGGTCAGTATCCGAGTATCCTGTCCTACTAGCATACTGTTTGAAGGTTGCCGCATATGTTGCTACCCGGTCCTTTCCCTGCCAAAGGCTTTTCAGAACTCGTTTGGCCTCTACCATTGGATCTGCTGTTTCAAACCGCTGCCTAAAGGCGCCAGCAAAATCAGCCCAGGTGGGGTAGAGGAGGGCAGGAGCTGGTACTTCTGCAGTGTCCGCTCGAGCAACTTGGCTAATGTTCTCTGAGGTGGGAGTAGCCCAGATAGCTGCGTCACCATCAAGGTATGAGATGGCCGATTTGATTTTTTCCTGTTCATTACTGAGGGAATGGATACCCTGGGCCCATAGTTCGAAGGCAGCAATGAAGCGTCATGCATTGTCACTACGCTTCCCATCATACATCTGGGGTTTGCTAACACCTTTGTTGGTGATGCTGGCTACTGCCAATTGTAGCGCCATCTGTTGTGTGGCAAGTTGTTGAATCAACACCACAAGGTCTTGGGTGGTAGGAGGGTGCGACATGATGGAGGTGTTTTCAGTGGGGATAGGCTCAGGAGATGGGGATAGCGGTTCTGGTGTAACCGAGATATCGATGATGATAGGCTCTGGGGATGGGGTTGATGTGACAGGGTTGGCTTCGGTTTCTAGCTCAAGTTCTAAGATAACAGTAGGGATAAGCACAGGAGAGGATCTAGCAGATGGTACAGCACTGGTAGGGTCTGAAAGTCTACCAACCCGGCTCGGAACCTGGCTTGGAATTCTAGGGATGTCTATGAATCGTCCATTTCCTGAATCCCTTGGAGTGATGGGAGCGGGGTTACGGTATCGGTTGGGGCAAGGATTTTCGTCGCAGTCAAACCAAGCATTGTGTTCTTCATCTGGATTGTATTTGGAATGAACATCACACTGATCTTGAATATCAAATGCATGCTGAAATCCTGAACAATCAATGTCTGGTGTAAACAAAGGCGTAGCGGCAATGGAAGGTGGAGAACCAGGTAAGTCCAATTTCCACTCCTCATAGGATCAGTTGGAAAGGCTGATGGTACAAGTAGAGATCTTGACCTAATGTGGTGACAAAGGGAGAAAGCACGGAGGAAAGCACAGGCTCAAGCACAAGCAGAAGTGAGGAGTGGGGCTAGCACCACACACAAAGGCTGAAAGAGATAATGATCAAGACAGCAGTGATAGCACAAGGGCCAATTGCTAGGGTCGCACAAGGAAAACTAGTTTCAAAGACCAAGTAAGTATATTGAAGGTAAATGATGATACAGGTACTAACCTAGTTCCAAAGACCAAGAGGTCAAGATGGGGAACTAGGTGTCAGCTACTGTACTATATATACAAGAGTCTCGATGAGTAAGCGAAAGCACGGGAAGTTGATGGAAGCATTTGGAATGTGATAGAAGGATGCAGAATGATGTAGATGGATCCAAACAGTAACAGCGATGAGGGAAGGAGGAGATGTAGGAGAAATAAAGTAAGTACTGTATCTTGTATAGCACGTCATGACAGACAGTGCTTTCAGTCAGATATTTGTCATGAAGTGAGCCACCCCTATCATTTTCCTTTCTTTATGATACACCATCCGAGCTCTCCTACCTACAATAATCATTCCGGAACCTTCCATTCTATTCTATCAGTTCCATTCCATTCCTTGTGTCTGAGCTATACAGTATTACATCATAATTCCCACACTCCGCCTTGCATATATAAGCCAGCCCCCACAACCTGGTCCCTTATCTTGACCTCTTTGTCGTTGGGACCAGGTATGTCTTTTACCTACTTGTATTTATTATCAATATAACTTTGTCGTTGGGACCAGTATCTGTCTGCCTCTGTCCAAGTCTCTGCTCCACTCCGCCACCATCGTCACCTCTTTGTGACACTAGGTCAAGATCCCTTACTGCACCGATAGCCTACCGATTAGGTTATCCTTGCAGGCTCCACTTTCACCATGTCTACAGACACCACTGCACCAAGCCTGCCCACCCAATGACTGCTCCGCCTACCCGCACGCTTTTGACACTAAAGACCAGACCCACATCCATAGCAGCAAAAGTAATTCCTGGGCTGATTGCAGCTTTCAACCCTGTCCAAACGCTGTCACCAATTCCATCAGTAAAGAAGAGAACCTATCTGACGGTACCATTATTACACCCATCCTAACCCCTACTCTAACTGTACCCCCACCCACTATGACAACCCCTGAAGTCAGCACAAATCAGCTCATGGCACAGCTCATTGAACAGGTGACTCAGCTCACAGCCAACCTTCATAGAGCTGCAGCCAAGTCAAGCATGAATAAACCTGAGCTCTTCAAAGGCTCGAGTAGTGCGGAAGCACATTGCTTCATTGCCCAGTATCAGAGCTGGGCAGTGGAACAACCGGATTTGAAGGACAATGAAGGGAAACTGATCAAGGCGGCCCTGGGATTCTTCTCAGGAAAGGCTGCTGATTGGGCCACCCCATACCTCTTGGAATTCAGCCATCACCAACAGCCATTTAATGGACGATGGGAAGACTTTAAAACAGCCTTCACCCTCCGATTCGAATCCATTGACGCAGGTATGGAAGCCCGGAATGCAATTCAGCATCTCAGGCAAGCAAAAGGTCAAACGGTAAATTCATCACACTTCCGAATTAATGCAAAACTAAGAGGAAGGAATCACAGTATAGCAACTGCGGCCATGATTGATTCTGGGGCCACTGCCCTATTTCTGAACCAGGAGTTTGTCAACTGCCACCATGTAAGGACCTTTCCACTCAGGAAACCTATTGGTGTCTTTAACATTGATGGGTCTGCTAACCGAGCAGGGCAAATCATGCACTTTGCGCATTTAGCCCTGACTGTTGATAACCAAGAACGGTGGACAGACTTGCTAATAACCAACCTGGGAAGCGAAGATCTAATTCTGGGACTCTCTTGGTTACGTAAAGCCAATCCAGATATTGACTGGGAGAAAGGACGACTCTCGGTCAAACCACAACAGACAATGATAGAGCAGGTGGTAGAGCAAGATACTGCAGAGGAAATCGAAACAGTCATCACTCCTGAATCCCCACCAAGCATATCAGAGGAGGAGGCAGAGGATTTGCCTATACACCGCATTCAAGCCAATCGACGAACCTGACGTGCATGGGTGAAGTCAGGCATCCTACAGGAACAAACAGAGGAGGTCTGGTGTGCGGCAGGGTTCACCTACTCCCAACAGCTAGCGGAACAGGCCCACAAAGCAAAACCTTTGAAAACCTTTGAAGAAATGGTCCCAGAACCCTATCGTGACTTTGAAAAGGTATTTTCTGAAACTGCATCAGAACGTCTCCCAGAACACCAACCTTGGGATCATGGCATTGAGCTGATCCCAGGTGCACCTGAAACCATGCACACAAAAGTCTACCCAATGTCATTAAATGAACAAGGTGAACTTGACCACTTCCTGGATGACAATCTCCAAAAAGGCTACATTTGTCCCTCCAAGTCCCCACTGTCATCACCAGTCTTCTTCATAAAGAAGAAGGATGGAAAACTCCGTTTTGTACAGGACTACAGGAAACTTAACCAAGTAACCCTGAAGAACTGTTATCCCCTCTCACTGGTTGCTGACATCATTAGCCATCTGCAGGGGGCACGGTATTTCACCAAATTTGACGTCAGATGGGGCTATAACAATGTTTGGATTAAAGAGGGTGACGAGTGGAAAGCTGCCTTTGCAACCAACCGAGGGTTGTTTGAACCTGTCACAAAGAGGTGACGACGGTGGCGGAGCGGAGCGGAGACTTAGGCGGGAGCGGACAACTGGTCCCAACGACAAAGTTATATTGATAATAAATACAAGTAAGTAAGTTAAAGACATACCTGGTCCCAACGACAAAGAGGTCAAGATAAGGGACCAGGTTGTGGGGGCTGGCTTATATATACAAGGTGGAGCGTGGGAACTATGAGGTAATACTGTATAGCTCAGGCACAAGGAATGGAATGGAACTAATAGAATGGAATGGAATGTTCCGGAATGATTATTGTAGGTAAGAGGGCTTGGATGGTGTATCGTAAAGAAAGGAAAATGATAGGGGGTGGGCTCACTTCATGACATTACCCCCCTCCTTATGACCATTGCCCTCAATGGTCAAGCTTTTGCCGCCTGAGGGTGCTTTTTGTGGAATTTTCGGATAGTTGCTGGGGCGTGTTCAAGATTTGGTGCAGGTTCCCATGAGTTGTGTCCTGCATCGTAGCCTTTCCACTTTACCAAATACTCTAACTTCTTCCACCTAATCCGACTATCCAAGATGTCCTCGACTTCATACTCCGGCTCATCCTCATCCTCTAGATATACTGGTTCCGGTGGTGTTGCAATTTCGCCATTTATGGTGTTCCCTCTCCAAGGGTACAATTTATCGACGTGGAACACAGGATGGATGCGGTCCAGGGATAGTGGGAGGTCTAAACGGTAGTCCAGGGGCCCAACCTTCTCCAAAATGGTGTAAGGTCCTAGCTGTCGATCCCCAAGTTTCTCACTGGAAAGTTGGAGCTTGATGTCTTCTGCGCTTAGCCAGACCTGATCTCCCGCTTGGAATTGATGTGCCTTTCGTTTTCCTCGTTCATAGTTTTCCTTTTGCCATCTTTTTCCCAGGTGTAGAGCTGCCCCGGCATCCTGTCGCACCTCTCGAAGGATCCGAATGCGATCATCCACTGCTGGAATCCCACTTCGCTGACCAACGGGAATGTTAAATAGGGGGAGGTAGCCGTAAGTGAGCTCGAATGGGGAGATTCCAAGTGCAGAGTGGGTACGTGAGTTAATCACAAACTCCGCCATTGGCAAATGCTCTGCCCAGTCATCCTGACGACGTCCCACATACAGCCGGAGATACTTTTCGACTTCTTGGTTTGCCCGCTCGGTTTGCCCATTCGCTTGGGGGTGGTATCCCGATGTGAGATTGGATTTGATTCCCAGGCGGGAGAGTAGTGATCGCATGAGCTTTGCTGCAAACTGGGGTCCTCGGTCTGATACAAAGCGGAGGGGGAGGCCATGGAGGCGGAAAATTTCGCGGTAGTAGATGTCAGCGACACCTGCTGCTGTGATTGATGTGGTACAAGGGATTGCGTGGATTTGTTTCCCGTAGAGGTCGGTGCAGACAAGGATGGCATCGTATCCTTGTGAATTGGGCAGCTGTGTGATCAGGTCAACTCCCACTTCTTCCCACAGACCTGCTGGGACATCTAGGGGTAGTGTTACTGCTCGTGGGTGTCTCTGTATCTTTTTCCTAGCACAAGTTTCGCATCCTTCCACATACTTTTCTACAAAGGATCGCAGGGTGGGCCACCAAAAGTGGGTGCTAACGAGATCGAGGGTGTTGTGAAGTCCGGGGTGACCAGCGGAGGGGTTGTCGTGGCATTGTTTGAGTACTTCTGTCCGTAGGTCATCCTCTGGTGGGACATATACCCTACCTCGGTGGTACACCAGTCCGTTATCCTCCTCCCATTCTGCTATCCCATTGGCCAAGCGTTGGAGGCCACTCCTCCTGAGCTCTTCCAGTCCTTCGAGTACTTGGGCCTCTCTTTGCGAGGCCTTCTGGATGCGGTCCTCCAACGGGTTCTGTAGTGAGGCTGCTGCCACTTGCATAAAGTGGGCTGGTTTCAGAACGGTCTGTTGTCGGTTGTCTTCACTGTCCAACACCTGATGCGTTGCCATGCGAGACAAAGCATCTGCCTGTGTGTTTGCCTTGCCTGGGCGGTGAGTCAGCCGGAAGTCGAATCGGGATAACCATAGTGCCCAACGCGCTTGTCGTCGGCTAAGGTCCTGTGCAGAGCGCCAGAATTCCAGGTTTGCATGGTCGGTGATGATCTCGAAGGTCTGCGGTGATCCTTCCAGGAAGCTTCTCCAGTCCTTTAGTGCTTCAATGATTGCCAGCATCTCCCGGTCATAGATTTCGTAGTTTCGTTCGGCTGGTTGCATGGAGGCTGATCGAAATGCTACTGGGTGCCACTGACCATCGTCTTGTTTCTGCATTAGAGCTCCTCCTGTGGCAAAGCCTGATGCATCTACCTCGAGTTGTGTGAGCCTGTTGGGGTCCCAGAGTGCCAGTACCGGAGCTGTGACAAAAGCTTCCCTTAGGGTGTCGAATGCTTGCTGCTGATGTGTTCCCCAGTTGAAGCCTGAGTCTTTCTTGGTTAGGTCATTCAGAGGGCGTGCTATGCGGGCAAAGTTCTGTATGAATCGACGGTAAAAGTTGGCAAAACCTAAGAATCCTCGCAGCTCTCGCAGGTTCTTTGGAGTAGGCCAGTCACGAACTGCAGTCACTTTTACCGGATCCATGCGCACTTCCCCTTCTGATATCACTAGTCCCAAGTACTCGATCTGAAGCTCCTCGAACTCACATTTTTCGGGTCGTAGGTAGAGGTCATGTTTCTCTAGCCGTTTTAGTACATCCCGCACTGTCTGCCGGTGTTGTTGTAGCTCGTTACTGAAGATAAGGATGTCATCTAGGTACACTGCTACTTTCCCCGCTGCCACTAGGTCTGAAAAGATGGAATTCATGAGTGCTTGGAAGGTCGCTGGGGAGTTGGTGAGACCAAAGAACATTACACTGGGTTCGAATAACCCTCGGTTGGTTGCGAAAGCAGCCTTCCATTCATCACCCTCCTTAATTCGGACATTGTTGTAGCCCCATCTGACATCAAATTTGGTGAAGTACCGTGCCCCCTGCAGACGGCTGACGATGTCAGCAACCAGTGGGAGAGGATAGCGGTTCTTTAGGGTTACTTGATTTAGTTTCCTGTAATCTTGTACAAAACGGAGCTTCCCGTCCTTCTTCTTCACAAAGAAGACAGGTGAAGACAGTGGCGATTTTGAGGGGCGAATGTAGCCTTTTCGGAGGTTGTCATCCAGAAAACGGTCGAGTTCGCCTTGTTCGTTCAATGACATTGGGTAGACTTTCGTACGCATGGTTTCGGGTGCTCCTGGGATCAGTTCAATGGCGTGATCCCAGGGTTTGTGTTCAGGGAGACGTTCTGAGGCCATTTCAGAGAATACCTTTTTGAAATCCCTGTAGGGCTCTGGGATCATTTCTTCGAAGGTTTTCACGGGTTTTGCTTTGTAGGCCTGCTCCGCTAGCTGTTGGGAATATGTGAATCCTGCTGCGCACCAGACCTCTTCTGTTTGTTCGTGTAGGATGCCTGACTTCACCCATGCACGCCGGGTTTGTCGGTTGGCTCGAATGCGGTGTATCGGCGACTCATCTGCCTCCTCTTCCTCTGCTAAGTTCAGTGGGGTTTCGGGAGTGATGACTGTTTCAATTTCCTCCACCGTGTCTTGTTCTTCTACCTCCTCTATCGTTGTCCGTTGTGGTCTAACCGAGAGTCGTCCCTTCTCCCAGTCAATATCTGGATTGGCTTTACGTAGCCAGGGGAGTCCCAGGATTAGGTCTTCACTTCCCAGATTGGTTATCAGCAAATCTGTCCACCGTTCTTGGTTATCGACAGTCAGGGCTAGACGTGCAAAATGCGTAATCTGCCCTGCTCGGTTAGCAGATCCATCGATGTTAAAGACCCCAATGGGTTTCCTGAGTGGGAAGATCCTTACTTGGTGGCGGGTGACAAACTCCTGATTCAGGAATAGAGCCGTGGCTCCAGAATCAACCATGGCCGCAGTTGCTATACTGTGATTTCTTCCTCTTAATTTCGCGTTAATTCGGAAGTGTGATGAATTGGAGTTCAATTCCGAAATATTAGATATGGTACATGAGGGTAGAGAATCATATGTGGACGTGGCATGTATAGCAAATTGGTTTACGGGTACTCTCGGTGCGGCCGAGACGGGTACCCGCTTTAAAAACCCTCCTGCGAGCCTGAAGCGGGGGCCATGGCATTGGCTCTGTTCAGGAGTTCTTGGAGCTGGGCAATTTGGATGGAGAGGTCGGGGGTAGCTGGGGACTGGGCAATAGGAGCAGGAGCAGGGGCCGGAGTGGAAGCCGCAATTTGGACAGGTTCATTGGGAAAGAGAGTGAAAGGCGTTGAAGAGGAGGCTGCGACTTGTTGACGGCGGGGTTGTTGACGCTTACCCCGGCCGCGTTCTAGACCCATGAATTTATCCTGGCAGACTGACTCTAAATGACCTCGTCGCCCACAGTAGCGGCATACTGTGTCCTTGTACAAGCAGTTCCTCTTCTCATGACTCTGTGAACCACAACCGTAACACCTGCCTCTCATCTGGGCCACGAAGCTTTCTCTACTGTTGCCATTGGTATGCGTGGCATCAACGTCCATAGCATGGGAGTTGGCAGGGGGAGAGGAGATGTGAGAGGTACCCTGATTACGGCCTGTCATGGTGGGGTCGTGCAGGAATACGTCTACCGAGATTGCTCGCCTGATTGCCTCCTCTAGTGTAGGGGCTAATCCCTGAGCTATGTTGACCACGATGAGATTTTGTCGAATCTCTGGGTTGAGGCCACTGTGAAAGCGTTCTCGTAGGTCGATATCTGAGAGCCCAGTTCGATCGCCGATGTCTTTGAAGTTCTGTGCAAATTCTGCTACCGTTTGACCTTTTGCTTGCCTGAGATGCTGGATTGCATTCCGGGCTTCCATGCCTGCGTCAATGGATTCGAATCGGAGGGTGAAGGCTGTTTTAAAGTCTTCCCATCGTCCATTAAACGGTTGTTGGTGATGACTGAATTCCAAGAGGTATGGGGTGGCCCAATCAGCAGCCTTTCCCGAGAAGAATCCTAGAGCCGCCTTAATCAGTTTCCCTTCGTTGTCCTTCAAATCCGGTTGTTCCACTGCCCAGCTCTGATACTGAGCAATGAAGCGACGGGCTTCCGCACTACTCGAGCCTTTGAAGAGCTCGGGTTTATTCATGCTCGACTTGGCTGCAGCTCTGTGAAGGTTGGCTGTGAGCTGAGTCACCTGCTCGATAAGCTGTGCCATGAGCTGATTTGTGTTGACTTCAGAGGTCGACATAATGGATGGGGGTGCAGTGGGAGTAGGGATAAGGATGGGTGTGATCACGGTACCGTCGGAAAGGTTCTCCTCTTCACTGATGGAGTTGGCAGCAGCGTTCGGACAGGGTTGAGAACTGCAATCAGCCCAGGAGCTGCTTTTGCTGCGGTGGATGTGGGTTTGGTCTTTAGTATCTAAAGCGTGTGGGTAGGCAGAGCAGTCGATAGCTTGGGCGGGCAGGCTTGGTGCGGAGGTGTCTGTAGACGTGGTGGAAGCGGAGCCTGCAAGGATAACCTAATCGGTAGGCTATCAGTGCAGTAAGGGATCTTGACCTAATGTCACAAAGAGGTGACGACGGTGGCGGAGCGGAGCGGAGACTTAGGCGGGAGCGGACAACTGGTCCCAACGACAAAGTTATATTGATAATAAATACAAGTAAGTAAGTTAAAGACATACCTGGTCCCAACGACAAAGAGGTCAAGATAAGGGACCAGGTTGTGGGGGCTGGCTTATATATACAAGGTGGAGCGTGGGAACTATGAGGTAATACTGTATAGCTCAGGCACAAGGAATGGAATGGAACTAATAGAATGGAATGGAATGTTCCGGAATGATTATTGTAGGTAAGAGGGCTTGGATGGTGTATCGTAAAGAAAGGAAAATGATAGGGGGTGGGCTCACTTCATGACAGAACCCAGCGTAATGTTCTTTGGTCTCACCAACTCCCCAGCCACTTTCCAAGTGCTCATGAACTCCATCTTTTCAGACCTAGTGGCGGCAGGGAAAGTAGCAGTCTACCTAGATGATATTCTCATCTTCACCAACGAAATACCAGAACATCGGCAGATAGTAAGAGAGGTACTCAAACAGCTAGAGAAACACGACCTCTACCTACGACCCAAGAAGTGTGAATTCGAGGAGCTCCAGATCGAATACCTAGGACTAGTGATATCAGAAGGTGAAGTGAGCATGGACCCGGTAAAAGTAGCTGCGGTTCGCGACTGGCCTATCCCAAAGAATCTGCGAGAGCTATGGGGATTCTTAGGTTTTGCTAACTTCTACCGCCAATTCATATGGAACTTTGCCCGCATAGCACGCCCTCTGAACGACCTGACCAAGAAAGACTTGGGCTTCAGTTGGGGGATACACCAGCAACAAGCATTCGACACCCTAAGGGAAGCATTTATCACAGCACTGGTACTGGCACTCTGGGACCCTAATAGGCTCACACAACTCGAGGTAGATGCATCAGGCTTTGCTACGGGAGGAGCTCTAATGCAGAAACAAGACAATGGCCAGTGGCACCCAGTAGCATTTCGATCAGCCTCCATGCAACCAGCCGAACGAAACTATGAAATTTACGACCGAGAGATGCTTGCCATCATCGAAGCATTAAAGGACTGGAGAAGCTTCCTGGAAGGTTCACCACAACCATTCAAGATCCTCACTGATCATGCAAACCTGGAATTCTGGCGTTCTGCTCAGGACCTTAGTAGACGGCAGGCACGATGGGCACTATGGCTGTCCCGCTTCGATTTCCAACTCACTCACCAGCCGGGCAAGTCCAACACTCAGGCAGACGCTCTCTCTCGCATGGCAGCACATCAAGTTTTGGATAGCGAAGATAATCGACAACAGATCGTCCTGAAACCAGCCCATTTTATGTGAGTGGCAGCAACCTCATTACAGAATCCACTGGAGGACCGTATCCGACAGGCATCTCAGAAGGAGGCCCAAGTACTGGAAGGACTGGAAGAGCTTAGGAGAAGCGGTCTCAAATGCTTGGCCAATGGGATAGCAGAATGGGAAGAAGACAACGGACTAGTGTACCACCGAGGGAGGGTATACATCCCACCAGACGATGACCTGCGGAAAGAAATACTCAAACAATGCCATGACAACCCCTCTGCTGGCCACCCTGGACTTCACAATACCCTTGACCTCGTCAGTACCCACCCTGCGATCCTTTATAGAAAAATACATTGAAGGATGCTGTCATGAATCGATCTTTTTCCATTATTCTTTTCTTTTATTATTCTTTTTCTTTTCTTTACTTATCTAATCACCAAAGCGCTTACACTAGCACTTATTATATTTTCATTATCATTTAGGTTACACGCGTCAACCTTATTGTTCTCGCGTTGTCGTTTCACTTAGGCGCGACTCTCTCGTGCCTGTCAGTTCATTGACAGGACGACGTCATTATTGTTCCGCCTCCATGCTTCTTTTTATATTGCCTTATTGTTTACTCACCGAATACCTACAGCTTTACTTATGGATACGAGCGACTCTTATTGTAGGTCCTCACGGTTACGGTGCGAGACGTCTCTCACGGTTTCATATCCCATTTTGTATATAAGACTAGATATTTGGTAGTTATATTCCTTAGCTCTATTCTCGTCTATTCTCCTCGGTAGCTAGACTAGTATTGGGTTGTTTTATCCATCCTCTTTTGCCTTTTCATCCTCTTGCTCATCGTCTATCGTGTGACGCCTGGTTGTCTCTTGTGAGAGCTAGCGAGTCGCTGACAGAAGAATAGAGCTTCTACCACATACCACCCGTCACAACAAAACTTTTACAAACTTGCCTAGGATTCAACACACCGTTGGAAACTAGTTTTCTCGATACGTTACACATTTTCATTTTTACCAAACACGCTCATCCTCCTCCCTATAAACCAACATGACTGACTGGTCGATACATGCGCCCGACCCAGCAGAAGTCGCTGCTGTCACTTCTAGTCCACGCCGGGTGTTTGTCAATACACCAGGAAACTACGATGGCGACCCCGCCACCTACCGGCCATGGCGACGACGAATGATGGCTTACGTCTCCGAGTTGACGGAGACAAAGCAGGTCGACAATTCCCACCGAGTCACCACCATCATTATGTCCTTCCTGGTCGGAGGAAAAGCCGACGAATGGGCTCAGGTTTACTCGGATGACCATTTCGATATTGACAGAGGGACGTGGGATATTACGGGGAAGCAGTTAATTGACGACATGGACAGGGAGTTCACGAATGTCGCAAAGGAGAAGGAGGCCCATGATAAACTGACTTATATCCGACAGGGGAAGTCCTCGGCCAGCGACTTTTTCAAAGAGTTCAAATTGTTGTTGAAGGATGCCGGGTACAAGAAGGACGAGTCGCACGTCCTTACCCTAGCGGAGAGGGCGGTCGATCACACCCTTCTCTACGACATCATCAAAGGACGAACGGAGCCCTTTGAAGACTACAAGGAATTGAAGAAGGTAGTCACAGGGGCTGACAATGTAAGGCGGCAGTGGGCCGAACAGAAGAGAGGTTACGGGTATGCGGGGTGGTGGAACGCTAACCCACAGGGACAGAGTCGTGGACAGTCGTCCACTCAGCAGAACCGACAGGAGCCGAAAGTAGCTCCGAAAGCGGAATATTCGGCGGCACCGAGAAGAGATGCTACCGGCACCACGTTCGGAGGAACGGGCAGGCCAATGGACATCGACCAGGCGAGGGAGAAGCGTTTGTGCTTCAACTGTGGCGAGCCAGGCCACATGAGCAGGAACTGCCCGCACAAGAGAAAGGCGGTAGTCAGAGGTATTATGTTGAACATGAGTGAGCAGGAACGTACGGACTTTATTAACGATTTGGGTTTTCCAAAGGCTCCGCAGTAGATATAGGTCTGCAGGAGCCTTTGCACACGGATATTTCGGAGTTTGTTGATAATGGCGCTGATTATGTAATCAGTACAGGTACTAAACAGAAAAACGCGTCCACCTTCATCCACAAAACCGAAAAAACCGAAAAACCTATACAGTATGAACCTGACACTGCTGAATGGCTAACTCAGAGAGTTAGAGAAGACCAGATCCCGAGAGCAGTAGGATTGTTACGAACTTGGATGCCCTTTTCCCGGGAAAAAGAAGCCTCTGAAGAAACCGTCATGGATATACGAAAACGGAACTGGAAAACGGCAGTCACCGCCATCCAGAGTCTCAAAAACAAAAGGAGTTATGTTCGCGGGACACGCGGCAAAAGTCTGAAACTCCCAGCAATACTCGAGACACTGGAGGATGCTCGACAAATCGTCACAGAAGGACTCCTCGACAGTGGAGCTACTGGTTCCTGCATCGACTCAGAATTCGTCAAACGGCATAACCTTCTCACGAAAAACTTACCGATCAAAACACCTGTCTACAATGCCGACGGTACACTCAACGACTCCGGATCAATAGACAAGTACGTCGAGATCCGGATGACCATCGGTGATCATTCAGAGATCGTACAATTCGGAGTAGTAAGTCTAGGAAAGAATAATATCTTTCTAGGACTAGATTGGCTGCGACACCACAACCCGAGTATTGACTGGAAGACATCTGAACTAACCTTCGACAGGTGTCCAACAAGATGCGGTTACAACCCACACTTTTGGACACCAGAAGATACCCATTCTAGAGCGGCATTACAGGAAGGTGAACAGCTTTTCCTGTTTGACTGGGACAGGTATGTTCACGAGCAGGTACAGTCGAGGAAGTGGACGGAAAAACAAGCCAGAGAGGAAACAGCCCAAGAGTTCGACACTTCCAAGCCCTACATCGAAGAGTACCCTGATGTTTTCAGCCAGAAGGAATTTGACCAGCTGCCACAACGACGTCCTTGGGACCACGCTATCGACCTAACGCCAGGTTCTAAGCCTTTAGATTGCAAGGTGTACCCATTAAACCCAAAGGAACAAGAGGCACTCGACAAGTTTCTTGAAGAAAACCTTCGAACTGGACGAATCCGACCTTCGACTTCGCAGATGGCGTCTCCCTTCTTCTTCGTCAAAAAGAAAGATGGCACCTTACGACCAGTACAAGATTATCGTAAACTGAACGAGATGACGGTTAAAAACCGGTATCCACTTCCTCTCATTCAGGAGCTAATCGATCGTTTAAAAGGCGCTAAGATCTTCACGAAGATGGATATCAGATGGGGATTCAACAACATCCGCATAAAGGAAGGTGACGAATGGAAAGCGGCTTTTCGAACTAACCAGGGGTTATTCGAACCGACCATCATGTTCTTCGGACTCACCAACTCTCCTGCGACGTTCCAAGGTTTCATGAACCACATCCTGCGAGACCTCATCAATAAAGGTCATGTTATCGTTTACATGGACGACATACTGATTTTTACTGACGGTATAGAAGAACATCGACAAATTGTAGAACAAGTACTCGACATTCTACGGGAACACAAGTTGTTCCTTAAACCCGAAAAGTGTTCTTTTGAAAAACCGGTTATTGACTACCTCGGTATTATCATTGGTAACGGAACTATTCGCATGGATCCAAAGAAAGTACAAGCCGTTCGAGAATGGATTACTCCACGAAAGAAGCGCGACGTCCAACAGTTTCTAGGATTTTGCAACTTCTTCCGGCGATTCATTCGTGGTTTCAGTCTGGTAGCAAAGCCATTAACACAGCTCACGGGAAATGGGACTTGGAAGTGGGAGAAAGATCAGGAGGAAGCGTTCGAAGAGTTGAAACGCCGTATTTGTGAGGAAGTCGTTTTATTGATTCCTCGTAACCACGGGAAATTCAGGGTGGAAGCTGACTCGTCTGATTATGCTAATGGCGCCGTTTTGTCCCAATTCGTTGATGGTAGATGGTATCCTATTGCCTTTCGTTCTCGTTCCCTTAATGAGGTCGAACGGAATTACGAAATCTACGACAAAGAGTTAATGGCAATAATGGATTCTCTTGACGATTGGAGGCAATATTTACTAGGTGCGGAGGAACAGATTGAGATTTATACGGATCACGCAAACCTCCAGTACTTCAAAAAGCCGCAGAAACTCAACCGCTGACAAGCGCGCTGGGTACTGGAATTAGCGGAGTATAATTTTGATCTCGTTCACAAACCTGGTAAATCGATGACGAAAGCTGACGCCTTGTCGAGGATGACAGGTCTTGAGACGGGGGACAAGGACAACGAGAACATCGTTCTCCTGAAACCGGAACTTTTTATTCAAGCTCTCGACCTATCGGCTCCCGAAGATCTCCTGTTATCAGAAATCCGAAAGAGTAGAAACCAAGTAGACCGAACTGTACAGGATGCCCTCGCTGCGAAAAATCCAGAGTGGACTGAGACCGACAAAGTCATTACCTGGAAAGGGCGTATTTATGTACCGAAAAACCGCCTACTCCGGTCCAAAATAATCACTCAGTACCACGATACACCACTAGCGGGACATCCAGGACAGTACAAAACTACGGAGTTGATTACTCGGGACTACTGGTGGCCAGGGGTGACACGAGATGCAGGGAAATATGTAGAAGGTTGCGAGAAATGCCAGGCGACAAAGTCACGTCGTACCAAACCAGTAGGACAACTTCATCCACATGCGGTACCGACTGAACCATGGCAAATAATTGGCACCGATATGATAGGGGAACTACCGGAATCGGGAGGATATAACGCCATATCGGTGTTTATCGATCATTTTTCCAAAAGACTACGACTTGTTCCGTCCCACACTACAGTCACGTCAGAGGGAATGGCAAAAATCTATCGGGATCGTATTTTTTCTATCCACGGCATTCCACGAAAAATAATACATGATCGAGGACCGCAATATCATTCTCGTTTCATGAAGGAACTTTATCATCTTTTAGGAATAGAAGCAAACTACACCACGGCGTATCACCCACAGACCAACGGCCAGACGGAACGAACAAATCAGGAGATAGAACATTATCTCCGGTTGTTCATTAGTTATCATCAAAACGACTGGCATGAGTGGTTACCACTTGCAGAGTTCGCCTATAATGATCGAGTACACTCTGCGACGAAAGTTTCTCCCTTCTATGCTGACAATGGTAGACATCCCTATAAAGGCACGGCACCTCAAATGACTTCGGACAACCCCACAGCACAGGCGTTTGCAGATGGAATGAGGAAGGTTCGAGATGAAGTAGGAGCGGCCTTAGGAAAGGCCAACGAGGATATGAAGAAATTTTATGACCATAAGCGAAGAGTGGGAGTAGAGTACAAGCCAGGCGATAAGGTCTGGCTTGAGGAAACTAACTTATCGACAGACCAGCCGATGAAAAAGTTAGGAGATAAACGGTTTGGACCGTTTACAGTTCAGAAGAAGATAGGCGCTAGTTCCTATAAACTAGATATCCCCTCTACGTGGAAACGTATCCATAACGTTTTCAATGAAGTCCTTCTCACTCCCTATAGAGAACCGCAATTCCCCTCTCAACCACGAAACACTCGACCACCTCC
Organism: Lentinula aciculospora; assembly: GCA_028011355.1. Classification (NCBI taxonomy): domain Eukaryota; kingdom Fungi; phylum Basidiomycota; class Agaricomycetes; order Agaricales; family Omphalotaceae; genus Lentinula; species Lentinula aciculospora. The sequence goes on from JAOTPV010000110.1 coordinate 56,956, forward strand.
TGTCGTTGTAGGAGAAGAAGAAGAATTCGAAGTCGAGGAGATTCTCGACTCACGAAAAGTAGGAAGAGGAATCAAGTATAAGGTCAGGTGGCGAGGGTACGGACCACATGAAGACACTTGGGAACCTCGATCCAACATCACACATTCCTCTGAATTATTGAAGGAATTCCATGACAAGAATCCGACTAAACCCAAACCCGCCACCCTGAATCGACTTGAAATACCTATTTCCTTATTCCCTACCGAATTATTCCGCCCTATGCCTCCGCCAGATACCGAAAATACGCCCTCACAATTACCCTCCGAAAATTTCGTTAGACGACAAGCGCTTCGTGGAACTCGCGCTCTAGGGAGGGGGTAATGTCATGAATGGATCTTTTTCCATTATTCTTTTCTTTTATTATTCTTTTTCTTTTCTTTACTTATCTAATCACCAAAGCGCTTACACTAGCGCTTATTATATTTTCATTATCATTTAGGTTACACGCGTCAACCTTATTGTTCTCGCGTTGTCGTTTCACTTAGGCGCGACTCTCTCGTGCCTGTCAGTTCATTGACAGGACGACGTCATTATTGTTCCGCCTCCATGCTTCTTTTTATATTGCCTTATTGTTTACTCACCGAATACCTACAGCTTTACTTATGGATACGAGTGACTCTTATTGTAGGTCCTCATGGTTACGGTGTGAGACGTCTCTCACGGTTTCATATCCCATTTTGTATATAAGACTAGATATTTGGTAGTTATATTCCTTAGCTCTATTCTCGTCTATTCTCCTCGGTAGCTAGACTAGTATTGGGTTGTTTTATCCATCCTCTTTTGCCTTTTCATCCTCTTGCTCATCGTCTATCGTGTGACGCCTGGTTGTCTCTTGTGAGAGCTAGCGAGTCGCTGACAGATGCGAGACTTGTGCTAGGAAGAAGATACAGAGACACCCATGAGCAGTAACACTACCCCTAGACGTCCCAGCAGGCTTGTGGGAAGAAGTGGGAGTTGACCTGATCACACAGCTGCCCAACTTGTCAGCAACTCGCTAGCTCTTACAAGAGACAACCAGGCATCACATGATAGACAATGAGCAAGAGGGCGAAAAAGCAAAAAGAGGATGGATAAGACAACCCAACTACAAGTCTAGCTACCAAGGAGAATAGACAAGAATAGAGCTAAGGAATATAACTACAAAATACTAAGTCTTATATACTAATGGGATATGAAGCCGTGAGAGATGTCTCATGCCGTAACCGTGAGGATCTACAATAAGAGTCACTCATATCCATAAGTAAAGCTGTAGGTATTAGGTGAGTAAACAATAAGGCAATATAAAAAGAAGCATGGAAGCGGAACGATAATGATGTCATCCTATCAATGAACTGACAGGCACGAGAGAGTCGCGCCTAAGTGAAACGACAACGCGAGAACAATAAGGTTGACACATGTAACCTAAATGATAATGAAAATATAATAAGTGCTAGTGTAAGCGCTTTGGCAATTAGGTAAGTAAATAAAAGAAAAGAAAAGAATAATGAAAAAGAATGTTTTGTGACACAACTCACAAGGGTATGATGCGATTCTAGTCTGCACTGACCTCTATGGTAAACAAATCCATGCAATTCCTTGTACAACCTCAATCACAGCAGCAGGGGTGGCTGACATCTACTATCGCGAAATTTTTTGCCTCCATGGCCTTCCCCTCCACTTTGTATCAGACCGGGGACCCTAGTTTACAGCAAAACTCATGTGATCACTACTCTCCCGCCTAGGAATCAAATCAAACCTCACCTCCGGATACCACCCCCAAGTGAATGGACAGACTGAATGGGCAAACCAAGAAGTCGAAAAGTACCTCAGGCTCTATGTGGGACGCCGTCAGGATGACTGGGCAGAACACCTGCCCATGGCGGAATTTGTGATTAACTCCCGCACCCACTCAGCACTGGGAACGTCCCCTTTTGAACTCATGTATGGTTACCTGCCTCTATTCAACATTCCAGTAGGACAATGGAGTGGGATTCTGGCGGTGGATGATCACATCCAGATACTGCGAGATGCACGACAGGACGCTGGGGCGGTGCTGCACCTGGGGAAAAGACGGCAAAAGAAAAACTACGAACGGGGAAAATGAAAGGCACATCAGTTCCAAGTTGGAGATCAGCTCTGGCTAAGTGCAGAAGACATCAAGCTTCAACTTTCCAGTGAGAAACTGGGGGATCGACAGCTAGGACCATATGCGATTTTGGAGAAGGTTGGCCCTTTGGACTACCGTTTAGACCTCCCACTGTTGCTAGACCATATCCACCCTGTGTTCCATGTCGATAAACTGTACCCTTGGAGAGGGAACTCTGTCAATGGCAAAATTGCAACACCACTGGAACCAGTATACCTAGAGGATGAGGATGAGCCAGAGTATGAAGTCGAGGACATCTTGGATAGTCGGATTAGGTGGAAGAAATTAGAATACTTGGTAAAGTGGAAAGGCTACGATGCAGGACACAACTCATGGGAACCTGCACCAAATCTTGAACACGCCCCTACAACTATCCGAAAATTCCACAAAAAGCACCCCCAGGCAGCAAAAGCTTGACCATTGAGGGCAATGGTCATAAGGAGAGGGGTAATGTCATGAAGTGAGCCACCCCTACCATTCTCCTTTCTTTATGATACACCATCCGAGCTCTCCTACCTACAATAATCATTCCGGAACCTTCCATTCTATTCTATCAGTTCCGTTCCATTCCTTGTGCCTGAGCTATACAGTATTACATCATAATTCCCACACTCCGCCTTGTATATATAAGCCAGCCCCCACAACCTGGTCCCTTATCTTGACCTCTTTGTCATTGGGACCAGGTATGTCTTTTACCTACTTACTTGTATTTATTATCAATATAACTTTGTCGTTGGGACCAGTATCTGTCTGCCTCTGTCCAAGTCTCTGCTCCGCTCCGCCACCGTTGTCACCTCTTTGTGACAATATTGTGTTTGTGGTATATAAGCAAAATGAAGAGCACAAGATACAACAGTGTAAAATAAATCAAAAGATCAAAGAACGATGAAGACATACAGTACGGAAAAGTTAAGGATACTGTGACAAATGAGTACCATAAGATGAATCAACAGAATTAACAATCAACTGGTTCCAGACAGGACATGGGAGTGACCGGAAAGGCACAGTCCTGACAGGGATGAAATCGACGCAGCTGGATTAGATTGAAACAATGACCTGCAAACTTGTGCAATGCAATGATCCTCCCTGAAAATTCCCAAGGAGGTACCCCCTTCATGTGAGAGAGTGTTCTGCTGGACTATTGTACATTATTCCGAGTGTTTTGATGGACAATAAAATTCTCCAATCCTGTCACAGAAGACCAGTTGCTTGGAGGGTGACCTCACATACCAGAATAAGAGAGTTTTCTCTTGTAATGCAGGAGTGTAGATCCCTCTAGAAATGGAAACACATTGGATGGCATACCTGAAAACAAAAATGATCTTATAATCACACAATTTCAGATATATGTATCTCAGTGGAATGCAACAAAGCGCGAAAATCAGGATTTTCGAAGATTGAATGAATTATATTTCTAATACAGGAAGCTCAAGAAGAGTTTTCATTGCAGAGACACAATCAGCTTTGGCGCTCCAGTGCTTACGTTATTGATTGTTCACAATCAAGTCAACTAAGATAATTCTAAAACTCAAATTTTGTTTGCTTGTAGCTCGAGCAACTCTTCACCTAGGGAATCTTCTATGTATTCTATGGGTGCAAGGCTGTTTTTCGAAGGAATTGGAGCGAATTGAAATATTGATATTTCCCACTGTTCGAGACATAATGAATGATAATAACAACCGAAACAGCCTCTAAGACTAGTTTGTGCTACTCTGTAGGGTACCGCATAGGTGTATGATCATCTAGAATTGGTTAAGTTACATGTCGTCGAAGAACAAAGCTTCATACGCCATCATTAGAAAACTCTTTGGCTTATTCTTTGATGCCCAACTTCTACAAGGGCAATTAATGAGAAGTGCTACACGATATACACTCTAAATGCCCTCAGGTCCCAGAAAAATTCGGACTTCTAGCGGCAGTTAAAGTGCTCCAGACACTGGATACAGCAATTTCAGCTAGCTCTGATTAGCTCCAAAAATAGCCTTATACCCGCAAAATCTATAGGAGATTCCAGTGGTACTTATCTCAGAGTGAACAGTATGGAAATAAATGAGTTATGAGTAACCCGAAGATTGAGGCTCATAGCCGCGAAAACAATACTTCGCCAACTTTATCGCAACCAACAATAAACACCATTCCGATGTGAATTTAACATTTACCTCCAAATTCGCTTTCTACATATTGAAGTTAGATGAATCACCCTCTAAATAGGTCTAATCAAGATGGCACGTACTTGAAAGAGAAGGTTAATTCAGAGATATCAGTGGTTTCTACCTTCACAGGTTTGTCCCGTCTTTCAACCCTCAGTCCAAGTTTCTTAGAAGTTTGCCACTGATTTAGACTAGCCAAGTTAGGGCACAATCTGGCGGTGCGTTTCTTTTTGTTGAAATGAAACCGTTTGACCTAGGTAGGACAAATGCCTGCGTGGTCTGTGATCCAGTTTTGAAGGGTAAGTAGGTGATTTGGGAGACAATACATTTGCCATCCTTTTTAAAGTCCTGCTTTCACTTCTTTTTTCATTACCCTTTACTTCTTCTATCTTCTTCCTGGCTAGGCAGCAGAAAATTTGTTTTTCAACTTCAATTCAACCTCTTCACTTTTTTCGCTACTCCCATGTTGTCTCGTACGATTGTCTGCGTCTTTTTAGCTTTGTTATCTGGTACAGTAATCGGCTCCCCTCTGCAGGCAAGTACTTGAGTGCTCGTTGCTCGTTGGATTGGCCGGACTAATACTCTTTTGCTTCAACCCCAGTTCGCAGGCGGCAAGTGAAGTTCTTCAATGTGGGGAAGAGCAATCTTCATGCTGAGTGTGGCTTTCTTTGATCCAGGTACCCTTAATCAGAGGCAAATTTCAGTCGAACAGGCTGTTCACGCCACGAGCGGTCAGCACAGTTCCTTATGGTGTATAATCCGATCAAATCTGAGCAACCTCTCCTTAGGTGATATCGAACCCTACGGCAAGAGAGAAATCCCATTTGAGCAGCCTGTCAAAGCACCGAATGGTTAGTGATATTTCTCCAACTAGAATTCACTCTGAACAGGCCTGTGTTTAGGTGGCATCGAACCCTTTGACAAGAGGCAAATCCCAGATGAGCAGCCTGTCAAAGCACCGAATGGTTAGCGATATTTCTTCAACTAGAATCCACTCTGAACAGGCCTGTGTTTAGGTGCCATCGAACCCTATGACAAGAGGCAAGTCCCAGATGAGCAGCCTGTTCAATCTCCGGGTGGTTAGTAAAAATCTTAGCAAGAATCTTGTTCTGAAGTTGGCTTAACGTTCAAGTACTTTGAATAGGTGTCATTGAACCTTACAAGCGTTCTGCTTGAGGAAGCCACTCCAAGGCGGACATACATGGCACCAGGGGCAATGTCGTCGAGTATTGCGAAATTCCGACTCTACACGCAGAATCTCCCTAAGTCGATAACATCTGTGCCATTTCGAAGCTTCTATCCATTCATTGATATTAGTTATTGTCATCGTTGTATTTATGTTGGTTGTATTTATCCTCGGGGATTGATCCTCTATAGTCTTGAATTACAATTGTGGTCATCACTGTAGCTGAAGAAGTGGTGTGAATTACAAAGTGAACCTCGCTCCAGTACCAACACAGGTCTACGAGGAATCAATGCTCAGACTAAATTTATGCGGTTCTAAATCGACTTGCGACTCTCTGCAATTCCATCGACAACCTCACATCTAATATCGAACTTGGCAAATTCTTGGAGTCGTTTCACAATCACGTCGCCTAACGCCGACGCAGGAGTTAATACACCCCCATTTTTAGCAAGCGCAGGCAACGATTCACGGTCCAACAACAAAGCAAGCCCACTCTCTGCCATCATAACTGTGAAAGAAAGATGTAAATCCAGCCGATTAAATGTGATCTCTGGATAGGTTTTGGGCGGTACGTACTTGGAGAAAGGTAATACCCAGGATCACCATTGGCAGAGATGGTGGTCTCCACATTCACGGGTTTCGGAAACCTTGATGACGGTATGGAAGTGGTCACATTGATGACGGTCAAACTCCCGCTTTCAAGTTGTCTGTGTAAGTGTCACCAATTAGTGGTGATGATAACTCAATCACTGCAGTGCAACCAACCTATCGAGGTCAAGATTTGTCTCTTTCATGCCTAGCGACGACACAAACCATCTAACCTAGTAAGAAAAACGGCTTCAGTGGTTGACGACGATTTTGAATTAAGCCATGAGGATAGAGGTTTACCGGAGGTAGAGCCATGAGAGTGAACCCGACCAACAGTGTCAAAGTCAATAAGACGCTCCTATAAATGCTTTTCTGGCGCATAAATTCCTCATATACCATTGGTCCATAACGTTGTTTGCTGGCCTCTGTTGATTTAGTATTCAAATAATTCCATTCTAGGTGAAGCGTCTCAGTTCGGATCACTTTGAGCCTTGAAGAGTAAAATTTCACCTAGAAGACCCCAAGAACGTTGCACAATGGACCTGTTTGCACTTGACATCATGAAATAGCCACCAACCACAGCCTCACGGGTGCTCGGGAGCGTCATGATGTATTTAAGGCGCGGAGGAGGAGACGGTTTGCCAGCGACTATGGTAGGCAATTACGCTTCGAATCTGGTGCGCACAGAAGGAGAAGCGACACGCACCTGGGCTGAGGTAATAGTCTCGTAATGACTCTGCGAGCTTGTGCTTCGGTGTGTTTCCCAGTGCTGATACTATGGTTGAGATTGTACCATTTGAGAAAACACCGTGCAAGTCATACGAAGAGGTGGAGATGTCGATTTGCAAGGGTTGAGCGTCGTCCTTAGAAAGTTGTTTTAAAGCCTTGTTGGCAAGATGTACAGCAATATCAGAGGGCAAAGAGTCCATTCCGCATGAAGGCACGAGGATAGAACCTGTCTTGGTGGCGACGTAATCATATCTAGAAGATAGTTCAGTGGTTGGAATGCACACAGAACGTTGTGGAAACGCACTTTTCGATGATATCCCTCACAAAAATCTGCTCTCCTGCAAGGTCTACGTAGCTGAAATAATGAATGTGAGGAGGCGCCTGACATCTGGACGCATACTCACTGCACACCATGACGGGCGCAAGCACTGAATGAAAACCAGCGCTCAGCAACGTTGATCAGGACGAGTGAATTCCATTCACCGAACAACAGGAGGACCCCATTTCACATAAGGACCGACGGTATTGAGGACTATTTTGAAATCCTTGACCAACACTTCGACTTGGTCGAAACTCGTTACATCCACGACGTGAACTTGGACCGATTTTGGAAGAGACAAGTCTGAGATGAGATTATCTGTTATATGCGGTAAATTAACGTAGGCCAGTGTGCACATTGCATAAAGTACGCACCAAGTTTCCTCCTAGATCTTCCGGCTATTGCAAGAGTAAATTGGGAACGTTGAGGATGGGAGCTTAAGTAGCGCGTAGTTTGTCGCCCTGTAACGCCAGTGGCTCCAAGGACGAGTATGTCCACCATTTCACTATAACTTTTTTTCAACTTGGCAATGGGAAGCAATGGAAGACGGCGGAAAGAGAAGAAATTTCCGACGTCAATTGCGGATTACTAACATTTATTTTGTCTATGTAAATTTAACAGCTAAGAATTTGTTATCTTCAGTCTGCCAAAAAAATATTTACTCCAGTAGAAGCTGATTCCACCCATCTGTTATAAACTGCTATACCACAAATCAGTAAGCAATGTTGAATCTGCGACCGCTACTATCCTAGGTCGAACTAGAATTGTTGTCGCTGATTAAAAATACAACGAGGCCCATTGAAAATATATCAATCATCGAATACAGTGCCATCCATCCTGACACCCATATTTTGCTTGATATCCATCCCCAACAATTTCATTTTTCCAGCCTAGACAATTACTCAGAACTTAAAAGGACAAATGCGTAACATTACGAACCTCTACACGTTCATTTTGCACCTTTCTGAGCTCCATTAGACGCTCCTTATTGAGATACGTAGAGGTATCAGCCCCCTTCTTCTTATGAGCGTTGCTCAGAGCTTTCATGTCGGCTGAAGGATCATAATGATCATCCGCAGGGGGAAGATACTCTCCTGCACGTAGCGCGGACATCCGCCTCTCATATGCCTCCATATTGTAGTATTTCTCATGCGGTAGAGTCGCTACATCGATATTAGGAAGTGAGTGATTGGGTGGAACAATTTCGCTCACCGGTATTGAAATCCTCTATGAATCGGGCAAATTCCTTTTTATTTTGGTCTTTCGAGATGGTTTCAGGATTGATTTTGCGTTCTTCAACCAACCACGTTTGAAATTCGGAAGTTTTGGAGAAGATACTGAGTGAATTTGAGTTGAGTTTGGTCGAAGATTGAACATGAAAGAAAGATCATACGTACTCGACCTCGGAGATGATACCATGCTTTCCCCATTGTGATGCATGTGTGCTTGTTTTCTTCTTCTGCAGCAGGGAGCAAATGAAAGTCAGCATGAAGTGCCTCGTTCATCAATAGTATTTCTTGCCTTTTCTTTCCTCTCCTTCTTCTCTCGTCGCCGTTCTTTTCTTTCCTTACGCTCCCGCTCTTTGCTTTTGCTCCGTTTTTCTTCCTTTTTCTTCCTCCGTCTCCTACGCTCAGAGTCCGATGATGATACGCTAAAGACGGAGTCGGCGCTTCCTTTATGCTTCTTTCTGTCTCTTGATCTTGACCTAGAGCGAGAGGGGGACGTCGAGTACCTACGTCGTTTGGTGGCGGGACTTCTGCTTCTACTCAGGCTGCGGCTTCTCCTGCTTCGCCTGTCCTTGTGAAAATCTTTCTCTTCGCTGACATCTCTGTATTTGGTAGAATGTTTTGGCGACCTTGATCTAGAGCGCCGTGAAGAGTATCTGTCTCGAGTGTCTCTTTGCGATTCACGTCTTGGACTCCTTGGACTCCTTGAGCGTGCTCTACGAGTATCGTCTCGGTCCCTAGGCATTGTGGAGAAGTGGGTGTGTGTGACAAAATGTATATCGTGACACACTGCGTGACATGTATTTTCCTTTTTCTCAACCTAACTACCACCTGGCTACTGTATCTACAAAATGTCTTCGTCTCCCAATGGCAAGATGGAAGTGGACAAATCTCCAAATCACAAGTCGTGAGTTTTTCCTTTCTCCTTCTTTTATAATATCTGCTCAAGCAATGCAATTTTTGTAGCTCCCGTAATCATTCAACAGACACACGCCATACTCGTCAATCCCTCCGGTCTACATCCAGAGAGAGAATAGAGCGCAAGGACCGCAGACGTGATGATCGAAGACGACCAAGTCCTGATAGAGAGCGGTATGAGAGAGAACGTTCCCGAGAAAGATACCGCGAGAGGGATCGCGAGCGGGACAGAGACAGACGTCGTGAACGGGACTCTGACCGTCACCGGAGCGACCGACATCGTGAAAGAGGAGAGAGCAGACACAGTAGTCACCGTGATTATGATCGAGACAGAGAGGATCGCAGAAGAAAACGAACCGACGACGACGAAGTGGACATTCCGGAACGCCTCAAGAAGAAGAGAACTGACGACGACGAATCAGTAAAATCTGTTGAATCTCCTCGTTCTTCCGACCGCCGTAGGCGTCCTCCTCGAGATCCTAGAGACGAGTTTGATGATGGTCCGCGTTATGGCAGAGACCGGGAACGATATAGGGATGACCGACGTCGACCTCGTGACGATGACCGTCCTCCTCCACCTCCTCGACGCTCTCCTTCTCCCCCATTGAGGCGAGTCTCCTCGGGTTCTTTTTGTTTTTCTTTCTCGACTAACATTTTTTTCAGACGTCCATCTCCTACTTATGAAACGCCTGCTGATGAACCATATAATCCAGATGAACCCAAGGAAGACGACTCCGAAGCACGGTCCGTATTCGTATCGCAACTTGCCGCTCGGTTGACTGCGCGTGATTTGGGCTACTTCTTCGAAGAGAAACTGGGCGAAAATACTGTTATGGACTCACGAATTGTGACTGACAGACTTTCCCGACGCTCCAAAGGGTATGTATCCCTATTTATCGTTCTCGGCATATCTGAAGCTTTCTTTAGAATTGGATACGTGGAACTTCGCAATATCGATCTTGTAGAGAAAGCAATCGGTTTGACAGGCACCGTGGTCATGGGTCTTCCCATTATGGTTCAGTTGACAGAGTCGGAAAGGAATAGGCTTCATCCTGGTGACGGGTTCGTCCGATAAAGCTTTCATATTGTTGAGAAATTCATTCTATAATCTTCACAGCAATCTCAACTTGCCCCCTGGTGTTAACGCTCCTCATGGCACTATGCAGTGTGTTCTTTTTCTCTTATTGTCTTTATATTTTCTAATCATAGGTCGTCACCAGGCTTTATGTTGGGTCTTTGCATTTTAACCTCACCGAATCCGACATTAAGCAGGTATTTGAGCCTTTTGGGCCTTTGGAATTTGTCGACCTGCACAGGGATCCCATGACTGGCCGCAGCAAAGGTTACGCTTTTGTGCAGTGCGTCTTTTGTGCAAGGTCGTTCACTAAGACAAAATTGCTTACGATATTCTATTCTAGATATAAAAGAGCCGAAGATGCCAAAATGGCGTTGGAACAAATGGAAGGCTTCGAGTTGGCTGGACGTCAGCTCCGTGTCAATACTGTTCATGAAAAAGGGGCTACTCGATACACCCAACAGGATACTTTGGATGAATCTGGAGGTAAGCTCATTTGAATTATGAAAGTACATGGAGCCGCACACTCAATAATCATCTTTAGGCGGTAATCTGAATGCAGCGTCTCGTCAGGCACTAATGCAGAAACTTGCTAGAATTGATACTCCTTCCTCGCTTCCAGAACCCACGTAAGGCCTTATCTTTGTTGTTGTTGTTCTTGACTCACGATGTCGTTTGGTTCAGGAAACCGAATCTACCTCAACAGGCTATGCAATCTCGCTCAGTGCTGCTGAAGAACATGTTTGATCCTGAAGAGTGCGTTGTCTACAAAATCCCGTTGATCATGTGCTCAGTTTTGTATTCAGGGAAACCGAAAAAGACTGGGACAAGGACCTTGCGGATGATGTCAAGGGTGAATGTGAGGAAAAGTATGGCCAGGTGGAAGCTATCAAAATCGAGAAAGAAACTCAGGTGTGTACTTTCTGGACTCCTAATTGATCAAACCTGAACTCTCTGTAGGGTGAAATCTATATCAAGTTTGACTCCGTCGAAAGTGCCAAGAAGGCTGTTCAGGGTTTGAACGCGCGTTGGTTCGGAGGAAGACAAGTATCAGCCGCGTTCATCTCCGATGCGATTATGCAGGCTCATCAATAGGTTTCTTTTCCTCAAAATTTGATGGGACGCTGCCCATTTCTCCGTCTGCAAAAGCCCACAACAAAATTAAACAACTTACCAAAAGGTCGACTAAATACAGTTGACATTTGTTCTTATGCTTTTTTCTCTTTTCTTGTGAACAGGTAGACGGGACAATTCATCTGCTTCCAATTTCCTCCATCCGATCCGTTTTTGTGTTTTTATGACACACGCCGTATGTGTAGGGGCCGCCGGTATAGTAATGTTTAGAACCGTTTACTTTTATACTAAATGGAAATATGAACAGATTATTTGCTTGCTTTTTGACGCAGTTAAGATCCCGGTTCTTTTTTTACCTGCCCATACCGTATTTCGTAACTCAACATTGTCTGCTATACAGATCTGTTTTTTGTGTTGATGCCTGATTTGATCGCAGAATTGACGGATTTATGCCAGTTGCAGCTGTAGTAAGCTGTAGCAGGCTGCAGCCCGCGACAGTTGCTCAGATTGATGAGAAATCAGGTGAAATAATTGAAATAATTAGAAGATAGTAAACTAAAAGGAAACGAAAGTGTGATGTATATACACGTATCATACATGTGGAAAGTCCGGCTAGTCCGATTGCATGTCGTGAATAGTTGGAAAACAAAATCTATGGAAAATATGACTGCAGCAGTAGGATCTCCCGAACAGGGAGGAACACACTCGTAGATACTCATAGATAGATGCATACGTAGCATGATATCGTTTATGTGTGATGCAGGAGGTGATATGAAAATGCGGGTAATCGAGGCGGGATTAGTACAGTAGAACATCCTTTGGAGCGAATATGCAAGGTCACATCAGCAAAGCAGTTGGAAGATTGGGCAGGAAAAAAATAAACATGGAAGTAAAGAGAGAAACATACTGTCCGCTGACCCAACACCATAAATTCGAAGATAGCAAGGCTTAATGAGAAAAAAGAAAGCCAATGCTACGGCGTCTGTCGATTTTTTTTTTTGCATCCCGAACATCTGAAAGTAGGTCTAAGGAGTCTCCTCGACTTATGAATCCATGCTACTCCTAACACTCCGTTCGCGATCCAGGTCAGTTGCATTTCTAACACCGAGGACACCTCTTCCCCCGACGCGCTGTGAGTAATCCTCGTGGTCCCCGAATAAACTCTCGTCCTCCGCCCCTTCCTTTCTTGCTTTGCCCTTTTGTACCCTACTCTTTGAACGAGCTTGAAGCAACTTTCCAATACCGGCATCGTCAAGGTTAGAGTGGAAAGACGAAGCATCATCATTGGCCTCAGTTGTCTTCCCTTGTACACCCCAAGAACCACCTGACAACGCGCCTAGACCCAGTAAATCTTCACTAGGCGTACTTTGATGACCAGCGCCGGAGGGTAGCGGCGAGGAAGATCCGGGTTCTGCAGGCGAATCAATCAAGCGACGTGGATTTCGAGGTGGTGGAATAGGGGCTCCGTTCTGAGATTCATGGCTTCCCTCTGGTTTTCCTTCGGCCGCAGCAGAAGGTTCGTCTTTTGTCACACTTTCACTCTGCGTTTGACCTTGACTTGCCCACCATGTGCCTAGTAGCGGCTCGTAGCTACCTGCGCTGGCATTGTGACCATGGCCTTTCTCTCCCAACGCAGCACTACCACCAATGCTTGGTCCGGGAGAGTGTCCTGGAACGGGACTACCTCGTTCTCCGTTAGCAACAGGAATATATCCGGGCCCTGAAGTTGCACCAGGAGGGACATATGATGACGGAGGATGGCCAGTGGGCGATGAAGGAGCGCCCATAGGTACGGCGTAGCCAAACTCCGTGTATGGATTAAACCCGTTGCCGGCGTTGACAGCATTAGCAGAATAAGCTGAGTTTCTTCCGGATAAATGACTTGACGATCTTTGACCCATCTCTAGAACGCCTCCACTTCCTGCGGAATGGCTCATACTTCTATTTCCTCCAAACGGATCGCCATCGGAGTCTCTATATCTTCCGGTAGCAGTGCTTCCTGGGGCGTCGTCTAAGTCATCGTCGAGTGCTCTTCTTGTAAATCCGGCAGCAGCAAGCGTTGCACTAACAGCAGTGTCATGCTCGATTCTAGCTCTCCGTCTCCGGCGGCGTATATAGAAAGCCAAGAATATGATAATTGACGTTGCCTAATAGAAAAAGTTTGTCAAGAGTATTTGGAAGAAATAGACTATACGAACGGCCAGTCCAACCAGAACGGACACGCCGGCGACAGCTGGGGTATTTTGTAAAAACCTGTGATGAAAGTAAAGCGTTAGATTCTGACAGATTATAATCGATAAGATGACGGCAAAAGGGGCTCAAAGAATCGGGCACGATAAGAGGAAATTTTGACAGGCGCAGCGTTTGAACTGAGAAGGCCACTGCCACGACGGCCTGCAATGAGAGTCTGGGAACCATAGGCTAGAAAAGACCGCTAAACAGTATCAACACCACGCGTAGAATGCGGCGCGGGAATAGAACACCGGCCAATAGGTCCACGCGGGTGGAGCAACTCGAGGGCTGGAACGACCATCGACGGCAAGTCCATTGAAACAGAAATGGGAACAGAAGAGCATACACGACACTTACGAATTCTTTCCGCTATCTGAAGAAGAGCTTAATGTCGGGTTGGCCCCAATCGCGGTGATAGTGACGACAGCTCCATCTGAAGTCGAAGTAGATGTCAACGTAACTTCAGTCGGTGCAGAGGTTGTCGTATGACCAGAGGAATCTGTGGTTGTAACGAATATCGTGGTTTGAAAGGTCGTTCTGTCGAATATGAAATTGTGTCAACGGAGTGGAAATATAAAAGGAAAAAGGGCCGATCTTGTCCCAGGTTGAAAACAAGACTAGAGGATATAATGAGATAAGGATGAACTTACGTAGGTGAAGGTGGTGATGTAGTAGAGGCGGCTGCGATAGGAGAAAAAGAAGAAGAAGACGAGGTTTCAGTGGGAGTTGCCGCGGAAGAGGAAGAAGTTGTTGTACTTGTTGTAGTATCTGACGTTGTAGTCGATGTCTGGGTTGATGACGAAGAAGTTGATGAAGTCGACGATGTTGATGTTGATGTGGTGGTGTCAGAAGTCGAAGAAGAGGATGTCGTGGAAGTCGTTGTAGAAGAAGTCGTTGTAGAAGTGCTTGTAGTAGAGGTCGTACTACTAGAGGTGGTGCTCGTAGAGCCGGAAGTTGAGCTTGTAGTACTACTGTCACTAGTAGTGCTACTCGAGATAGAGGTAGATGTAGATGAACTGGTAGCATTGCTTTCTTGGCTGGAGCCAGAAGAAGCAGGCTGCGAGCTGGACATCGAGGTAACAGTCGAAGTCGCACTAAAAGAGTCTGAGCTGCTGGTCACTGTAGAAGTGAGAGAATCTGAAGTGCTTGTCAGTGCTGGTGTAGACGAGTCCGACGAGGTGGTCACTGCTGAAGTCGAAGAGTCTGGCAAAGAGCTAGAACCGGAAGTAGAAGACTCCGTTGATGCAGTGCTGGTCGTCGCTGCCTCTATCGGGGAGGAGGAAGTTTCCAAAGTGGCCGAAGTGGCAGTTGAAGTTGAAGAGACTGTGTCGGTTGTCGGTGAAGTTATTGAAGCTGAAAGAGAGTAGAAATCAATTATTTTAATTTATTAGTATTTTATACACAAAAGCGCTCACCGGTGCTCGTAGGATTCTGGCGAAGACCTAATCCCATATCCTCATTGCTCAATCCAGCAAAGTTGAATATTTTATGCCGATGAAATCGTTTTCCCGGTGTTTATGTCGTCCAGGAGAAAGAAGGAATGGAAGAATAAGAGCAACCAGCACGCAGCTGGTACAAGAAATGGGAAGCCTAGCCAACACAGCCACCAAGATGTCACCGTTCCTGATTTTTTTCCACCAACGGCTAAAAAATTAACAGCGTAGCTCAGAATTATTAGAGTAGCATCGCTCGTTATATTTGCGATTAGTTTACTACGACGAGCAAACGAATTACAATGTCACTTAATTATCACAAAAAACAGACAGGAACTGACAGGAAGCAGTCAGGAAACATGGAAATCTCTATCTGCTCTGGCTTTAATGCGAACACTCAACACAAAGTGATTGCTTCTCATAGAACTTAACGACAGATGGCGCACTTTGGACGGTGAAGAACGACTGAGCCCCCTTCATGAGGCAGTGTACTCCTATATATGAGCTCCCACCGTTATCTTCATCATAGTTGTATACATATTGCTCTCCACAGGAACGCGAAAAAAAATACAACTCTTTATCATAACTGCTATAATTACAATCAACTACATAGGATCCACCACTTGTATTTGTTTAATCCCAAATCACATCCTTCCCGAAATTTGCACGTTATCGCGGCTTCGAGGACGAACCTATCGCAGGCAAGTCAAACTTAGTTATTGTTAGTATGATATATGTAGTAAAAACAACCCACATCGAGTAATGTCCGTCTCATCACAATGTCCTCTATACTTTTGGACGCTGAACGGGGACGCTGTTTCTCGTTCGTTTGGGCGCTTGGAGGTGCAGCTTCAGACGATGATAGACCACTGGTCGCACTAGGACTAGGTGATTCTGCATCTCTATCCGAGTTCTCATGACCATGCCCAGAAAGTGAAGGCGGAGGTGTGACTAGAGTCCGGTCCATCGTTTTGGACGTTGTTTCCCTCAATACTGAACGAGCAGGACGAAGCGGTGCCGTTGAAGCCCTGGGAACGGGTGATGCTACGGGAGGCGGAGGATACCCAGAATTGGTAGAAACAGGAGTAGGCTTGAGAGGTTTGATGCTGTATAGATCATCGAAGGGTCCTTCGCCAGGGCTAATAGGGCTCGGAGGACCAGCAACTGTCTCATTGGGATATATGTAAGGATTAGAGATGGTTACTGTCGGCGGAGCTGGCTCATCATCCTGACTCATTAGATCGATGTCTTCGTATACACTGGCATTGTCATTCGGAAGAGGTATACTCGGAGGATAGATCGAAGGACTAGACTGAACGAGCGAAGGCCGCGATTGATGAGGTGGAGGGCTACCAGTAGTTACTGCAAGGCCAACTTGTTCCTGATGAGGATACAGAGAATCGCTGAATGGACCCATCCGGGTTGCTTCCATCAATGTGAGGCCCAGTGAGTTATTCCCTTCAGGAGGCTCTTCATCATGATCCCATAGATGCCCGTTGTCAAAGAAAGGTCGCGCCGTCGCCGGGGATGGTGACTGGAAAGAATAGTATCGCTCGTTCTGACTAATCTGGCCCATGGAACGCATCACGGGAGCCTCGCGGGGATTTTCAAAGTTATCTAACGGATCTTCTGTTGCAGGGAGGCGTTTCTGGATATTGTCGATCCATTGGTGCCTTCTGGCCTTTCGCTGATGTCTGCGACGACAGATCATAAAAATCGCGACGACAACGGCGGTAAAAGCAATGCCAACGACAGTGAACACCCCTGCAACTGCTCCTTCGTTATGTAGGAACCTTCGGGGAATTGATGAGAATTTCGATGATAAAAATAACGAACGAATGCTCACGAATGATCGTCCGCAACGTCTTCTGAAACCTGGTTCGTCGGGTTGGCTACAATCGACGTCCACGTTGTCTCCGCCCCGTTAGCGTTCGTTGAAGTGGAAACGAGCGTTATCAAGGCGGGATAAGTGGTTGACAGGTGCCCATTAGAGCTGACGGTGATCCCCCGAGGAGTTGAGAGGGTTGAATCAGGATGTCCTGTGACGAGAACAGTACTCGTCGTAGTTGAGCTTGGGGAGGTGACCACTTCAACTATATATATATGATTCTAAAAATCAATAAAATAGAATATATTCAATTTACTGCGTACCTGAGGTAGATCCTGCTGTCGCTTGTGTTCCTGTGGCAGCGGCACTATTAGCAGCGACTTGCGATCCATTCGCTGTACTCTGAGGCTGGCCAGATGACGCAGACGGAGTGGGACTAGAACCTTCGCTTGAACTATTAGAAGTCGAGGGAGTATTTGAAGGGATAAGAATACCATTTGCAGCCTGGGTGGTCTGTGTAGAAGAACCAGCAGAAGAACCAGAACTTGATGGTGAACTTTCTTGGGAGCTCGATGTTGGGTTTGAGGAGGCTGACGAAGACAAAGTACTCGGGCTTTCGGAACGACTAGTGGCGGCGGAGGTCGCTGTACTCGAAGCGGAGGAAGTGGACGCACTGCTAGCAGTAGTTGGTACTGAATTATCACCACTTCCACTGCTAGGAGTATTCGTGGAAGAGGCTGAGGAAGTCATACTGTAAGTTATCAGTTACTGAATTCCAAACGGTGTTCAGCAAGATAGTTCCTACCTGGCCTTAGATATCACAGTAGTGGACGTTGTAATGGGCTGTGAAGATGGCGGCGCACTAGTGAATGTACCGTTTGCAGAGACAACAGTAGCTTCAGTCCGGATCAAGGACGGAGATGGTGTAGCTATTTCCTGAATAGAGTTGGAAATCAGGGTGCTCGATATCGAACTCGAAGGTGGGGTTGGTGCAACAATCGACGATAGCGAGGGGAATGAAGATGGAACCGAAGTCGTTTGATTCACTCTGGAGGAAGCACTGGACACAGCGACAACCGATGAGGAGGCAACAGATAAAGAGACTAGGGAAGACGCAGATGATAGGCTAGCAAGTGTAGAATTGGCTGTCTGACGGAAGATATGAACACCAAAGAGAATGAAACGCAATCATAGACAGCACTCACAAAGGTTGTGTTATCAGAGAGAGTAGTTGCAGATACTGATCCTACAACACATCAGTTCAGTAAGAGTCCGGTTTTGTATGTACACTGACACTTGGCGATACTGACAGGTCCGTAGACACTGCAGCGCGGACCAGGCTAGAACAAGTGTATTGAAACACGGGGGAGTATTTACCTGATTTTGAGGTGAATTTTGAGGCAGCTATACCCATGCTTTGTCTCAGAGACCCGACCAGTTGACCATGACCACTTAGGCAAGAAGAAAGTCAGAATGAGCTGGGGGCTGGGAGGTAGGAGTTCTGAAATCGCATAGATGCTCTCGGTTATAGGTCACCATACGTGTCAGAACCTGCGCTAATACGGTAAAATCTCGAAAGATTACTGGCGAAAGATTCAGTCAGTTGATAACATCCGTAATTCTCATAGGCATGGTATCTCGTCGTCTCACAAGATACCGTGCCGTTAACCACAATGTTCATATGGATAAGAAGGGATAGGTCCAAAGAGCAGGCTCTGAGAAAGAACCGGGAGGTGCATGTGAATGCCGAGAAAGGGATCTACGCATGCAATTTGTGATGGTGATTTGTAGACTACGCCTGTGATTTTAATAATTATCTTCAGTGCTGAGTGAAAAGTCACAAAATGTGTCCGTAAATTGACTGATACATACAATGTTATCCTGTACATCAAACGACAATTATGCAAAGATGTACGGTCTAAAGAAATACGAGAAGGAGTGTACTATGTAGCTTGTGTCGAAGTCAGTACGAGAGATCACATAGAAATAGTAGGTATACACGCACTGGAGTGAGAATATGCAATGGTATAGCAGCAATGTATCGGGTATGAGTCCAGGAGCGCACAAGGGTAGCCGGAATGGTGTACAAGACTGTGATGATAGGAGGTGGAAATGAGGTTCGTTGGAGTGCGAAGAGACACTGGGGGATGCACATACTATCAATGCTCTCAACAGCATTTGGATCCGGGAATCCAACCTTTCATCTTCAGCTTCACATTTCCTTTTCTTGGCCTCCCACTCAAGCTTCCAAAACTCAGTCGGCTTGAACTGTTCACTCTCCGCAGGGCCCGGTCACCGTAACTAACGCCACTGCCAGCTTTCTCCGGATCAAGCATTCCAGATTCTATCGACAGTAGAATAGACCGAGCTGCCAACATGAACGGAGCTTCGACGTTATCTCCCGTTAACGATGATGCTTCGAGAAAATGAACATCTACAAACAAAGCATTGATTAGAGACGAACGTTGCATGACAATTGAATGGCGTGACGCACTATTTTCAGCAGCCCACCTACTAGCTTCGGCCCATTCTACCTCTCGTTCTTCCTCTCGGTCTGACTTGTTTCCCACAAGGACAGTTACTAGGTTGGGGCTTGCCAAAGCTCGAGCGTCGGCTAACCACTGAGATAGTCTTAAGAATGAATCACGGCTATTTGGAAAGATAAAGGCTAATGTTCGGGATAATTGGAGCGGAGACGAACCTGGTAATGTCATAGACTAGTATTGCACCAGCAGCGCCTCTATAATAACTTCGCGTAACGGAGCTGATAAGACGTCAGAGCTGGGCCTTTCTCAAGAAACAAATATAGACCATACCGAAATCGTTCCTGGCCGGCGGTGTCCCAGAGCTAAGGAGTTGTATTTGCAAGTCAAGCATGGTACTACGAATGGCAGTTAAGTAACAGACCTGGAGCTTGATGCGTTTCTCTCCCAGCTTTATCGTCCGACTGGAGAATTCCACTCCTATGGTGTGCTGGGAATGGTCCTTAACTGAGAACCTTGTATTAATTGCTGCAGGAAGAGCATTACGACTGGTCACGGACAAGAATTGTGAGTGAATTGGTGCAAAAGACAGGATTTCCCCGTTCCAGCTTCGCCTTGAAGAGGTCGGAAATCAGTTGCTGCAGAGTTCGGAGCCTAAGAAGTCACCCAACCAATGATAATGTATTTCATGAGAAAATCTGAGGTAGAAGCATTAGTTGAGCTTCATTTGACACAACTAGACACTTACCGTAGGTTTCTAATAGTTCTGTGGCATCATCCCAGTCATTTACAGCCATGGTGGTTGGAAAATAAAGTGGTCGCTGTGTAGCCGAAGAAGCCGTGTATAGATGTTACGCGTCACGTTTCCTCGCGCCCTTCGTTTTACGCGTCGCGGTTCGCTTCCACTACATTAATTTGGCTCTCTCTCTGTATAATCTATTTTATTTTACCATCCTTTCCATGGGACCCATATATCTACAACTTCTTTACCCTCATTCACCTCAGGATCAACAATGTAGTACCACGGATATGCCGCAGCAATAAGGCATGCGTGCTGCCCAATAATCTCTACTTCATCCCCAATCTTCAGCTCCTCATTCCCCACTGACCCTTCTCTGGTCAGAGTACCATGTTCTTGCGATATTCGTCCCAACTTCCAGCTTGTACCTATCACATCACCGAAACTGCCAGATGGCCCAGTATCTTTGCTGAATGCAATGGCACCTCCATCTACAAGCACTTCGTCTGTTCCATTCGTTCCTCTACCGGGATAGTACGACACAACGGTGACTCTAACCCGCTGGGCCACTTTGGAACGGTCAATCAGATTCGTGTGTTCTTGCTGAAGGTCGAGCATGGGATAATTTCCTGCATGATTTCAGATATTTCCAGAAGCAACCAAAGGAACTTACTCACCAGCATGAAGCTCCAAAGATCCGTTAAGTAAAGATGATAATCTCGCTTTAGTTTCAGCGCTAGCGGCGTGCGCGGTAGGAGTGGATCCTACGGACAGCACCAAGGACCGGCTGTCAAGTTCAACTCCCAAAGAACTAGCGATCTTCAGCGCCGAATCAGCACCCGCATTTACGGAATTCACTTCGGCGGAGAGAAAGGATGATGCTTGATCAAACGAAGTCGAAGCATATGCATTTCCCGCATGCGCGTAGAATCCATGAATCGATATCACTGGGGAAGTCAACAAAGCCTTGACCAGAATTTCAAAGGTTATCGTGCCAGGCTCAACACCCGCACGCCTACAGTCTTTCAGTGCATGCCCTCACCCAACGTGTTACCGCTTACTTTTGGCCTCCATCTATCTTCACGAACACTGACCATTTTCGTGGGGCCTGCCGTTTGCTCTCACAGTCCTCCAGAAATTTGATTTGATCTGGATGGTCAATTAATAGTCGAATTATTCCCCCATCTCGAGCCACTTCATCCCATAGAAGCGATAAGTCTGTCACTTTGTTTGGCGCCACGGGCAAACCGTACAGGAGCTGCTATGCCAGTCAGATGCGTCTCTGACATGTGGAATGTCTAGTCAACTGACGTCCTTCACAGTTCCGTCTTTGATCAGACCACCTTGAACGACCTCCCATGCCTCCATCAGCGTTGAAACTACAACGGCATTTGTTCTGTCTGCACTCGAAATCATTTGGAGACGCGTTCCTTCTACTGTCTAGGTTGACGTGAAGCAATCATTCTCGCCAAACCGGACTGCGTTTACCTTGTGTGTCTTCAGATGCGCTCTGAACGCCGTTCCCCATTCCTTTGCTTTTGTGTGCATAGCAGCGCAGTTCTCCGCAAATACTTTACGGTTTATGATCATCGCTGGGGTCCTAAGTTCATCGAGCCCTTTGCCGACGAAATGGCGGGCAAGCTCAGTTCTTGAAGGCAAGGTCACAAGGTCATAGGGAGTTTCTGTTTGATACATGTCGAGAGGAAATTTCAAGGTGAGAGGTCTTGACTCCGACGATCCTTAAATACGTATTCTTATCTGGATCAGCGGGCCGCTTTCTGCTGCTATGCTTTTCGCAATAGGCCGTGAGGATGGGTGAACGACAACTATCTGTGGCTACATGTAATTAATAAGCAGCGATAGCTTCAATCTCAACATCCACATCATTTGGAAGCTTTCCAGCCTGAATGCAGGTTCGCGCCGGTTTAGGGCTGGGAAGCAACTATGGCGAACGCACTACCTAAGCAGTATAACATGCAACATTAAGGAAACGCGCGGACCTTTTCATAAACGTCGTTCATCGCAGCGAAATTGTCCATATCCTTGAGATACACGTTGACTTTGACGACCTTTTCCCAAGAAGAACCAGCAGCGCTGAGGACATTCCCAAGGTTCTTAATACATTGAGCCTTTGCGAGAACCAGGTCAGTTGAACATATAGGGAGGTAAGGACTCGGGATAAAACTGACAGTATGCTCCTTGATCCCACCATCGACGAGCTTTCCGTTCTTGTCTACTGGAGTTTGTCCGCTTAGGAATATCAAACCGGGAACTTTCGTGGCATGCGCTAAGTTATACACCATTCATATTCAATCGTTCATGGGATATGCAGCAGATTCGCGTACAAAGGATGTGTGTAAACTTTGAATTTTCGTCCGAGTTAATTCGTTCAACAGACATGGTAGAGTATGCAGCTTCACAAACACTAACTGACTGGACCTTTATAGATCGTTTTCTGATAACGCGGATTTCGGAACAGTTCCGGTGGGAAAGCCTGATTGGGCAGCCGGCCTTATCTTCCATCGGAGCACCGGTATGGAGAGCGAACCTCTCGAGTCGTCTCGACAGGGACAAAGGTATATGGCACGATACTCTATGGAAGACAAACGAATAAACGACGATATGGACGAAGGACTGGACTGGATAAAGATGATATGGCGTGTAGAACTACCTACTTGTAACATCTAATTCCGATGTCTGCCGAATTGTATGCACCAGATTCCACCTTCGAATTCCCCGGAAGCCTAATGGAAGAGAGTATACAACAGAAGCTACAAATTGAATGTACATTGTACGGCAAGCTCACGAGCTTATCGACCACGGGACTCCTTCCAGATGTCCATAAAACCAGTGGTAAAGGATGCCCTTGAACTTCTTACTTCTTCCGTTATGGACTCCAAGGTAGAAGTAACGCGTGGTAGCGTTCCCGGGCCCGTTGATTTTGAGATTTTGCCGAGACTGGACTCCTATGGTCGTAGGAAAGACGAAGAAAATGAATCCGGCAGTACAGTAACTTTTGACCCAACAGTTCAGCGCTCCCTCCTCCGCAAATGTGACTGGTTCATTCTGCCTCCGTTAACCTTCATGTAGGTCATCTGCATGGGAATCAAGGTTAGTCAGCTCGGAAAGGCTGATATTCCTCCTACTAGGTATCTTTGCAATGCTTTGGATAAGGGCAATGTCGCCAATGCTAAGACGGACGGATGGGATAAGGTAGTGCCGTTAGAGCTACAGAGAGTGAACTTATGCTCAAGGGACTCCTTTGCCAGGATATAGGCTTGACGGGTGACCAGGTTTGCTCTCAAGGATAAACCATGGTGCATGCATTGCGTTAACAAACTTTGGATGATTAGTACTATCTGCTTGTCATGATTTTCTATGCAAGTGTTCCCTTGATTTTGAACCCAAGAATGAACTTGTAATTGTCTAATTTTGCTTCTTGTAGGTCCCATTTTGTCTGTAAGGACTTTTCCGCTCAATACCGCTCCTTATCTTTCGTCCTTACACCATCTGGTAGTTTCGGGACGCCGATCTCAATTTTCGTCAAGAAGTTTTCAGCAGCACGAGTCCTGCCGCTCATGATGATAGGTTTTGTAAGTTCCCAGTTGACTATTATTCGGCTTCGAACACCCCTCATGTGAATCGTTTACAGGGTGCAATGTTAGTACCGCGCTAAACCGAATGTAAGTCTCCTAGATTTTTGAATAATCTTTGACAGGTCTCTCTTTACGAGCATCGCCAAGAATTTCTCGCGTTAGTGAGCACTTGTCACTTCATCTGCGAACCCCACCAACGACTCGTTGTTCAATGCAGAGATTTTTGCGATCCGGTGGTTTTTGGGTATCTTTGAGTCTGCTATGTTGCCCGGTGTTGTGCGTCATTTCTCGAAATCCTTCAATCGTCAATCTAGAACGATATTGTGAAGGTATACTACTTGTCCACTTTCTATAAACGCGGAGAGCTCGCTTCGAGGGTGGGGTTGTTTTACGCCGCTGCCGCGATAGCTGGCGCATTTTCTGGTGCGCTTGATAAGGCCGTCTCATATCAATGGTCAATTCATCTCATCGGATCCTACAACTAGGTCTCATCGCATTCGGAGTATTCCAGATAAAGAATCCTCGTCACCACACATGGCAATATTTGTTCTGGATAGAAGGTTGATGCCTCCCCTTCTCCCTCGATATTCTCGACTAATGCTTAAACGGTTACATGTCAGGTTCCGGTACAGTCACATTCGCCCTTTTCGCATTTTTCTGGCTACCTCGTTCAAGCGAGACATGGTGGATCCTGACAGAGGAAGAGAAAGCAGTAGCTCGTTGTAGGATTTTGGAAGATTCCTCCTCGGAAATCAACGAGAAGTTCAGTTTCCGAGAGGCCTTCAGGCCATTCAAGAACCCATTATACTGGGTCTGGGCAATGATCAGTCTCTCTCTCGGTGTTCCGTTAGCGAGCGTCAACAATTTCCTGCCTCAAATTGTTGCAAGTCTCGGGTACTCGACTGTCAAGACAAATCTCTTTACTGTTGCCCCAAACATCGTTGGTCCGTTTAGTCCGTTTGAGCTCATCGTAGGCGTCTAATTCGATACACGCTAGGGACTGTCGCCCTACTGGTTTTGACATTCTCATCTGATTACTTCAGGGAGCGATCTATTCACATAGCTATACCATTGGCTGTATCCCTTGCAGGATTTGTCCTTCTAGGATGTATAGACCCAATAGCGCATCGCGGCATAGCATATTTTGCATGCTTTTTATTGACAGCGGGGGTACGAAGTTTTCTCACTGAAAAACGCAATGTACAATTAATCATCGGGTACATTGGCAGGCATCGGCGCCGTCAGTGCTTGTCGCAACCTGGTATAACAACAATCTACCACAGGAGTCTCGACGAGCGGTGGTTACAGCGGTGATGGGTATGATCTGTTCATTAACGTATCTTACTGCATGGCTCACTAATATCAATGAAACACCATAGTCGCCTTGGCTAATTCTTCAGGTCTTATCTCTACCAATGTTTTCCGAGCACAGGATGAACCCAAATACGTCCCAGCTTTGGCAACATCCGGTCCGTAACGATTCTCATATCGTTACTGCGCATTCTAAATGTTTGTTCAGCTGCTTTTGGTGGATTATGCTTCATTTTGGTCGCTGGGTGCGTGCATTTTCATATCCTCTGGCTGCACCTAATCGGTTGTAGCACTGGCATCTGGATGAGATGGGAGAATAAAAGACGTGACAAAGAACAGGGAGTCGTCCTTACTGCTCGCGACATTCCGACAAAAACCTTGAGTGAAGGACCTCTGAACCCTTCTTTCAGATTCATGTATTGAGGTTTTCTGTTTTTCTTTTCTCTTTGCCACGAACGAATGATATTCATGAAACTACGATGCAGTGGAATGTGCAACTAGCACATAAATAACCACTGTAAATTACAAAATTCTTTATTCTGGTGGCTTTAAAAAGAATGTATTGTCAAAAGAAAATATTGACTTTGGATGGACGGAAAGCAGTAACAGAAAAAATCCAGGATAGAAGAGACCAATTGCAGATCAAGGACCAGAAACGATTTAACTACATGAAATGGGATGGGCAACTGGTATTACAGCAGTAGCAGTTTACGGTTAGCAATAGATGAGGAAGAATAAGATACTTGAAGTGCGAAAGCAGATGGAGGAATGCAGGGACGGACAATGTGTAAGTATCCACATAAGAGCGAGAGTACGGAAGTGCGCTCAAGGCGGATTATGCTACCGACGCCCGTACCTCACTGTTTCAGCATAGGTAGTATAGGGCAAGTCCAACGAACCAATAGTCTGTTGACCAGTAAAGATATTTTCAGTACCGTCTGAGTCGCAATCCTCGAGGACATCTTGATTCTGAGATTCAGCCTCTGTGTAATCCTCTCCCTCGAGTAGCGCCAGAGCAGTTTCCAAAAACCAAGTGTTTTGTTTGATGAAATGGACGACAATCGTTCCTCCGACTCGTTTTCCTTCAAAACGAGCATTCCTACCTTCGCGATTCGCCCAAGCGCGGGAGACGGCGTCCTGAGTTGAGGTTATAGATAGCGAAGAGGTTGTATCCGGACGTATCAAGCTCATCTCGCTGCCTTCCACTAAAGCTTCGATACTCTCTAAGGTACTGAGGTCGGAGACAGGAGGCGTATAGCGAACATGGAAAGTCGATACACTCGAGTGGGCCCAGGAAGCTGGCGTGCGACCGTACGGAGTGAGAAGTTCATCAGAGTTGAACTGCTCAGAGTCCGAGGGTATTGGTAAGGTTATGGCTTGCGTTTCTGGGTCCCAGGACGAAGAGGAAGGGTACGAAGAAGAAGTCCCAGTATAGAGCAGACGCTTCAAGGTCGAGGATATATGTTTTCTGACGCGTCGAACCTCTGAAGGAAAGAGGAAACCATGGCCATAGCTGGAAATATAATATGTAAAATCAAAATGTTTTCGTGTCATGGAGGAAAGATACGTACACAGTACCTGCCCTCGGATGGTCATATATCCAACATCGTTCACTAACCCACCGCACCTTTTCGGCTTGCGGGTGCATTTTCATCCATTTAGCCGTTTGTTTATCTTCAGCGCCTCGGGTCAAATCCTTTACTGACGGATCTCGGGCGACCCAATCAACCAAGCTCCAGCTTAGAGCATAGAGTTCGCCAGCCATGAACCGGTGCAAACGATTTGTCACCAGGTATCCCCAATAAATGAGAGGGTCCTGCTCCTGGAAGGTAGGATATGAGTTCACAGGCGTGATGTTGAGTAATTTTCGATACGATCCATTGTTATGCCGTATTGGCGTATCGGTACGACGATGAATACTGCGGTGTGTAGATGTGTCAAGGGGGGGTTTTGCATGCAATTCCAGCCTCAGCCTAGCCTCAAGTTCGGCAAGCATGACAAATGCATCATCGTCGACTTTTACCACGAAATCGGGTCTAATCCAGTGTTGCGGCTGCGAAGAAGAGATATCTTGCCATGCATCGCTAGGATCGTGAGAAGCTAATGGGGGTGGAGGTTTCGAAGCGTTGGAATATGAATAGAGGGGAGGAGCAATGGGAGTTTTCATGTATACAGGTGGGACCCAGGCGTTAATGGAGGCCCAAGAGAAGTAAGTGTGTGATTTGCCTGCATTCATGTTCTCGGACACAGGTAATATGATGATATCGTTGTATTCTGAGGTGTTCAACAGATGTTAAGTACGAAATTTTTGAGATAAAAAGTACGAACCTTCCATCTCCAACTGAATTCGTCTCTCCCAGTCCTTCCGAGGCTGTCCAAGGATGAAGCGGACTATAGTCCGAGAAGTTCCAACGCCGTCGTCACCATCGCCAGCTCCTTCTCGGCTACGAGGATGTGACGCCCAAGTAGAGCGCACCAAGGCTCTGCGCTCGAAAGATGAGTCTGTGGAGAAAACTCCAACAAACAACCCTGCGGGCGGTAGAGCATCGAGTTCGTCGTGAGGAAATGGCGGCGTTGTCATTGACAAGGTGTGATTGTAGAAAGGATCATGGTAGACTGAGGGATTATTCGGGTCTGGCGGTGAGTTCATGGAAGGCATCGAGCAGTACGCTCTCCATGGCAGCGGATCCTTGTCGGGATTGAGAATGTACATCAACAAAAGGGTGAGGAATATGGCGAATAAGGAAAGGAGGATAAGCGACAGAACCTATAGGCAATATTTTAGAGCAGTAGGCGATACGATAATTAACAAAGGACATACGATAGTTATCGGCTGTCTTGGAAATAATGGATGTCGGACAATCCACTTTGCCCAGCGGTTGAGAAATCGCCATGTCCTGCCGTGTCTTCTACGACTCCTGCGTGAGATTTGCCACCACGACCGTCTCTCCTGTCTCCAAGGATTTCTATTTCTGAGCAGTGTCGCAGTCGCTGGATCACTGTCAGTGTCCGAAGTTGTGGATAATACAGGGTGAGAATTGAGCAGGAATTGAGGAAGAGGTGACCCAGAGCGTGAAGGAATAGGCGTTGAAGATGCGCTGGAAGCAACTGAGGAATGACCAGAAGGAACAGAAGGAGGGATTAGGAAATGTGAACGTCTTGACTGAAATCTAGACATGTGCGTCGACTCCGATGAAGATGAACTGTCGTAGTCACCCTCATAAGAAGGTCGACTTCTGGCGACAAGTTCAACGGAGTGCGGCATCTGGCCTCAGAAGTAGAGAATTAGAGAGAAGAAGTTAAAAAGATAAGAGAAATATTTGCTGGAAGAGAATTCTTTCAATTGACAACAGCTTCTGCCAAGTAATTACGTAAATCTGATAATCACATTCTGATGTCCGCGCGGAGAAACTAAACTCTTTTATTACCTCTTTGACCTTCATTGGCATCGAGCAAGTACAGTTGAAAAAATCGAAATGCAAATATAGCCTGGATGGCACAGCTAGACCCCGAGCTAAATTATATATTTGGTATACCATTGAGCACTGAGTCCGTTTCCGTAAACCTTCTTCCAGCTTGATCTTTCCCTTACCGTATCCCAATACATACCCAGCTTCGTTCGCGCCGAAGACCGCTCTGTATCTGTCCGTGGAGCTTCACTGGGTACGACCTTCGGAAGCACCAGGCTGCTGCCAATATGCTTCTCCAATTTCTCAATGACAACATTCCCGTTATCGCTCATGTTGCCGCCCGCAAGCATAATCAGCGTCGCGAGCCACGCAGTCAAATGAGGATCCGCGATGGAGTATTGCTCTCCTATGGGCGCGAGTCAATTCGAACAAACGAGCCACCTAAAATGGACGCTCACCCAGTGTATAAGGAGCTATGATTAATTCATTCAACTTTGTGAGCACACGAACCAACGCTACTTCCCATGCTGCTTTAGAGACTTTGAAGTATTCGGCACGCTGAGCCTTAGCATTCACGTCCAATTCTGCTTCAGGAACTTTGGCATTTTCGTACAATCCCAACAACATTTGCGCCGCTTCTTTCTTAGATGTCCAGAATGTCACAACCTTCTCAGACGCACGGACGTGACCGGTTTGAGCATCAGAGAGACAGTGATTCAGCGCGTCGACCTTGCCTTTCATGAGCGGAAGCAGTGAGTCCGCAAGAGCACGAAGAGAGTCTTCGTCCCTGGCATTCATGTACATGAGGTTGTTAGGATCAGCGTCTTCTGAATGGATTAGCTCTTCGATGATCAATTTGCAGGTAGATGCAAAATCTATGGTTGCCGGAGTCAAAGTTGGAGCGGGAGCGTGCGAGGTCGTGTTGGTATGTGACAGAGGCGATCTACAAACCTCTTCAGCTACCTAGCACGCGGTAACTGAGAATGAAGCATAAATACCTCGATTTGTCCAGAAATTCGATGATCGTCTGGATGATGTCCAAAATTAATACCGGCGACATAAAGTCGGAGCATGTCGCATACCTTGCTTTCGGTGATCGCTTTGTATCGACTCTCAACCTCAACAGAAAGTGATTTGTCGAGAGGGACGACGAGGGTAGGCACGGTAGCTATTGTTGAAAGCTTGATGAGAGCCTAATGAAGCATATGCAATTGCAGTTACCTTTAGAGTTGAGACGTAGAAACTTTGGTCCATAGTTCTCGCCTTTAGCTGTAAGTGGGCATTTTAGTAACGATTTTGAAGCACTATCAGGAGATCGGAGGGCTGCTCACCGAGGTCAACCACTCTCAAGTCGAGTTCATCCTTTCCATAACCCTTTTCTTCTCTAAAAGCATCGATCAAGAGGTGGAATATTTCAGGTGTCGTTCATGAACCCACAAAGCTAGAAGAACTAGACAAATACTAGTTATTAGCCCCGAATATATCAGGCAGTAATCAGAACTAACCAGCACACGACCAAATTGAAGAATTGGAGTAATAAAGGACAGCTTTAGGAATATCGGACATGGTGGTACGGAAGAAAGCTGTTAGCGGCCGTAGATGACGTCGGTGAAGGCCTGAAGGTGAACGTGATACCAATTTTTTTTTCTTGTTTAATTTCGTGCGTACAGGAATTAAACGCGTACAAACGAGCTCAGCTTGCTGTTATTCAACAATGGCGCTTTGTAAATCCATCATCGACTAGCCACGAACCAAATATGGTGGTCACAATAAACGCGATGGCACGAGGCCCATGTGACACCTTCTCGAAAGTTCGCTATACAGTATTATGCGGTTTTTCTATGGTAGTCCTCTAAGCGCTGTATCCTCCACTCTCGATTATTCACAGTGATGTCCATCCGGTGAGTCGAGCAACTGTCCCGTAGCTTCATCGCGTCTGACTTCACATTAGACACGAATATTATGAAAACGACGAGCGCACAACAGTTTCGATATTCGATCGTGGCGCTGACCCAGCGAAAGTTTCTGTCAAGTTTGAGTCTCGCAAAGTACTCTTTATCTCTTTTACTGTGGCTCAAGAAGTAACAATTACTTCCAGGTTACATATACCCATGGCGAAAAGAGCCTTGTGCTAGAGCCACTGAAAGGACAAATCAATCCGGATGCTTGCGATTACACTGTCGGTAAAGTAAAAATCGAGCTTCGCTTGTCCAAAGTCGCCCAAGGACGATGGGGAGGCCTCATCGGTGACAGCCCAGATCGTACGCCTTCTTCTTCACCCCTATTTATCTGAGCAAACCCACTCAATTCGCAATAAAAACAGCATTAGCAAACTCTACTAGTACGTCCACACCTACGCCAGCCAGGTCTCAAAAGAAGAATTGGGACGCGCTCACCACTAATATCCTGACTGCTGAGAAAGAGAAATCGATGGAAGAAGATCCGAATGTGGGTGGCGATAGTGCAGTCAATCCATTCTTCCAGAAACTCTTCGCCGATGCGGATGATGATACCAAGCGCGCGATGATGAAGAGTTATTCGGAAAGTGGCGGTACAACTCTAAGCACGAATTGGGATGAAGTTTCGAAGGGGCATGTTGAGGTAAAGCCTCCAGAGGGTCAGGAGTGGAAGAAGTGGTCATGAAAGGGTTAGCTTCGAACGTGTAGAGCTTGTATTTGATGTCATTCAGTGCTCCTCGTATTCCCTGTAACAAAAGAGACAAATTTCACCACACAAAATCCTCGGACTAGCCGGGAGTTATATGTACTGGGATATTGAATTAGTGCATCACAGGTATCATGGTTATTCATAGCATAGTTTTGAATAGATGCCGTCCTTTCATTTCTAACTCTCTCCTTCCGACAGTTGTCCGAATCTTTGCCATGGACATTGGGAAGAAGTTGGCTAGCAGTCAGCGATTTCTTCTAATTTTCGTTCCCAACGCCGAATTCAAGTCACTTTGCTCGTTTCGCGCTTTCAACTCCAGTTTCAATCTCAACCTAGTCTCTATAGAATGAATGTATTTTTTTCCACATATTTTCCCTCGCTGTTTAGGTGAAAGTCGTTAATTACTACGCGTCATAAGCCCTGCTTTTAGCGACCTTTTCTGTGTTGTTGGGTCGATAAGCAGGGGCTAGAACAAGGGTTGAACTTGTGACTTTTGTTATCAAAGTCAATCAGACACTTCGAGTCTTCACTAGCTCACACAACTATTTGCAGAGTTATTACCCCTCAATCGTGCCACAAAACTTCGCTTCTTGAAATGTCCAGAATCACTCTCATCGTCGCTGCGACGAGGACAAACGGCATTGGTGAAAATGGCAAATTACCTTGGCACCTTCCGAAAGAAATGAGCTACTTCCAGCGCGTTACCTGTAACGCTCCGCCAGGCCAGCGAAACGCAGTCGTCATGGGCAGGCACACTTGGGAGAGTATTCCAGAGAAGTATCGACCCCTTAAAGACAGGGTGAACATGGTTATCAGTCGGAAGGAGAATTATCATTTGTGAGTTGTCCGGGTATTTCACGATTGGAGCGACAATTTCTCAAATGAAAGCTTATAGCGGTGAACTAGTCCAAGTTCATCGGGACCTTGCATCAGCAATGGAACAGCTTCGTAGCCAGACAGAGCCTGCTGTTAATCGAACATTTCTCATCGGCGGAGCAATGCTATACTCTGCGTGTTTGCAGTTGCCCAAGACTTCGCCCATCGCCTTTGTGGACCGAGTCCTGCTCACTCGAATCATAGCGCCTTCATTCGACCGTTGCAATGTTTTCATGCCGGACTTTCTAGGTGAATGGATAGGAGCACCAGACTTTAACGGCTGGAGCCAGGCCACTCCAGAGGCAATGAATGAGTGGGTAGGATTTGAAGTGCCCGAGGGTGTTCAAGAAGAAAATGGAACACAGTATGAATTCCAGCTCTGGGTTCGCGATGCGTAATTTTGGACTCTATATTCTTTCCCATATCCCTTTTCTCATAATCATACACCACGTATAGCTCCACCTTGTCGCATATTTGTATTGTGTATAGGATATTCCTCTTCCAAACGCAGGGAAACAAGGACATAGAACATTTTTTTCACCCTTGCCGCTATAGAGAATACGTACATGCGTCTCAGTACTATTTTTTTTCTCGTATCAAGCTGGACACTCGCACCTGCTTATGTTTCGGGTTCTTTGAACAAACAACATAGACTCTCCCTTTACGCCTCACAATGCTACATCCATCGCACATTACTTTAACTGACGACCGGACTTTCATTCCTCGAGTGAGTTGCGGCGCAGCAATGGCTGCATGAGGTCTGTGGATATGAGGCAGTTGGCGTCCAAACGTGTGAGGCCCTAAACGAGAAAGAAGAGGCCTGCTAGAGGCTAGCAACGCTCGGAACATTTGAGATGATGACCGAAGACGGCAAAGTTCGCTTTCGGCTCTTACCCTGATGGCCTGAAGGCGTAAAATCACATCCTGATCTTTCGTTCATGTTTTGCACCTCGCTCTGGACACAATCCAGCAACGATGGCAAACTAGCTATCTTGGTCTTCACCGTCACTCTGTTCGCTTTTGTCGTTGAGAGCCAGCTTACCCAAGTGAGTTTGTCCGAGTTGCTTCTCTTCTACGTGATTTCCTCATGCAATCTGACAGTATGTCCAAACGACATTGAATTATAGACATCCTTTCTTGTTGTTGTGAGCCCCATCAATGCCGAATATCTGGAAAGCAGATCGTTGATGCTGTCCCAGCTGGATTGTACACTCATCATTCATCGTATCCCTTCCCTGTCACCTTCTCTATCTTACTATCACAACGTCTCATTCCTTTTCTGCGCTCTGGAAAGGCCTTGTTTTCGCAAATGCCCAACATCTTAATGGTATAGACAGTCGCTCTTCAATCAGCTCCACAAGGTTTCCTGTGTCCAAGTTCATCTACCTCATGCTCACATTAACCGCTGCAATCACGATGCCAGCCTTACTCTGGTTCGCCGCCATTGAAATGGCTTCGTAAGTCCGTTCTCCGGAGGATTTTATTATCATTTGCTCAAATGCCCCTTCTTCGAAGTGTCACGGATGTCACTGGCAAGTCGCGTTGTTTCTATTATTGAAGAACGCTTCGCTGACCTTCGGCTCAGCTATCTGGAATACGAACGCGTTCTTCGCGTATGTGTTCTCCGTCAAGGTCTTCGGGCTTAAATGGGAAGCCCGAAAACTGGGCGCGGTCCTACTCGCTACTTTTGGTGTCCTCGCAGTCGTCTATGGCGGAAGTACTGTCTCTTCACCTTCTGACGAGGCTTCTAGTAACAGTACTACTTTCTTGGATCCGACTGGTCCTTTGGTAGGTGATATATTGACCGTGATAGCATCGGTTGGTTATGCGGGATATCAAGTTTATTACAAGAAATACGTTTCGCTACCATCTGTCCCGGAATTTTCTGAAGACTATCGTCCATTATCGGCGTCTGAAGATATAGAATCTGACATGGCGCCGCACGCGACAACTTACTTGATTGGATCCGAGCAGTTCATTAGTGATGACACAGTCTACCCACCACCTTTCGGCCTGTATTCCAATTTTTGGACGTCGGCGATTGGGTCGTGTACATTTGCAGTTCTTTGGATTCCTCTTCCGATCTTACATTGGCTTGGAATAGAGACGTTTACTTTGCCCGGAAGTTTTTCTACGGTCGCTGCTATCGCGGGCATCGCCCTGACTGGTTCCATGTTCAACGCGGGTTTCATGGTAATCATGCTTCTAATCTCGAAAAGAGTTAAAAGCTAATATATCTCGAACAGATAACACTCGCGTTATGGGGCCCCATCATCACGTCTGTCGGTGGACTACTGACCATTGTCCTCGTCTTCTTTTCGGACATCATACTTGGGGCAACCGAGTCTTTGACGATCTGGGGTGTAGCCGGTTCTGCCACCATCGTGGTTGCATTCGGCGTACTTGCTTACGATATGTTCCAACAAGGATAACTTTTGTTGCTAATCCTATCTCTCTATCAGTAATTAATGTAAGTATCATGTATAGATAGGGATATATATATATATACGCTCAGCAGAATCCCACTGGTGTTCATTTCTAGCGAACTTCAGTACTGTCCTCCAACTGCAAGTACATATTTACCTCAAGCTTCCCGGAATTCTGCCACTGTTCTGCCGCGTCTGAATCGTTCCGGATGCCGAATCATGGCTCTCAAGAGGCTACTAACCGAAATGAGCGCACGTTGGCTTGTCTACTGGCCATCATGAACCACCCATAAGCTCGAAAAACGATGCTCCCTTTATCGCACACGACCGGTTATCCTGTTTTACCATGGACCGTCAACGGAGTAGCAGCCATCGAAAGCCTCTCGTGGCGTTGATCCTGGCGCTGGGCGGTTTCGTCTCTCAAACGCAACTCACGCATGTAAGGCGACTCTCTCCAATCATTCATCGCATCTACGAACGCATCTTCATGCTTCATTCTATTGATAGCAAGTCCTGACGGCCATGAACTATAATCGGCCTTTCTTCGTGATGTGGGTGTTCATCGTCTCATTCATTGAGCAAGATTTCATTCGATTCCATTTTCTCTTCCAAGATACGTTACACAATCGGTCTTTACCGTTTCCGTTCTCGTGCACCTATTATACCTCGTGATTACTTCGAAGGACTCTATGTACAGCCTGTGCAAAGGCTTGAAGATCACGATTGCACAACGGCTGCGCTCTGAGTCCGCCTCGCCTGACATACGGTTCCCTTATGCTAATTTCTTTCTTGCCGACCTTACTTTGACCGTTGGATTCACAACACCGACGTTGCTCTGGTGTGTTGGAATGTCGTTGTCATCGTAAGTAGCATTTCTTCGCCTTTATTTCACATAATCAAGAAGCACCTTCCCTGTAGTGCTAGCGATGTTACAGGCAAGTTACGGTAATGCGCTACGCCTCATGAAAGTGTAGCTCACACGACCGTAATCAGTTATTTGGAATACGAATGCGTTCTTCGCTTACCTTATCTCGGTGACTGTCCTTGGGCAACAATACCATAACAACAAATTCGCCGCTGTCGTCCTGGCCACTGTAGGCGTTATGCTCGTCGTGTATGGCGGTCTCAAATCCGAAGAAAGCGTTTTGCACGTCCAATCTCCTTCTCGCTTAGTCGGAGATCTCCTCGCGTTGCTAGCTTCTGTATTATACGCTGGGTACCAATTGTTTTACGACGGATTTGTCCAGTTTCCGCTCGTATCACCCCAGAGTTTAGATAATTTCCCTTCCGAATCAACACCTTTGCTAGAGGATTACAAAGATGCCATATACCCATCTCCCTATGGATTGGAATCGAGCTTCTGGACGTCTATGATTGGTTTATGCACAATCTCGCTTCTTTGGATTGCGTTCCCTATTTTACAAGGCCTCGGTATTGAAGAATTTGGATTTCCCACTGACGGTTCGACCATGCTGGCAATTCTCGGTGCAGCGCTATCTGGTGCAGCCTTCATGACTGGTACCATGGTGAAGTTTGCG
The DNA here is from genome assembly GCA_028011355.1 of Lentinula aciculospora. Classification (NCBI taxonomy): domain Eukaryota; kingdom Fungi; phylum Basidiomycota; class Agaricomycetes; order Agaricales; family Omphalotaceae; genus Lentinula; species Lentinula aciculospora. Next base: position 92,925 of record JAOTPV010000110.1, read on the forward strand.
TTTCGGGTCAATGCTCGATGCTGATGAATTTCACAGATGCTTCTGGCTTCATGGGGGGCTACAACAACGGCAGTTACAAGTCTATTGACAACAGTCCTCGTATTCCTGACGGACCTGTTGCTGGGAGCTGCGGTTGGTATCTGGAGTATATTCGGATCTTTTATAATTGTTGCGGCGTTCGGCATGCTTGTTCTCGCTGATTCTTCGCCTGTATTTATGCTGGCACCTACAACCCAAGAATCGAATACTTGATTGTAATGTAACCCACGAGTTTGGTAAAAGTATAATTATAGCACACACAAACGATGGAGAGCCTAAGCCAATAGATAAAGACCACAAAAAAAATGAAGTAAGAAAAGTGAGGCAGAAAAAGGGTTATGGAATAAAAGCCCACGTGTACAAAACGTGGGTTCACGTGAACGGATGCATGACAGGATGAAGTATCTTGCTACAAGAAAGGTGATCAATAAAGCCAGGATTGGAACTGCACCACCATCATGGATATAAAAAGTCCTCCGCGCAATCTCAGCCTCGACCAGAAAGAAAGCTACACCTTACTATATTCGTATATCCTCCGAGGTATGACTGGTATTGCCGGTTATGTAGCGGTGCTCATTACGCTACGAACAACGGAATTAACACTACCTTTTTCGCTTTGCTTTTGTCATTTCTTTCCGCAATGCGGCACCATCTAGGGGCTTGAGCAACTCAAATGCACATAGGAGGTCTTCGGAAACACTGCAAGATGGTAGTAAGTATGACCTCATGACAAACTTCATCAGTACATCCACGAACCTCATGCAGGCACCGTAATTGTCAAATTCTGGATACAAGGGGGGTCAGGATGATTGAAAATGAATCGAAAGATAGAAACTCACCTCCACAATAATTCGGCGCACTGAAAACCGTGACTAACGTTCGATCGTTCCAAAATTCGTATCCGTCTTCTACCACCATATGTGCCCGACATATGAGATCCATATCATATCGAACCAAAAATTCGTTGATGCTCCCTTTGCCAAAGCAATAGCTTACTCCACGCTCGTTTTCCTCCCAATCTAGAGCTGTGTCTGATGGGTCGGACCAGAGCAGGTCGTTCAATAGACCATAATCAGGAACATCGGTAGGGCGTTGTATTCGTTTAATGTCTTCCATCGAATGCAGAGAAGGAGAAAGCCCCCCATGTACACAGAAAATCTTCGAAGCGACTATGGCAGCAATCGGAAGGCAATTGAACACATCGATGAAAGTCTTCCATATCTTAATGTTGCACCGCCTTTTGCATTCGTCGTAGAAACCATACACTTGAGGCAATTCAGCGAGGCTTATTTGGAGGGAGTACTAGAGAACGCACCTCTGGTCACGTTAGCGCACTCATGATTTCCACGTAGCAGGAAAAAGTTCTCGGGGTACTTGATCTTGTAACAAAGGAGAAGTAGTATAGTTTCGAGACTCTGTTTCCCGCGGTCGACATAGTCGCCGAGGAAGAGATAATTGGCTGCAGGAGGGAAGCCACACATCTCAAATAGTCGAATAAGATCGGAATATTGACCGTGGACATCTCCCACAATCTTTACAGGAGGTGAAAGTTCGACCAACGTTGGCTGGCTAAGAAAGACGTCCCGAGCGGCAAGACATACAGAAGTAATCTCAGTGTTCTTTAAACACAGAGGTTTATTAACTTTGCCTGTATATCCGACATCCAGAAGGCGTTTTATCATATCATCGACATCGAAAGATTTCAACTTCGTGTCGGCCTGAGCGCTGCTTGTCGTAGTGGATCCAGGGCTAAATGTAGCAGTACCGTTGGAGAGTATTGTCTGCGTAGCTGGAATGTCGATCGGAGCTGGCAGCGGTTTAGGTGAAGGCTGTAGAGACAAAGAAGGTAAAGACGAAGGGTCGTTGGAAAATGAATTGGGATATGGTGAACCATGAAGGCCATTCGAGGGTTGTGCAGAAGAGCGAGTAGGCTCTGGTACATTTATTGCAGTAGTTCCGTTGGAAACTAGCTTGGTATCCGAAGCTAAGATAGTATTAGAATCGGTTGAAGGATAACCAACTAGAATGAAGAGTACTTTCTAGTGAATCATCTGGAGAGGTATCTAACGAGACAGTATCCCCAGATGCTTCATCTTCTTTGTCCTTCGAGCCTTTCTTCGACTTCTTACTCGAATGAGCAGTTTGGGAATGGGAGGCTGCCGGCTGCGGGGACGAAGGTCGCCCTTTGGACAGCCGCGATGCGAATACTGAAAGTAGTGTAGGAGCCAGCGTGAACAACCAGTCTGGACGATAAAAAAAGTTCAGGATAGAGAACAAAAAGCAAGGAGGCAGTGAGAAAATCGGAAGAAGAAGGCAAGATGGATGGAGTAACAATCAGTGTTCTCCTCAAGTTGAGCTCAAATCGTCACCGGCCTAATCGCTTTCGTATTTGTTCATGTTTGATCAAGAACATATACTCAATTTCCAACTTCACATAGGATAGCTATAAAGCTGAAGCTCTGATTGTACAGCGTATAGACCAGCGTATAATCATGGTTTTCATTTGTGTGGTGTGCATAGCATAGGTACGAAGAAAATATGAAGAACATGCGCTATCAATAAAAGTCCTTAGAACTTTCCGAAAGCCTTTGCAGCAGCCTTATTCTTAGCCACCCGTAGAACGTTGAACCGCACAGTCTTCGACAGCGGCCGACATTGACCTGTTGAATACATGTAAGGGTTATGCACCAACAGGAGCATGATGATTTGGACGCACCGACTGTCACAACATCACCCACCTCGACACGGAAAGCAGGCGATACGTGAGCTGCCAAGTTTTTGTGTCGCTTTTCGTAACGGTCTGCAGGGATTGCCTAAGGAGAGGAGCATCATCAAAGAAAGGCCACACACTATATTTGGGAATGTAGTGAAGATAATCTCTTCGGATGATAAGCGTGCGAGTCATTTTTGTGGAGACAACCTTGCCAGTCAAGATACGGCCACGGATGGATACTTCACCAGTGAAGGGACACTTCTTGTCTAAGGGTAGATTAGTTTCGCCAGTCTTTGTTACAAAGTTACAACACACGCACCGATATAAGTACCGCTGACTGCTTCTGCAGGAGTTTTGAATCCTAGACCAACATCTTTGTACCACCGTCTGTCCCTAGTCGACACCTTCTTTCCAGCTGTAATCAAATTCCAAGGATACGCGAACGAATAAGACTGAAAGTTATCGTAACGAGAACGATCAAACACGGACCCTTGGCTTTGGCGTTATGAAAAAGAGGCTGTTTTTGGTAAGCTTTTTCGATCTGGGTTTCGACAGCAGGTAGTTAGCACAGTCCACACTCCATTGCACTGAACAATCCTACTTGTTCGGCCATCTTGTGCGCGAAAGGTCTAGGGACAAATTCTTCAGGGATTGAAACGAGAGTGTGCGAAAAAAGTCAATGTACTATACAGCCACGACATGTGACTGAGCACCGCGATACACGTGGAAGCAATTGAGCGCTTAGTTAAGCGCGTGGCGGACATAGTGTACTGGTATATTTGTTGTTTATCCAGATATTTCGAAGTCGTAGGTATTGACTGATGGAAACTGTGCTACTAGATCCTCTGAAGTCCAGTGCGCACGCAGGAGTAGGATATGTAGAAGACGAAGACTCGGAATTGCACATATAAATCTACATAAGCCCTTCTTCCTTCCGAGACTCTATGTAACTGGAATAGTAATTTTGTTCACCTGGCCAGATTTTTCATTCTATCGTCATTCAAGAGAGGGGTTTCATTGAGGGACCAGTCATACTGTGTTGTCGCTTGTACTGTGCCACCACAAGCGGACGAAATCATTGATGATGACGAGGAAAGCGCCCCGAACTCGGGCATGCACATATTGCGGCACTTTCGTGAGTGTGACTGGCTTCACCTGGTATGAAAGTGCGGTATTTGACCTATACCCTCGAGCGAGCTCATAAACCAGCACAACCCATTGTGCTACTACTATGCTCATTTCTTATGCTTACATGTCTGCTATGCCCCTCTTTTGCTTCTTTCACAGAGATCTCATGGATCGAATATATCTCATTCCATTACAGTAGTACTTGTTTTACTTACGCACGCGGAATAAAAGAGTTCAAAAAAACTTGTGCTGTGCCAGAAAGCGCGTGTCACGATGGTCACATGTTCATCTCCAATTCCTCTCGTCTTATCTGTGGCAAGGCTGTTCGAATGGGAAGACAACAAACTCTTGGTTCGTTCGGTCTACATTTCGAAGGCTGATTCTCATTCATGCTCAGGCAAGTTTCTCGCAATGCCCAAGTCAATCAAGTCTGCACCTCCTCAACAATCCAACCTGCATGAGATGTGGAAGAAGCCAGCGAATAAGGACGCGTCTATAGAAGAACAAAGCTCGGTAGAAGAGTCTGTAGTGAATGATGCCTCAATAGAAGCCGGTAGAGAAGGTACCAGCACGCGTCTAGACGAACAGCGGGATACAGAGAGCTCGAAGCGTAAGCACGTCGAGGAAACAGGTGCGCTTGCGCGCGTCTTTCGATTGAGAAATGCATTGAATATGTTGAACTTTAGTCCGTTCACCTAGATTGAAAAAGAGAAGGATTGTCGACTCTGACGACGAAAATGAGGAGAAGGATACTACATCGGTTTCGCCAGGTGCTTAATCTTCTTGAAACGACTCTCTTTTTCACTGAACGCACTTGGCAAACTAGTGTCATCATTATCAAAATCTTCAAAAAGCCAATCTACACCCTCGTTCTCCGTCGTCCAAAATTAAAGGCAAAGCAAAAGCAAAACCGGAGAGAGAGATTGTTCATCCTGCTGAGACTGGAGTTAGTAGTTCAGGTGAGGGAGATGACGAGGTTGACCCAGATGAAGAGCTTGAGGAGGAGGTCAGGACACTAGACGTTGCCGCCGCGTCTAAGAGGTATTATGTTTTCCTCCGTTCCTTCTCGATGCAAAACATTACCATTGTTGCTTTACAGTGCTTTAACTGCTCTATCACAAGTCAAAGATGTGGATATCAAGGGCGGATGGAAAGTCGGTGAACCGTAAGCACTCCTAGTTGAAGTTCATGTTCTAGTTTCTCATAAGACTCGAAGAATTCCGTATGCCGCTCTTACTAAAGCCTTCTCTATGATCGAGGCAAAAACCAAACGGTTAGAGAAAACTGCAATCTTAACGTCTTTTTCTCCTTCTTGTTATTCAACGGAGCTCTAAGAAAGACTTCACAACTCTTCTTCAAGCAGTGTACTTGTGCATAAATCGCGTTCGTAATCGTGTTCTGAACATCATTCACATCTGATAATAGTTTTTAGTTGAGCCCGGACTATGTTGGAATAGAGCTAGGGATAGGCGAGAGTTTGCTCATCAAGGCTATATCCGAATCTACTGGTCGAAGTCTTGCTATGATCAAGACAGATCTAAAGAAGGAGGGTGATTTAGGATTGGTTGCAATGGTTAGCTTCCACATGAAATTATTGAAATGTGGAAGTTTACCCCAGTGCAAAGAATTCCAAGAATAGCCAGAAGACCTTGTTCAAACCAAAGCCACTCACAGTTGCATTCGTTTTCTCCAATCTGCGTGATATCGCGTCCAGCTCTGGGCATTCTGTGGGTACCTTATGAAATAACTACGTTGCTGCTAATCGATGTATTGTTGACCAGTCTCAAGCCAAAAAGGTGTCCATCATCACAAAACTCTTAGCCGCCTGTCAAGACTTCGAGGCTAAATACATAGTCCGCAGCCTGGAAGGCAAGCTTCGCATTGGTAATGCCGAGCGATCTGTTCTTGTAGCGCTCGCCCATGCAGCAGTACTCGCAGAGCATGAAAAAGGTGTGTGTTCAGGTCGATGTTTGTACTTGCAGAAATTGATGTCATCATAGCTGGCAAGAAATGGACCACGGAGAAATTAGCGACAAAGCTTGAGGAAGGTGCAAATAACATGAAGGCCGTGTACAGGTGCGTGTAATACACATATTAGTCTTACTTGCATCCTCAATGCATGAGTGGAACAGCGAATTACCTAGTTATGACGAGGTCGTTCCGGCGTTACTCAAGCATGGCATTAATGGTATTTGCAATCACTGCAAACTTACTCCGGGTGTTCCACTAAAGCCTATGTTGGCGAAGCCAACCAAAGCGATTGGTGAGGTACTGGATAGGTTTGAAGGCAAGCGGTTCACTTGCGAGTACAAGTATGATGGAGAACGTGCCCAAGTGAGCTTTAATATGTTTTACGAAACGTCAATCTCTAGCCTAATATTGTTATAGGTCCACAAGTTACCTGACGGTTCTGTCAGCGTCTTCAGTCGAAATTCGGAAGATATGAGTAAGAAATATCCTGATCTGGTTGAACAGCTGCCAAAAGTGAATCTTACGTGTTGGACATCTGCGTGTGTGGCTATAACTCCTTTGTCTTGCAGTGTATCAAGGAATCTACAAGATCTTTTGTGCTTGATGCTGAGGCGGTGGCATTTGACCGTTTGACGACCAAGCTGATGCCCTTCCAAGAACTCAGCAAGCGAAAGCGGAAAGACGTCAAAGTTGAAGACATCCAAGTACGAGTCTGTCTATTCGCATTTGATCTTCTATATCTCAATGACGAGGCAAGTAATTGTGTGGTCGTGCCTAACAACTCGATGTTGACTCGCCTTTTGCAGCCCTTACTTCACAAAACACTTGACGAGCGTCGAAAGCTGTTGCGTGATCATTTTACTATCGTACCCGGAGAATTCGATTTAGCCAAATCGTCAGATGGAGATACTGTCGACGAAATTCAATCTTTCCTCGAGGAAAGTGTGAAAGATGGATGCGAAGGGCTTATGGTCAAGATGTTGGAGACTGATGCGAGCTACTATGAACCTAGTAGACGTAGTGTCAATTGGCTGAAGGTATATTACCATCCCAATAAGTCGTCTAATCTCCATTCATTTATCTTGTTTGCTCCCAGCTCAAGAAAGACTATTTGGCAGGTGTGGGCGACTCATTGGACCTTGTCGTCGTTGGAGGTTACTATGGGAAAGGTAAACGAACCAACGTCTACGGCGCGTTCCTCCTGGCTTGTTACGACGATAGTTCGGAGGAGTATCAAACTATTTGCAAGATCGGCACCGGATTCTCTGAAGAGATGTTGCAATCACATTACGAGGTCCTCAGACCGCTCGAACGAGATACTATGCGAAGCGACGTCAAACCAGGTGGGGCGAAGCCAGATGTATGGTTTGAGCCTCAGGTCGTTTGGGAAGTTTTGACAGCGGATTTGAGTCTCAGTCCAATCTATACAGCTGCACAAGGATTGGCGAGTTCATCGACATATCTTACGCGATTCTTGCTCATTAGGTGTTTCATCAGGTCGATGAAAGAGGAATATCCTTAAGGTTTCCGCGTTTCATACGCATACGGGATGATAAAGGCGCAGATGATGCAACTGGTCCAGAGCAGGTACGTGTGAGAATTCAAAGTCGTTTGGGATTCCTGACACCATAGGAAACAGATTGCTGAGATGTACGAGCGACAAGCATTGGCAGCAGGTAGCAGTAAGAAGAAGAAGGGTGGAGACGACGATGACGGATTTTGGTAGTAACGATTTATATCATGCTTGTAAGATGGAGGAGGGATATACAGATACGAGACAAGATCTTTTCAATACGGTTTTAAAGATCGTTCATAGAGACCTAGAGCTGAGCAAGTTGTCCGTGCAGGTAACGAATCCGTATGTCTGTCAAGATTTGCTTCAGGGCATGGATAGCTCAAACTGCTTTGACTCACACTGCCAGCATTATATAATACGGCCTCGTATGTAGCATCTGGAGAAATTGTAGCAGTTGCGTCCTCAATAAGTATGCAGTAGCATCTTTTGTGATATGCGTCGATAAGAGTTCCAAGGACACACTGGTAGTTGATAAGAGCAAGGTATATCAGACAAAAAATCTTACTTGGTCTGAATTTACCCCAGCGAAAAACAGTGATCTGATCCCGTTTTTTTCAAGAAAGTCCTCCAGTAGTGTTTGCTTCCGTAAACCACTCATCCTACATGAATTGGCAGTGAGCTCAATTCAACTAACCAAAACCGGCAATTCACCGGTTCTTGTGGAACCAAAAGTCAGTCCCGTTGTCCCTTCCTTCTTCATATAACCCTTGCAATGGGCCATATAGTTCAGAATTCTTCTCGCCTCTCATGAGTTCTCTCCCGAAGTCACCCGGAAGCTCCGTACCAAATCCTCGAAAACCGTGATTTGCGTGGAAACCTGGGGTCAGAGATGGGGGAATGGTATTAAGCTCATCATCGGTCAAACCCCAGTTTCTGCAAGCGTGAAGTGAGTTAGGTCTCGAAGGTGAACATCGAATTTGATTTAGCACCTACACCCAAAGAATTTTGATATTCTTCTCCCTGAAAAATAGTACCACCTTCAGCAATGGTTCTACACAAGTTTTTCCCTTGGGGTGATCTCTGATATCTTGATGTAGAAAGAAATTTTGCATATCAATGATCACTAATGCGCTCTTTCCTGTGTCCACACGGACAGTCCTATCGCCGGTCACAACAATGTCAAGCTGACCAGGACGCAGAGGCGGCGTTGATGTACTCGCATCAATACCAGAGTCTATAATGTCTTCAAGATGTATGGAGCGGGAAAGGTCGACTAGCCCATTGGGGTACTCGACGGAGAAATCGTTTGATGTCGAATCACCATATTCAACGGGTTGGAGAACAGGAGGAGCCATTCTGTGCTCAACATTTGTAATCAAAATCTCGAGGTCATGCCATTGCAGAATCGAATCGCGTCATACCAAAAGGTGAAAAAGACTCGCTCGGCTTTGGAATGAGCCTCCCGATTATAAATCCCGGATGTGCATGAAGGAGTTTGACTTATTCATTTCATTTCGTAGAGAGGAAATACAAGGACAATCATGCATCTTTGGAGCTGAGCACCTTCTCCGTGTCAGCGAGAAATCCATAACTCTGCGGACACAATAGTTCAGTGACTAGAATGCGACTGTAATTTCCAGAGCTCACATTTTCCGCATTATAAATGACAGCTTCAAAAGCACCACCTGGGGAGGTTGTAGCAGTCGCATCTTCAAGAAGTATACAATCGTAACCTCTGAAATAGGCATCTATGAGAGTTCCAAGCACACACTGATGAAGGAAGCATGCGCCGTTAAGAGCTTTCAAGAAAGATATATATCACAAGTCGTACCTGATCTGCGTTCACCCCGGCGAAAAATAGTGTTTTCAGTCCATTTTCTTTCAGAAAATTTTCGAGTAGAGTTTGGTCCCATAGACCGCTTATCCTAGAACGCGTAATATATGAGGCTAAATCTCAATTGAAGGGCTCCACCTTACCGGTTTTTATGGATCCAGAAGTCTGTGCCTTTGTCTCTCCCATCCTCATATAAAGTTTGTAATGGACCATATAATTCAGTATTTTTCTCGCCTCTCATCAGCAATTTTCCAAAGTCATCCGGAAGCTCTGACCCAAATCCTCCTCCTCGCGGAGAGCCGTGTTTCGCAAAACCTCGAACGAGCGAAGGAGGGATAGTACTGAGTTCAGCAGTGGTTAAGCCCCAATTCCTGTATGAACAAGCACACGTCAATCGAGATTAAATACTAATTCGATTTCACACCCACACCCAGAGAATCCTGATATTCTTCTCCCTGAAGAACGGTATAACTTTCATCAACGGATCCACACAGGCCAATCCCTTGGGGTGGTTCCTAATATCTTTATGCAGAAAAAAATTCTGCATATCAATAATCACCACCGCAGTCTTCTCTGTGTCTAAACGAACAGTCCTCCCGCCGGTCACAGGAACATCAAGCTGACCAGGAAGCATAGTCGGTGTAATGGTATCAGAACCTGCGTGCAAGATGTTCTGTGCGCCAGGCTCTTTGGTGGGATCGATGTTGAATTGCTTCTCCGCAGAGTCCTTGACGTCTTTGAGGTGCGTAGATCGGGAGAGGTCAACCAATCCATTCGGGTATTCTACCCAGAAGTTGTTTGATGCTGGGTCACCGTACTCAACTGGCTGCGGGACACGAGGTCGAGATCTCATTCCGAGGATTGGTGTGTCGTGTACTGGAATCGAGTCAGACATTCACTAGGTTGAATACAGTTGCGTCTGCTGCTGTTGGGATGAAGGTGAGTGGGAGAGCGGTAAGGATGATTCATAGGATATCCATTCCTAAAAGATTCGGAGAGCCGGGAAGGCGTTAAACGTGAGAGCTGAAGGACAAATGAAGAGCAATAGATCACCTGGGCGTGGTTGCATGGAGAAGAAATAATGATTCAATAGACAAAATGTCGGCGAGACTCGATGCGGAAAATTTACTCGAAGATTGAAGAAGTTCCTGGCTATATCCGGCATTTACCGAAGGTCGCAATCGAATTGTCGAATGTCAGAATATCGGATAGAAGAAAGTTATGAGCGTTATTCTGGCAATAGATACATCATATAATTAGATGGCTCTGAAGTCTAGGGTTTCCGAATTTTGTCTTGAACAGCGCTAACGGCTTCCGATACGGAAATTTTGGCATCTTTAGCAGCATCCTGCGCAACACCTGTGAGACCCAATTTCCTCTCCCTTCCACCTCGGTTCCAGTACTCGTTGAAACGATATAACTGTATCGACTGTGCAGTGACATTTGTCAAATGGCAAGCGAGAAGGAGATAGTTCCGAGGTTGGACAACCCATGCTAGGAACAATATAATCAGTTGCAGAGCTAGAAAGGGAGCGAAATAAAAGCGGACCAAAGCGCGAGAATGTTAAACTAAGGACGAATTCATTAGGGAATTGGGTGGCGAAAAGAGCAAAGTAAACGCACGAATAACAGGTCAAAGCAGTTGTCATAGTGCCTGATATAACTTCCTCGTCTTTCTTCAAATCAGCAAGGGCAGCAAGCGGTAGACCCCAATTTGCAAGCTAGTTGGATTTTCTTAATGAATACACTGATTCTTCATTTTTAGATGCGACTTACGGGGCCCCAGAAATGAGTACCTTGTTAGATATTAGTGATAAATATCAACGACAAAATGGAGCATGAACATACTCATCAAGTACTCTCGACTCGCTGGAGAGCGCAACCAAGCCATAAAGGTCGACATGGTGGAAAGAGTAAAAGTAAAGACCAAAATATTTTGAGTGTAGAGTCGGCCGACAAATAGGTACGTAATCCGGCATTAATCGTTGTTGAACGCGTTTCTTCGCTCAGGCTGTACAGCTTCCAACCGTGGACGAGTACCATCTTCAAGCTTTCTTATTTTCTCTTTGCAAAAAAATAACAAAACATTTCGGAAAAATTACAACTTTCAACGATGAAAGGGAATGTTTGCACGTTGCGCGCTTCTCGGAGATTCCGAATTTCTACCGGCCTCATGTTCCTTGGCTTTTCACATCCACAATCTCTGAGCAGCTTTGTTCATCATGCAGCAGTATTACTCGTATCCCTCTCAGCCTAATTACTATAGCCAGCCTTATGACGGTGCTGGTGCTTATAATGGCTACGCACCGTATACACAACAGCCTCAACCTGCATTATGGGGTTCGACACCATACGCACCTACTGCTGGCCTCCCACCTCCTATGCAAATGCAATCTGGTGCTTCACCTCCTGTTCCCAATGCTCATAGATCGAGCCACCGAAGACGAGCTATTTCACCTACAAAAACTACAAGCAAACCGCTGAAGTCTGCGCTAAAACAGAGCAACAGTATCCAGGCGCCTGTTCCTTCGGCACCAGCTCCCCTTCAAAGAAAGCGTGCGATGTCCAATCCAAAAAGAGAGTATCAAAATGTGGGCATGCCAAATGCTGCTGATTACACTAGCAGTTTTAACAACCAAGGCTTTAATCTCCCTGAAGACGAATCTGGTTCGTTCCCCGTTCCCGCATTCCGTCACAGCTTATTCTGATATCGACTCGTGATCAGCATACATGTTCGTGTCCTTCCATGGTTCTAACGAATTACATATCGAGAACCTAGCTCACAAAGCTATGGATGAGATACGGAAGGAGATTTTCGGCATGTGGCCAGGGGGCTTGGTACTGGACGAGCTACAAAACACTCAATGGAGAGTTCGCTTCAAGAATGCACCTTGGTCTCTTCGTGATGAAAATGTGCAATGGTACGTCGCTGTAACTAGGTCTTTGCCTTCCCTCTCTCAGCATTCCCCAGGGCATGGAGAATGTTGGTCAGGCTCTTTACGTTATTTGAGGAACGGGTCCGTGTGATGTTCCTCCTTAGTATGTGGTCGTGTGCTTATCACTATGTCATACATAGGGATTCTCATACAACACTACCCTTGACGTTGGAACTGCAGTACGTTTTTACTGAATTCTTCGGTGTACCTCAAGGCTTACGCTGCATCCATCTCGCAGAGTCCCCGTTTATACTTTATAGCCAGTTCACAATCCGTTTGCAAATTCTTTCTCGCCACAATAACCAATGGAGGCCGGACTTTTACCCTGATAGATCCCCCTATGGATGTCATGAGAGACTTGACTGCCGGATTGCAGACCGCTCTTCCGGGTCATATATCCAGAGACGATATGGGTAGATTAGGAGAAACTAATTTGCGTGTTGTAGAGCTGAGAAGGCCTATCTACGGTGGTGAGCTTGTGCATACATTATTTGTTAGAATCAGATTGACTGTGGTTCGGTAGGCAACGAAATTACTTGCTATCAGTTTCACTGCCAGGTATTCCGGATCCTCGAACATATTGGTTACACATTATGTGCTACTATACCAATGGCTCGTAGAGGTCCTCTTTCTGCGCTTGGGATTGGACCGAGGCAGGAATTGTTGGTGTTCAAATCAATCACTTCCTCGCCGGTTGTTTAACTCATTTGTCTTTTTTTTCGGTTTATTTATCGCTCATGTGCGTACTCGCTGTATCTCCTATATTATGCCCAGTTGTCGTGTAGCCTTATGTATCATATATGCATCTTCACCCACTTAAACGACCGCCTTGGTCGCATTTAAGGCACCAAGCATCACTCGGCTACTCTTCTAATGTTTTCGTTTCTACCCGATGTTTCGAGTTGTTCTTGTCACCCTTGTGGTGCGACCGGAGGCTGTGGAAGATGGCTATCACAAATTTCCTGGGCCAAGAAATGTGCTGAGACTGGAAAAGCTTGGCTGGGCTACTGCTGGGCTGCGTTATAATAATCGCCAAGCTTAGACAGATTCTAAGCAGTGCAGAGTGGAGCGCTACCAGTTGTATCGATAAAAAGGCTGGGTGAAGGGGAAGGCAATTCAACCGCTGGTCGGATTCCGATTTCCTCAGTCCTTCGTGTTTATTTGGGAGTTTTTCGACACTTCTACCAGCTCTCTGTACTAATCTATGATTCATCTACAGGCAGTACCTTTGTCAATGATGTATTTCCACCGCCTCAGGAATATTGCCTACTTGGTATTTATCCTTGCTCTTGTCTCGGTTTTTGCTGTTCCCCTTCCTTCCTCGGTGAGCACCTGTCTTTTCTTGATATACAATACTGGATATCAATCCGAAGTCGACGCAGGTCATTCGAAAATCCATCGAGCATCCAGCTGTAAAGCATAAGGTCACACAAGTTCTCGTTAGGTTCCCAGGCAAAGTTCAACGTGATTCTGAATCTAAGAGCTTGCACAAGTTCTCGGACGAAAGCATCGAGCGAGCCAGTCGAGAGTTTTTGGAATCAGTGATAAGGTATCAATTCGAACTTGGAAAATTGAACGAGGTCGACTTCAGATTTAGTGGCTATCCTTTGGAGCCAAACGATGGAGGAATGTACATATTAGAAGAAGTTACTCTTATGTTGGATCCGGTCGCGGAGAAGGTCTGGAAGTGTAAGGGAGAGGTGGGCCTGAAGCAACCGGAACCGAGGCAGTCGACTTTCACGGGGGTAACACTGACGGATATGCACCTCAACGCTGTAATCGCTCAGATGTATGGTCATAATTTCGAGAAGTCCCTGTATAATGAATATCACCATTCATTGCCTGCATATCTGCTTCAATAAATCACTTGTTGTTGTTGCATTTGTGGTCAGCTTGTCGGTGGCTGCTTGTCATTCTGTTTTCATGTAGGAATTCTGATCCTTGATGTCTTTTATTTTCTTTTAATGCTTCAATGTATGGTGCACTGAATACATTTTGTGGAGTCCCTTTTCACACTTTGATTGCTAGTGGATGACTTCCCGTTAGAAGTGTTGATAATGAGCAAGCTGTGCCTTTCTGGTGTCGGGAAGACATAGGTAGAGATCAGATAAACAGAGTGATGTTGAGAACTAATGGGTCATTGTCGAAGCTATGAGCAACACCACCGTTGCGCTGTAGTCCTCCGTACTGAGATAGAGAGTGATAAGCAAAGCGATGAGTAGCAGCCTATCAACATTAGATACAACCAATATGTCTTAGGAGCAGAAAGACAGCTAAGCTGGATCTTAATGAAGAGGTGTAATGGAGTCCAAGTTAATATTTGAACTGAAGGACTACTTTATAATATACATGAGCTTTTATACTGGTATCGCAGAACGAAATGGATATACTTGGGACAACCGGAATGCTATACAACCCAGTGTTGGACGGTCACTCGGTGTCATGTCACCCGACGGTCATGGGGCCATGAAAATCCGACCCGACCCCTTGACCTTGATAGGCGCCGTTGAGCGCTGGACCGGCAACAGTACAAAAGCCGGTAACCGAAAAGAAACCACCAAAGCCAGTGATCAAATTTTGATTCTCGAAACAATCGAACTCACACTGCATGCAAATTCCTATAACTTACCTCATGTTGAAATCATGATAAATCAACAGGAAATTTTTTTTCCACAATAATTTTGAGTTATTTTAATCCGATTATAAAATTATGCTGAACCAAAAAAAAATCTACAATCCATTTACTTAGCATAGTACATGGTAATTTATGATAAACATGTTTTGAATATATTTAATCATTGCTTTGAAGATATTTTATACACTTTACTGTAAACAAAAAACTAACTTATTGCAACTATGATTAATTATGGAAAGATACATGTTAGATGATTGTGTTGTTATTGAAAGCTTCAAAATAAACTTGATTGAAATATTCTCTAGTTATTCAGAAGAGATAGTATTTCAAAGTATAAATTCAGAATAACATGGAATCATTACTCTAAACTTGACCTGAGATAATTAATTAGTTATTTTACTTTTGTGCTTTGGGTGCTGTATAACTTTTATGAAAATACTGTATTCAATCAATATAAACAAACTTATATACAGTAAAACTTCTGTCAATTAATATTTAAGTGCAATAGAATAAGTATAGCAAAATCTTGGTTCAGTTATGTTGAAGAAGGTGTAAATTTGTATAGTATGATTTGAATATATCAGTATGGCCAATGAAGATACTATAACAAAAACTACATTATAAAGTTTGTGTAGTTAAAGGAATTTATGCTATAAATATAATAAAGTTATCTTGAATTTATCATAGAAAAATTATAATAACCACAATGTTATTGCACTTCTTTATATTGAAAATATGCAGATATAATTATAATACTATAAGTAATATAGATTAATACATCTCAACATGACTTCACAGTAATCTAAATCTAGGTATAGTAAATATACATTTAGTATAAGTTCAGAGTAAGGTTGCATCAATTGGTTTAATATGATAGATTCTTGGTATCTATATCTTATCAAGCTGTTATACACATTGATATTTCTATTCAAAAAACTTAAAAATTACATCAATATTCGCAATTTTTAGTATACTATAATCCTAACACAACTATAGTAAAGTTATGCTAAAATGTACAAAAACTATAATACACTTATAGTAAATCACAAATAACTCTTTTGATTTGAAGATTTGAGAGCTTCCTAGAGAATCTAGCAATTCAGAGCTTCTTTGAATTCTTAGAGTTCTGAGATATCATGAAGTTCCCTGAGTTCCAGAGGTTCATGGAGTTTTCAAAGCTCAAGGATTTCCTGGAGTTCCTGGAAATCTTAAGCATCATGGATTTCCTGGAGTTCCTGGAAATATGAAGCTTCATGGAATCCTGGAGTTCAATGAATTTCTTGAAGTTCCTGACAATTATTGGGCTTCATAGAGTTCCCAGATTTCTTGGCATTGATCTGAGGCTTCATGAAGTTCTTGGAGTTCAGAACTTTCCTAGATTTCCTAACAATCATAGGTTTCATAGAGTTTCCAAAGTTCTTGAATCTTGACAAGGACTTCATGAAATTTGGGGCTTTATGGATTTCATGGAGTTCAAGGACTTTCCTAAGTTCAAGAGCTTCCTAGAGTTCCTGACAATTATTGGGCTTCATAGAGTTCCTAGATTTCTTGGCATTGATCTGAGGCTTCATGAAGTTCTTGGAGCTCAGAACTTTCCTAGATTTCTTAACAATCATAGGTTTCATAGAGTTTCTAAAGTTCTTGAATCTTGACAAGGGCTTCATGGAATTTGGGGCTTTATGGAGTTCATGGAGTTCAAGGGCTTTCAAGAGCTCCTGATTTCCCTAGGCTTCCTGGCAATGTAGGATTTCATGAAGTTGTTGGAGTTTTAGAGCTTCCTAGAGGTCCTGGTAAATCTGGGTTTCATGGAGTTTCTGGAGTTCCTACTAATAATCCAAGGCTTTATGAAGACTTCATGTGATTTTTGAAGTTTCTAAGTTATTCTACTCAGGTTTCATAGAATTCCCATATCCCTAAAGTTCCTGGAGTTTCTGGCACTCTGGCGCTTCATGGTGTTCTTAGAGTTTCTGACAATCCAAAGCTTTACTATAGAGTTCTCTGAAATTTGAAACTTCATAGGATTCCAAAAGTTCTAAGACTTTTTGGAATTCCTGAAGTTTTTGTGCTTCATGGAGTTTCAAAGTTGTTAGAGTTTGTAGAGTAGAATACTTGACAACAGGCTTCATGAGGTTCATAGAATTCCAAACCTTCATAGAGTTCCTAGAGTGTCATGAAACGATCTTTTTTCATTATTCTTTTCTTTTATTATTCTTTTCCTTTTCCTTTATTTACTTACCTAATCACCAAAGCGCTTACACTAGCGCTTATTATATTTTCATTATCATTTAGGTTACACGCGTCAACCTTATTGTTCTCGCGTTGTCGTTTCACTTAGGCGCGGCTCTCTCATGCCTGTCAGTTCATTGACAGGATGACGTCATTATCGTTCCGCTTCCATGCTTCTTTCTATATTGCCTTATTGTTTACTCACCTAATACCTACAGCTTTACTTATGGATACGAGCGACTCTTATTGTAGATCCTCACGGTTACGGCGCGAGATATCTCTCACGGCTTCATATCCCAATAGTATATAAGACTTAGTATTTTGTAGTTATATTCCTTAGCTCTATTCTCGTCTATTCTCCTCGGTAGCTAGACTTGTAGTTGGGTTGTTTTATCCATCCTCTTTTGCTTTTTCGTCCTCTTGCTCATCGTCTATTGTGTGACGCCTGGTTGTCTCTTGTGAGAGCTAGCGAGTCGCTGACATAGAGTTTCAAAACTTCTTAGTTTGTGCTTATACAGGTGAACATTAGATGAGTCAAGCCTGATGCACTGTACAGTTTGTATGTAGTATAGAATTCTTGAGCTCAGGGCTTGGGTCAACTTTGCTGAGTTGTTACTAGTATGCCTCAAAAGCTCTTGAACTCCATGAACTCCATTTGAAAGCCCCAAATTCCTTGAAGCCTTTGTCAAGAACTCTAGGTACTCTGTGAAACCTATGATTGTCAGAAATTCAAGTTCTAGAATGCCATTGAAATCTAATAACTCCATGAAGCCTCAGACTGTCAAGAACTCTAGGAACTCTATGAAACTCTATGAAACTTATGATCATTGTCAGGGCTCTAGGAAGCTCTCAAGCTCCAACATCTCCATGAACCTCTAGATTGCCAGGGAGCCCAGGGAAATCAGGAGCTCTTGAAAGCCCTCAAACTCCATGAACTCCATAAAGCGGAAATCCATGATGCTTAAGATTTCCAGTGTCATGATGAAGGGAGGAAACACAGAGGAAAGCACAGGCACAAACACAAGCTGAGGTGAGGAGTGGGGCTAGCACCACACACCAAGGCTGAAAGAGATAGTGATCAAGACAACAGCAATAGCACAAGGACTGATCACTAGGGTCGCACAAGGAAAACTAGTTCCAAAGACCGAGTAAGTATATTGAGTATAAGTGAAAGTACAAATACTAACCTAGTTCCAAAGACCAAGAGGTCAAGATGGGGAACTAGGTGTCAACTACTGTACTATATATACAAGTGTCCAGATGAGTAAGCGACAGCACAGGAAGCCAATAGAAAGAAATAGAAGGATACGGAAAGATATGGAAAGATATGGAATGTTATGGAAAAAGGATCCAGGAAATAGCGAGAAGAAAGAAAGAAGGAAATGTAGGAAAAATGAAGTAGGTACCCATATCGCATGTAGTGTGTCATGACATCCAGGAACTCCAGGAAATCCTTGAGCTTTGAAAACTCCATGAACCTCTGGAACTCAGGGAACTTCATGATATCTCAGAACTCTAAGAATTCAAAGAAGCTCTGAATTGCTAGATTCTCTAGGAAGCTCTCAAATCTTCAAATCAAAAGAGTTATTTGTGATTTACTATAAGTGTATTATAGTTTTTGTACATTTTAGCATAACTTTACTATAGTTGTGTTAGGATTATAGTATACTAAAAATTGCGAATATTGATGTAATTTTTAAGTTTTTTGAATAGAAATATCAATGTGTATAACAGCTTGATAAGATATAGATACCAAGAATCTATCATATTAAACCAATTGATGCAACCTTACTCTGAACTTATACTAAATGTATATTTACTATACCTAGATTTAGATTACTGTGAAGTCATGTTGAGATATATTAATCTATATTACTTATAGTATTATAATTATATCTGCATATTTTCAATATAAAGAAGTGCAATAACATTGTGGTTATTATAATTTTTCTATGATAAATTCAAGATAACTTTATTATATTTATAGCATAAATTCCTTTAACTACACAAACTTTATAATGTAGTTTTTGTTATAGTATCTTCATTGGCCATACTGATATATTCAAATCATACTATACAAATTTACACCTTCTTCAACATAACTGAACCAAGATTTTGCTATACTTATTCTATTGCACTTAAATATTAATTGACAGAAGTTTTACTGTATATAAGTTTGTTTATATTGATTGAATACAGTATTTTCATAAAAGTTATACAGCACCCAAAGCACAAAAGTAAAATAACTAATTAATTATCTCAGGTCAAGTTTAGAGTAATGATTCCATGTTATTCTGAATTTATACTTTGAAATACTATCTCTTCTGAATAACTAGAGAATATTTCAATCAAGTTTATTTTGAAGCTTTCAATAACAACACAATCATCTAACATGTATCTTTCCATAATTAATCATAGTTGCAATAAGTTAGTTTTTTGTTTACAGTAAAGTGTATAAAATATCTTCAAAGCAATGATTAAATATATTCAAAACATGTTTATCATAAATTACCATGTACTATGCTAAGTAAATGGATTGTAGATTTTTTTTTGGTTCAGCATAATTTTATAATCGGATTAAAATAACTCAAAATTATTGTGGAAAAAAAATTTCCTGTTGATTTATCATGATTTCAACATGAGGTAAGTTATAGGAATTTGCATGCAGTGTCATGACCATGCCTCAATCTATTGAACACATAGCTGGCCCGCCGGGACAGTGACTGTGGTGACAAAGGGAGAAAGCACAGAGGAAAGCACAGGTGCAAGCCCAAGCCAAGGTGAGGAGTGGGGCTAGCACCACACACAAAGGCTGAAAGAGATAGTGATCAAGACAACAGCGATAGCACAAGGGCCAATCGCTAGGGTCACACAAGGAAAACTAGTTCCAAAGACCAAGTAAGTATATTGCATGTGTCAGCGACTCGCTAGCTCTCACAAGAGACAACCAGGCATCACACAATAGACGATGAGCAAGAGGGCGAAAAAGCAAAAAGAGGATGGATAAGACAACCCAACTACAAGTCTAGCTACCGAGGAGAATAGACGAGAATAGAGCTAAGGAATATAACTACAAAACACCTAGTCTTATATACAAAATGGGATATAAAACCATGAGAGATGTCTCACGCTGTAACTGTGAGGATCTACAATAAGAGTCACTCATATCCATAAGTAAAGCTGTAGGTATTCGGTGAGTAAACAATAAGGCAATATAAAAGGAAGCATGGAAGCGGAATGATAATGACGTCATCCTGTCAATGAGCTGACAGGCATGAGAGAGTCGCGCCTAAGTGAAACAACAACGCAAGAACAATAAGGTTGACGCATGTAACCTAAATGATAATGAAAATATAATAAGCGCTAGTGTAAGCGCTTTGGTAATTAGGTAAGTAAATAAAAGAAAAGAAAAGAATAATAAAAGAAAAGAATAATGAAAAAGAATGCTTCGTGACAGCATGTAAACGATGATACAAGTACTAACCTAGTTCCAAAGACCAAGAGGTCAAGATGGGGAACTAGGTGTCAACTACTGTACTATATATACAAGTGTCTAGATGAGTAAGCAACAGCACGGGAAGTTGATAGAAGTATCTGGAATGTGATAGAAGGATACAGAAGAATGTAGATGGATCCAATCAGTAACGAAGATAAAGAAAGGAGGAGGTGTAGGAAAAATAAAATAAGTACCATATCCTGTGTAGCACCTCATGACAGTAGAAGGATCTGGAAAATAGCGAAGAGAAAAAAAGGAGGGAATGTAGGAAAAATGAAGTAGGTACCCATATCATGTGTAGCATGTCATGACACTCATGACTTTGTGAACCACAACCATAACACCTGCCTCTCATCTGGGCCACAAAACTCTCTCTGCTGTTACCACTAGTGTGCATGGCATTGACATCCATAGCATGGGAGTTAGCAGGGGGGGAGGAAGTATGAGAGGTGCCCAGATTATGGCCTGTCATGGTAGGGTTGTGCAGGAATACATCCACTGAGATTGCTCATCTGATTGCCTCCTCCAGTGTAAGGGCCAGTCCTTGAGCTATGTTGACCACAATGAGATTTTGTCAGATCTCTGGGTTGACACCACTGTGAAAGTGTTCTTGTAGGTCAACATCTGAGAGCCCAGTCCAATTGCTGATATCCTTGAACTTCTGTGCAAATTCTGCTACCATTTGACCTTTTGCTTGTCTGAGTGTCGTACCATCAGCCTTTCCAACTGATCCTACGAGGAGTGGAAATTGGACTTACCCAGTTCTCCACCTTCCATTGCCATTACGCCTTCGTTTACACCAGACATTGATTGTTCAGGATTTCAGCACACATTTGATATTCAAGATCAGTGCAACATTCATTCTAAATACAATCTAGCTGAAGAACGTGACACTTGGTTTGACTGCGACGAAAACCCTTGCCCCAACCAATACCGTAACTCTGCTCCCATCACTTCAAGCGATTCAGAAAATGGATGATTCATAGCCATCCCTAGAATTCCAAGCCGGGTTCCGAGCCGGGTTGGTAGACTTTCAAACCCTACCAGTGCTGTCCCATCTGCCAGAGCCTCTCTGGTGCTTATCCCCACCGCTATTCCAGAGCCTGAACCAAAAACTGAAGCCAACCCTGTCATACCATCCCCAGAGCCTATCATCATTGATATCTCAGTTACACCAGAACCGTTATCCCCATCTCCTGAGCCTATCCCCATTGGAAACCCCTCTCCCATGTCTCATCCTCCTACCACCCAAGACCTTGCAGTGTTGATCCAACAACTCGCCACCCAACAGATGGCGCTACAATCAGCAGTAGCCAGCATCGCCAACAACATAAGCACCAACAAAGGTGTTAGCAAACCCCAGATGTATGATGGGAAGCATAGTGATGATGCACAATGCTTCATCGCGGCCTTTGAACTATGGGCCCAGGGTATCCGTTCCCTCAGTAATGAACAGGAAAAAATCAAATTGGCCATCTCATACCTCAATGGTGACACAGCTATCTGGGCTACTCCCACCTCAGAGAACATTAGTCAAGTTGCTCGAGTGGATGCTGCAGGAGTACCAGCTCCTGCCCTCCTCTACCCCACCTGGGCTGATTTCGCCGGCGCCTTTAGGCAACGGTTTGAAACAGCAGATCCGGTGGTAGAGGCCAAACAAGTTCTGAAAAGCCTTTGGCAGGGAAAAGACCGAGTAGCAACATATGCTGCGACCTTCAAACAGTATGCTAGTAGGACAGGATACTTGGATGCTGACCTTTGAGATCGGTTCTATGATCACCTCTCGAAGTGTTATGATCGTGCACAAAGGGATCATCGGGAATGATTGCGGGATGATCACGGGGAAATACGAAGTAAATTACTTTGCGAGGTGAAATGATCCTAGACTAAGTAGTTGGACCTTGACTCCACTATTAGTAGAGTCCTCGACACTTCGCGTGTCCGCAAGAGAAGAAAGTAAATTGTGGCGACGAGGACAGAGACGACGGAGCAAAAGCACAAGCACAAGCACAAGCCAAAACACAACTAGCGAAGCCCTTGACAGCGACAACACTAGTGCACTAAGGCGGAAAGGATAGAGTGATCTCAACAGCAGTGATGGCACGAA
The DNA here is from genome assembly GCA_028011355.1 of Lentinula aciculospora. Classification (NCBI taxonomy): domain Eukaryota; kingdom Fungi; phylum Basidiomycota; class Agaricomycetes; order Agaricales; family Omphalotaceae; genus Lentinula; species Lentinula aciculospora. Next base: position 115,526 of record JAOTPV010000110.1, read on the forward strand.
GGGCCAAATCACAAGGGTTCAAGTAAGGCAAGCTAGTCCCCAATGACCAAGTTAGTATTGAATGTAGCAAAGACAGAGATACAGTGACGAACCTAGTCCCCAATGACCAAGAGGTCGAGATAGGGAACTAGGAGCTAACTACGGTACTATATATACTCGTCTGACAATAAGAGCTGAGAACGAATAAGAATGTAAACGGTGGAGCGTGAAGATAATAAACAGAGGTGAGAAGATAAGAGTGCGAGAGCGCAAAGATGAAGAGCGAATGGGAATAGTTCCAGAGCAAAGTGTGAGAAGGAATAGGGAGGAGCGAATGGGAATAGTTCCAGTAGATAATAACAGAGCGACAGCGCGAGAGGGATTTAAAGAGGAGCGAATGGGAATGATTCCAGGGAACAATAATGGAGCGACAGCGCGAGAAGGATTGGAGAGAACAATGGGAAAGATGGTATCAGGTGAGAAGGGATGGAACAATCATGGATGAAAGGAGCGCTGAGCGATGAACAGTCATAAACACGATCATGTGATGAAAGGAAAGAAAGCACGTGAAAGAAAAGAAACGTAAGGAAAATGATGTAAGTACCGTGTCACGACATTACCCCCCTTCTACAGTCGATGTCCCAGCGACCACTTCCGTGAAATTTTCATAATGTTGCCAGGGTAGAGAATGAAAGATGGCGGCCGAAATCTTTCTTGGAGCGCTTGGGTGAGTTCTGTAGAAGTCAGCGACTTCATCGTCACTTGATCCTACCACATTATCCTCGTTTTCCCAGCTATCATGTCCCTCGTCATACCCTTTCCATCGAACTAGGAACTGTAATTTCTTCCATCGTCCGTAGACACGGCTATCCAAAATCTTATCAACCTCATAGAACTCTTCTCCCTCGACGATCTCTGGTTCCGGTGGAGGCGGTGTAACTCCATTGACTTCGTTACCCTTCCAGGGAGAGAGGCGATTGGTGTGGATATTGTCATGGATTTTCATCCAAGTAGGAAGGATGAGTCGATATGTGAGAGGACCGGTCTTCTCCGCAATTTCAAAGGGACCCAGTCGCCGGCTACCCAACTTCTGGTTCTTTTGTCGCACTTTCAGTTTAGTTAGCGATAGCCATACCGGTTGTCCGACTTCGAATTCCTGTATTTTCCCTGGTATATCCTCTCGAATCCGCTGCTTACTCATTCGTAAAGCTGCTTCTGCATCCTCTCTTGCATGGACCAGGAGCTCGAGCCGTTTGTTGATTGATGGGTGTTTGTTCCAAACAGCGGGAGGTATGGTGAAGTCCGGTGTATACCCGTAGAGGGTCTCAAAGGGGGAGTGGTCGTGAGCGGAATGGATTCGGGCGTTCATGACGAATTCAGCAGTAGGGAGTAGGTGATCCCAATCATCCTGACGACGACTGATGTACATGCGTATGTAACGCTCAATCTCTTGATTAGCGCGTTCGGTTTGTCCATTGGTTTCTGGATGGTATGCAGTTGTAAGGGCTGAACCTACTCCGAGACGTTTCAGAAGTTGTCGCATGACGTCAGCGGCAAACTGTGGTCCTCGATCAGAGATGAATCGGCGGGGGAGTCCATGTAAGCGAAAGATCTCTCGATAGAAGAAGTCGGCTACCCCATCAGCGGTGATTTCGGTGGTAGTAGGGAAACAGTGAACCATCTTGGTGTAGTGGTCGACAAAGGTGATAATGGCGTTGTGACCATCTTGCGTCATTGGAAGCTCTCCAATGAGATCTACTCCGATATCCTGCCAAGGACCGTCCGGGACTGGGAGAGGTTGAAGTGGGGAGGAGTGATGGGGATTCAGGCGTTTACGCTGGCAAGTATCACATCCTTCCACGTATTTGTCCACAAAAGAGCGCATTCCAGGCCACCAGTAGAGCCGATTGACTAATTCCAGAGTTCCATGTCTGCCAGGGTGACCTGCAGTAGGAGCGTCGTGGCACTGTTCCAGCACGGCCTTTCGTAAGGTTGGATCTGGTGGAACGTAAACTTTGTTTCGGTAATAGACCAAACCATTTTCCTCCTTCCAGTCCGCTAATCCTCCTTTAAGGGTCTGTGGGCCTTTAATCTTCCTCAACCCCTCCAGAACCTCAGCTTCCCTTTTACTGACTTGACGAATACGGTCGAGTAGGGGGTTCTGAAGGAGGACCATGGAGGATGCGTTGAGAAAGTGTTCCGGTCGAAGCACTGTTTGTTCCTTGTTGTCGTCGGTGTCCATGACTTCATGCTGAGACATACGGGACAGAGCATCAGCTTGGGTATTGGATTTTCCAGGACGGTGTTTGAGACGGAAATCAAACCGAGAAAGCCATAGGGCCCATCGGGCCTGTCGTCGAGTAAGGTCCTGTGCTGTTCTCCAAAATTCGAGGTTCTGATGATCGGTGATAATTTCGAATGACTCCGGGGATCCTTCTAAGAAGTTGCACCAATCTTTGAGAGCCTCAATGATAGCTAGCATCTCTCGATCATAGATTTCGTAGTTACGTTCAGCGGGGTTCATGGAAGCAGAGCGGTAAGCAACGGGGTGCCAAAGTCCATCTTCCTGTAGCTGAGATAGTGTCCCTCCGGTTGCAAATCCTGAAGCATCTACTTCGATCCGAGTTGATTTGGTATGATCCCATAGAACGAGAATCGGTGCAGAGGTGAAGGCGTCCTTTAGAGACTGGAAAGCCTCTTGCTGTGTGGTTCCCCAGTCCCATTTGATGTCTTTCCGTGTGAGGTCGTTAAGTGGTCGAGCCCGCTTTGCAAAACCTTCGATGAATCTCCGATAGAAGTTAGCAAAACCTAGAAAACCTCGAAGTTCACGTAGCGAAGTGGGGGGCTGCCAGTTTTTGACTGCCTCGATCTTTACTGGATCCATGCGTACTTCTCCTTCACTGATGACCAATCCCAAGTATTCGATAGAGTTCCTCTCGAATTCACATTTTTCGGGGCGGAGATAGAGATCATGCTTAGCGAGTCGAGTAAGAACTTCGTTGACTACCGTGCGGTGTTCCTCTAGGGTTTCGGTGAAGACCAAAATGTCGTCCAGATATACTGCTACTTTGCCGGATGCAATCAAATCAGCAAATATGGAGTTCATAAGGGCTTGGAACGTAGCGGGAGAATTTGTTAACCCAAAGAACATAACCAGCGGCTCAAAGAGTCCTCGGTTAGTGGTAAATGCTCCCTTCCACTCGTGTCCTTCTTTAACCCTGACGTTGTTGTATCCCCAGCGTACATCCATTTTGGTGAAGATTTTGGCCTTTCGTAGCTGACTGATAATATCTGTGACCAGAGGGAGAGGATATCGGTTTTTGATAGTGTACTCGTTCAGACGTCGATAATCTTGCACAAACCGGAGTTTCCCGTCCTTCTTTTTGACGAAGAAGACCGGTGATGCTAAAGGAGATTTAGAGGGACGGATGTAGCCTTTGCGCAAGTTGTCCTCCAAGAATCGGTCTAGTTCCTCCTGCTCGTTTCGTGACATAGGATAGATCTTGGTTCGCATGGTTTCCGGTGCATCAGGCTTCAGGTCGATAGCATGATCCCATGGTTTGTGATCTGGTAGGCGTTCCGATTCCTTTTCAGAGAAAACCTTGGAGTGTATGTGATAGACCGACGGAACCATTTCGCCAAAAGACTTCTGCGGCTTCTCCTTATGAGCTGCTTCGGCAAGCTGCTGAGAGTAGGTATACCCGGCGGCACACCAAAGCTCATCCGTTGTATGACTGATAATACCAGATCGTAGCAGTGCTCTTCTCCGTTTCCGATTGCCAGTAAGCCGATAGAGAGGTGGAGTATCCTCATACTCATGAATTTCCGTTAAGTCGTCAGCCTCATCTAGAGGAGGAGGTGGGAGCGGGAGCTTATCGGGATTGATTTCCAAAATATTCTCAGTAGTTCCTCCAATGTTACTTTCCTTTGATTCCGGAACTTCCTCGATAGTCATGGAGTGAGGTACCTTACTGGGAATGGGAATAGCCAGCCGTCCTTCCTTCCAGTTGATAGTTGGATTGACCTTTCGAAGCCAGGGGAGTCCGAGAATGATGTCGTCAGACCCGAGATTGGTGATAAGGTATTCAAGGAGTTGGGGTTTGTTACCGTCGACCGTGGAGAAAAGCCGGGCAGAGTGAGTGATTTTACCAGCTGTATTAAGGGAACCGTCAATGTTATAGAGTGTGATGGGGTGAAGGAGAGGTCGGGTGAAGATTTGGTGTTTATCCACAAAACGTTGGTGAAGGAATAAACCAGTTGCTCCAGAGTCGATCATTGCTGCGCTGTTTGTACTCTTGAATCTGCCTTGTAACTTAATCGGTACGCGAAAATGAGAAAGATCGCTGGATTGCATAGAACCGATATGTCGCGACGTAGGCGGAAGCGACTATGGGAGGTGATCAAAGCACAGCACAAGCACAAACCTGAGTGTGAGTAACGCTCAACACACAAAGGCAAAAAGGAAAAGTGATCTCAGCGACAGTGATAGCACGAAGGGCCGATCACAAGGGTCAAATAAGGCAGGCTAGTTCCCAAAGACCAAGTCAATATTGAGTGTGCACAAGGATACAAACACGAACCTAGTTCCCAAAGACCAAGAGGTCGAGATAGGGAACTGGTAGCTGTCTACTGTACTATATATACGAGTCTGAAACAATAGGAACCCAGGTAAGGGACAAGGGTAAAAGAACAAAGAACAATAGATATCAAAGAACAAGAACGCGAGAGTGAAATACTGGAAAGCGAATGAGAAACAAGGGAAGAACAATAAACTAATGACAGCGCGGGAGTGAGTGGTCATCTGAGCGATGAGTAACGAACGCGGTCATGTGGTTACTAAAGCATGTGAAAAGGAAGAAAGAAAGTGATAAAGAAAATGATATAGGTACTTAGTTGTCACGACATTACCCCCCTTCTACAGTCGATGTCCCAGCGACCAGCTCCGTAAGGTTTTCATAGGCTTGCCAGGGCAGCGAATTAAAAATGGCCGCCGAGATTTTCCGTGGTGCATTGGGGTGTGTCCGATAAAAGTCTGCAATTTCTTCGTCACTTGATCCCTTCACATTCTCCTCATTCTCCCAACTGTCCTGTCCTTCATCATAACCCTTCCATCGTACCAAAAATTGTAGCTTCTTCCATCGCCCATAGAACCTACTGTCCAAAATTTTGTCCACATCATAGAACTCTTCCCCCTCCACGATCTCCGGATCCGGTGGTGGTGGCCTAACTCCATTAACCTCGTTCCCTTTCCATGGTGATAGTCGATTAACATGGATGTTGTCGTGGATCTTCATCCAAGTTGGTAGGTTAAGGCGATATGTCAGAGGTCCGGTCTTTTCTGCTACTTCGAATGGCCCGAGTCGCCGACTCCCAAGTTTTTGATTTTTCTGTCGAATCTTTAGGTTCTGTAGTGATAGCCATACCGGTTGTCCAACTGTGAATGTCTGAACCTCCCTCGTGTCATCTCCCTTAATACGCTCCTTACTCATCCTAAGAGCTGCCTCCGCATCCTCCCGGGCATGCTGTAGCAACGTCAACCGCTGATCTATTGTTGGGTACTTGTTCCAAACTTGGATTGGAATCGTAAATTCGGGGGTGTATCCATAGAGGGTTTCGAATGGAGAATGATCGTGAGCGGAGTGAATTCGAGAGTTGATAACAAACTCAGCGGTAGGTAGTAGTTGATCCCAATCATCTTGTCGTCGGCTGATATACATGCGAATGTATCGTTCAATCTCCTGGTTTGCTCGTTCTGTTTGACCGTTGGTTTCAGGATGATATGCTGTTGTGAGTGCTGATTCTACCCCGAGTCGTTTCAAGAGTTGCCACATTACATCTGCCGCGAATTGGGGGCCTCTGTCCGAAATGAACCGTCGAGGAAGACCATGAAGTCGGAATATTTCGCGGTAGAAGAAGTCGGCTACGCCCTCAGCAGTGATTTCTGTTGTGGTTGGGAAGCAGTGGATCATCTTGGTATAATGGTCAACAAAGGTTATTACAGCATTATGTCCGTCCTGGGTCATGGGGAGCTCTCCGATGAGATCTACGCCAATATCCTGCCACGGACCATCCGGAACAGGAAGAGGCTGAAGCGGAGAGGAGTGGTGTGGATTGAGTCGCTTCCGTTGGCAGAGGTCACATCCTTCTACATATTTGTCCACAAATGACCGCATCCCTGGCCACCAGTATTGCCTGCTAACGAGTTCTAACGTACCATGCATCCCCGGGTGTCCAGCTGTAGGCGAATCGTGACATTGTACCAGTACCGCCTTCCGGAGCTCCGGGTTAGGTGGTACGTATACCTTGTTTCGATAGTACACCAAACCGTTGTCTTCTTTCCACTCATCCAATCCCCCTGTCAACACTCGTGGTCCCTTCAGGCTCTTTAATCCCTCCAATACCTCTGCCTCTCGTTCGCTAACCTGTCGGATTCGCTCCAATAGGGGGTTTTGGAATAGTACCATGTGCGCCGCATTGATAAAGTGTTGTGGTTGGAGCACCGTTTGCTCCTTGTTGTCTTCCGCATCGATTACCTGATGGTGTGGCATCCGTGAGAGAGCATCGGCTTGTGTGTTCGCTTTCCCGGGGCGGTGTTTGAGTCGAAAGTCGAATCGGGAAAGCCAGAGGGCCCATCTTGCTTGTCGACGACTAAGATCTTGTGCTGTCCTCCAGAACTCCAGGTTTTGATGGTCGGTAATGATTTCGAATGGTTCGGGTGAGCCTTCTAAATAGTGCCTCCAATCCTTGAGTGCTTCGATAATGGCAAGCATTTCCCTATCGTAGATTTCATAGTTCCGTTCTGCTGGATTCAAGGATGCGGATCGGAATGCGACCGGGTGCCAAAGTCCATCGTCCTGTAATTGCAACAGTGTACCCCCTGAAGCGAATCCCGAGGCATCTACTTCAATCCGCGTCGGCTTTCCTGGGTCCCATAAGACCAGAATCGGGGCTGAGGTGAAGGAGTCCCTTAATGATTCGAATGCTTCCTGTTGCGCCGTCCCCCATTGCCATTTGATGTCTTTCCGTGTAAGGTCGTTAAGTGGTCGCGCTTTCTTTGCAAATCCTTCAATGAACCGTCGGTAGAAATTAGCAAAGCCCAAGAAACCTCGAAGGTCACGGAGTGAAGTAGGGACTGGCCAGTTTTTCACTGCCTCAATCTTTACCGGATCCATCCGTACTTCCCCTTCACTGATGACAAGTCCCAGGTATTCAATGGACGTTTGTTCGAACTCGCATTTTTCGGGTCGTAAATAGAGGTCATGTTGAGCCAGACGGGTGAGGACTTCGTGAACTGCGGTTCGGTGTTCTTCTAGGGTTTCGGTGAAGATGAGAATATCATCTAGATATACAGCCACCTTTCCTGAGGCAATCAAGTCAGCGAAAATTGAGTTCATGAGGGCTTGAAACGTAGCGGGCGAGTTTGTTAGGCCAAAGAACATGACCAAGGGTTCGAAGAGTCCTCGGTTAGTTGCAAATGCTCCCTTCCACTCATGTCCTTCCTTCACCCGCACATTGTTGTATCCCCACCGTACATCAAACTTGGTGAATATCTTGGACTTTCGTAATCGGCTGATGATGTCAGTAACCAGGGGAAGTGGGTACCGGTTCTTGACAGTGTATTCGTTCAGTCGTCGGTAGTCCTGTACAAAACGAAGTTTCCCATCCTTCTTTTTGACAAAGAAGACTGGAGATGCTAAGGGAGATTTGGAGGGGCGAATGTATCCTTTTCGTAGATTTTCATCCAGGAATCGGTCTAGTTCTTCTTGTTCATTGGGTGACATCGGATAGATTTTGGTGCGCAAAGTTTCGGGTGCATCAGGCCTAAGATCAATGGCGTGATCCCAGGGTTTGTGCTCTGGAAGACGTTCAGATTCCTTCTCTGAAAAGACTTTAGCGTATTTCTGATAGATAGTGGGTACCATTTCCTCAAAAGTCTTCTCCGGTTTATCCTTGTGTGCTGCCTCCGCCAATTGTTGAGAGTAGGTGTATCCTGCTGCGCACCAAAGCTCTTCTGTCGTGTGACTGATGATACCTGCCCGCAGTAGTGCTCTCCTTCTCTTTCGATTGCCCAATAGTCGATACAGGGGTGTGCCTTCCTCATATTCATGAATTCCCAGTAGTTCTTCAGACTCACTTATGGGTGGAAGCGGAACATATTCCGGATTAATTGCCAAGAGTCCGTCCGTTGTCCCTCCGATGTTACCTTCCTTCAAATCCGGGATCTCCTCGATAGTCATGGCTGGGAGTGCTCGTTTGGTGGTTAGTTGGGCTAGACGTCCTTCCTTCCAGTCTATATCAGGGTTCACTTTCCGGAGCCAGGGGAGTCCTAGGATGATGTCTTCCGAGCCCAGGTTAGTGACCAGGTATTCGAGAGGTTGAGGTGGGTTCTGATCTACGGTCGAGAGGAGTCGTGCAGAATGGGTAATTTTGCCCGCATTGTTGAGCGTTCCATCAATATTGTAGAGAGTGATGGGATGAGTGAGGGGACGTGTGTGGATGTAGTGCTTATCCACAAAGCGTTGATGTAGGAATAGACCTGTGGCCCCGGAATCTATCATTGCTGCATTACTGGTACTCTTGAATCTCCCTTGTAACTTAATCGGTACGCGAAAATGAGAAACATCGCTAAATTGGGTGGAACCGAGGATACATGAGGAGATAGAATCGTAATTAGAGTACAGTTTGGGGAACCCGGCAGCAGCCGAGTCAGGTTCCCACTTTAAAAATTCTGCCGGAGCTCTGAGATTTGGTCCGCCAACGCTTTCTGGTTGTCCGTTAACTGCTGTAGAATCGAGGAAAAGTCAGGGAGCGGGGTGGGTGTAGCAGCAATAGAGGTGGCAGGTTCGGCAATGATAGAAGTGGCGGCGGCAGTACGAACCATGTTCGGTCTAGGGAGGCCCATGAATTTCCTTCGACAAACTACGGCTATGTGTCCTGTGAGTCCACAGTGGCTGCAGATGTCCCGTTCGTGGTGTCCATCTGCTTTTCGGTGGTTCTTGGATCCGCATCCGTAGCATTTCCCTGTCATGAACCTTCGATAGTCCTCCGCAGATCGCCCTGTGCTAGTGGCATCCACGTCCATGGCAAATGGATCCCGGGCCGGAGTGAATGGAGTTGGATGGAAGGCGTTTGTGTTCTGGGAATAGGAGTAGTTTACCAGGTTTTGTCCCTTCTCCCTGGCTCGTTCAATCTGTCTATTGTCAATTCGGATGGACTCTTTGATCAAGCTGTCGAGGGTGTCTGTGTTAGCTGAAGAGAGGACCAGACCGTCTTTGATACGTGCTGCTAGATGTTGGTAAAAACGATCTCGGAGATCTGGGTCTGAGTATCCAGTACGGCTTGAGTACTGTTTGAACGATGCTGCATAGGCAGCGACGGTGGTTTTTCCCTGAAAGAGGACCTTCAAGGCGTCCTTGGCATCTACAACCGGGTTTACTGTCTCGAAGCGGGCTTTGAAGGCATCCTTGAACTCCTGCCAGGTGGGATAGACAAGAGTGTCGACAGCACCACTAGCTACCTGGCTAATGTTTTCGGAAACTGGGGTAGCCCAGATTGCCGCATCACCTTCGAGGAATGAAATTGCGGATTTGATGCGTTCCCCCTCGTTCGTACGCAATGTTTGTACTCCGTTGGCCCATAGCTCAAATGCGGCTATAAAGCGACGAGCATCATCGCTTCTTTTCCCGTCGTAGGGCTGAGGCTTGCTGACCCCTTTGTTGGTGCTAATATTGCCCGCCATGCTAGATACTACCTGCTGGAGTTGCGATTGTTGTTGGACTAACTGCCCAATCAAGTTTCCGAGTTCTTGGGCGGAGAAGTTGTGAGTCATTTCGGTATCGGAGTCGGATCTGGGTTCGGGTTCTGATTCGGATTCTGATTCTAGTTCAGGTACTGTGATAGTGGTTGTTACTAAGGTGGGAGATGCGCGGGAGCTGGGATTTGAGGGTCGTCCAACTCTAGTGAAGGCTGCAGTAGGTTCAGGTACTACTGGAGAGGCGGGTCGTGAGATGTGGATGCGACGACCAGTTGGATCGTAGTCTCGATCAACTGTAAGCAAGTATCGATTGGGGCAAGGGTTCTCGTCACAAGGCTCCCAGTGTCTGTTGTGTTCGTCTTCAGTTGACCAGTGGATGTCGTGATGTTCTACGGTGTCAAAGGCGTGATAGTAGTCTGAACAGTCAGAGTTAACTCCGAAAGTCGGCGTGGTGATAACAGCAGGTGGAGAATCGGTGGACTCCGATTTCCACTCCTCGTAAGATCAGTGATGGATCTGATGGTACGAGTAATAGATCTCGACCTAATGTCGCGACGTAGGCGGAAGCGACTATGGGAGGTGATCAAAGCACAGCACAAGCACAAACCTGAGTGTGAGTAACGCTCAACACACAAAGGCAAAAAGGAAAAGTGATCTCAGCGACAGTGATAGCACGAAGGGCCGATCACAAGGGTCAAATAAGGCAGGCTAGTTCCCAAAGACCAAGTCAATATTGAGTGTGCACAAGGATACAAACACGAACCTAGTTCCCAAAGACCAAGAGGTCGAGATAGGGAACTGGTAGCTGTCTACTGTACTATATATACAAGTCTGAAACAATAGGAACCCAGGTAAGGGACAAGGGTAAAAGAACAAAGAACAATAGATATCAAAGAACAAGAACGCGAGAGTGAAATACTGGAAAGCGAATGAGAAACAAGGGAAGAACAATAAACTAATGACAGCGCGGGAGTGAGTGGTCATCTGAGCGATGAGTAACGAACGCGGTCATGTGGTTACTAAAGCATGTGAAAAGGAAGAAAGAAAGTGATAAAGAAAATGATATAGGTACTTAGTTGTCACGACACGATAGTACATGAGGAGATAGAAGCATAAATAGATGACGATTTAGAGTACAATTCAGGGAACCAGGCGGCAGCCGTGGCGGGTTCCCAATTTAAAAATTCTGGCGCATCTCGGAGATTTGTTCAGCAAGCGCCTTCTGATTGGCAGCAAGCTGTTGGAAGATTTGAGCAAAATCAACGGTCGGGGCGGGAGCGGTAGCAGCAATGGTGGAAGTAGATGGCTCGTTAGATGTAGCAGCGGCGCGAGTGGTGGTAGGCCTCTGGAGTCCCATGAACTTCCTGCGACAGACACTGGCCAGATGGCCTGTAAGTCCGCAGTGGTTACAGATGTCACGCTCGTGGTTTCCTTCAGCCTTGCGGTGAGACTTGGATCCGCATCCATAGCAGCGGCCCGTCATGAACTTCCGGTAGTCATCGGCAGAGCGGCCGGTGCTGGTGGCGTCGACGTCCATGGCAAAGGGGTCACGAGCAGGGGCGGAGAACGGAATGGGATTGAAGGAGCTGATAGGTGTGGCCCTAGATCCAGTGACCAGATTGGTGGATCGTGTTTTCTCCTGAGCACGTTCGGTCTGGCGAGTATCAATCCTAATACACTCATCAATGAGCTCATCCAACGTATGAATGGGTTTTTCAACAAAGACTAGGGAGTCCTTGATGCGATCAGCCAGGTGCTCATAAAAACGGTCCTTCAAATCAAGGTCCGAGTATCCGGTACGGGATGAGTACTGCCTAAAGGCAGAAGCGTAAGCGGCTACACTGTCCTTGTTTTGCCAGAGGCGCTTCAGGATCAGTTTGGCGTCTACAACTGCATTGACCGTCTCAAAACGCCCTTTAAAGGCGTCTTTGAAGGCCTGCCATGTGCCATAGGCAAGGGTGATGTTTGGGACTTTGCGTGCAACATTGCTAATGTTTTCCGAAATAGGAGTGGCCCAGATAGCAGCGTCTCCTTCCAAGAAGGAAATAGCGGATTTGATCCGTGCCTTATCGTCTTTCAAAGAGGCGATACCTTCCGACCAAAGTTCAAATGCAGCTAAGAAGCGGCGCGCGTCATCACTACGTTTCCCATCGTAGTTCTGGGGTTTGGCAACACCCTTGGTGGTGCTCATGTTGCTAGCAATTTTGGTGACCTCGGCCTGGAGATCCTTCTGATTTTGGGCAAGCTGTCCGATAAGCAAAGTGAGGTCGGCAAGAGTAGGGGTAGACATGGTAGCGGCAGGTGCGGGGTTTGTAACGGTGATAGGTGCAGGGGAAGGTGATCTCGATACAGTGGGAGTGGCAGTGTCAACAATAATAGGCTCGGGGGAAGGTGATCTCGGTGTGATAGGATCGGCTTCAATAGGTGTCGGTTCTGATTCTGGTACGGTTTCGATAACAGGTGAGACTGGTCGGACAATGGGTTCGGACCGGATTATAGGTCTTTGTTGTGAGGTAGAAGATCGTCCTACTCTAGAGGAACGTTGAACCGGTGATGGAGCTGGTTGAGCTGGGATGGTGATAAAGCGACCGTTTTCAGAATAGATATCAGGGATTTCTATAGGTGTTTGATAACGGTTTGGGCACGGGTTAGAATCACAGCTTTCCCAGGTTCCTGTTTCCGATGGAACTCGATGAGAATCACAGTTCTCGGTGGTGTTGTACGAATGGTAAAGAGTGGTACAGTCGGTGGAGAGTCCGAAAGAAGGCGTGATGACAATTGGAGGTGGAAGATCGGATCGCGCCGATTTCCACACCTCGTAGGATCAGGTGGAACAGCTGATGGTACGAGTTTGAGATCTCGACCTAATGTGGCGACGAGGACAGAGACGACGGAGCAAAAGCACAAGCACAAGCACAAGCCAAAACACAACTAGCGAAGCCCTTGACAGCGACAACACTAGTGCACTAAGGCGGAAAGGATAGAGTGATCTCAACAGCAGTGATGGCACGAAGGGCCAAATCACAAGGGTTCAAGTAAGGCAAGCTAGTCCCCAATGACCAAGTTAGTATTGAATGTAGCAAAGACAGAGATACAGTGACGAACCTAGTCCCCAATGACCAAGAGGTCGAGATAGGGAACTAGGAGCTAACTACGGTACTATATATACTCGTCTGACAATAAGAGCTGAGAACGAATAAGAATGTAAACGGTGGAGCGTGAAGATAATAAACAGAGGTGAGAAGATAAGAGTGCGAGAGCGCAAAGATGAAGAGCGAATGGGAATAGTTCCAGAGCAAAGTGTGAGAAGGAATAGGGAGGAGCGAATGGGAATAGTTCCAGTAGATAATAACAGAGCGACAGCGCGAGAGGGATTTAAAGAGGAGCGAATGGGAATGATTCCAGGGAACAATAATGGAGCGACAGCGCGAGAAGGATTGGAGAGAACAATGGGAAAGATGGTATCAGGTGAGAAGGGATGGAACAATCATGGATGAAAGGAGCGCTGAGCGATGAACAGTCATAAACACGATCATGTGATGAAAGGAAAGAAAGCACGTGAAAGAAAAGAAACGTAAGGAAAATGATGTAAGTACCGTGTCACGACATAAATGTGTTCCGTTTGTGATGACTATCGCGGAACATACTGACAGCGAGGGTGTTAAAATGATGATACAGATAGAGAGGATTAATTGGTATCACTATTGAAGTGCTATCAAGGTTGATATTTAAACTCAAGAACTACCTATTCGATACTGTAGCTTTATACTAAAGGTAAGTCAGGATCGCGAAGCAATGCCATTCCCGAATGGGTTAGCTCGTAAGTCAAGAACAAAGGAAGAGATATAAAAGGGATAGTGTAAATCCGATAAGGATGATAAGAGATAATGAGTAATTGCTTTGCATCGGAAATCCTTTGCGAAGTAATTGCTTAGTAGTAAAAGGATATAAGTAATATCTAAGTAGCAGAATGGATCACGAAGCTTCATAAAGACTTAGCTTGCATAGATATAACAGTATCCCCCTCTTAGGCTTTTGCCCTCGAAAGCCTACACAATTGTTAATGATTGACGAATCTAAAATTAGATAGAATGGAAAAGTAAAAAAGAAAAGTAAATTTTCAAAGTGCCACGCGAGTTATGATCGAGGTAAATGAAAAATTTAGAGTTGAACCTGCCCTCAACGAATGAATGCGTATAAAACACGAAGGTTTTCTCTGTTTTTTCCTAAGTCCTCATCACTATATGATGTCTTTCACCATTACAGCCACAGAAACCGTGCAAGAACGACGAGCGCGACTCGTTCAAGAACAGGCAGAATGCGCCCGCCTTTGTCAGGTCGAAATCGACGCGCAGGAGATGATGAGATTGGAGGAGGAGGCTGCTCGTGAAGCTGAGCACGAGGTGGAAAGCAAGAGACTTGAGGAGGAGAAGAAGGTCGAGGAAGAGCAACGAGCCGCGAAGAAGAAGGAAGAAGATCGGCTCGTCGAGGAGAGTATCATGAAGGTGAAGGCTGACGCCTTATGAAAATTAGCTGAAGAAGAAAAAGAGCGAAATCAACAGAGAATGCAAGCTCTACAGGAACTACAAGAACATCAGGATCGTGCAGCTCGTGCTGCATCGCGACAGACCAGTGATCAAACGTTGTGGGAGCCTTCGGGCTCCAAGCAGAAAATTTTCAAGTCAGCATCCATGGTACGCGATACCCCGGAAGTAGAATGATTGGTTTTAAAGAGAAAACGACCAGTTTCTGTGGTGAGTGATAGTTGTTCTGGATTAACTTTTCTTTTTCTTACTTAATGACTTGTAGATTGGTGTAGCCCCGGATCCCGATGAAGATCCTACTCCAGGAAACGGTGAGAGTGATGATGAGGATGACGACGATGATGACAATCCTCCCCCGACCCCTTCGCGTAACCGCGAAGCTTGTCTTTGTTGTGTTATGCAAGGTAACACAATTAACTGCATCGCTCAACCTGGAAAGCCGTGTACACAGGCCTGTCTCTGCTGTCATCAGCAATAACAACAGTGTAGTTGGTCCGGGGAGAATGCTGCTCGAAGGTCGAGGAGGAAAAAACCGCGAGTCGACGAAGAGAATATGTATCAGGGTCCCACGAGGCGCGTCGCGGAAAGGAACTTAGTGGGTTTGGGGTTCAGGGAGCAGTTCGATTTGCTCGCGGAACAAAACCATCAGCTTCACAAGCAGATGGAATTGCTTCTGGGTTTTGCGAGTCGATCTGCTCTCGCAATGGAGGAAATGGTGTGTCTAATCCAGCAGCAGCCCGAGGACGATGTGGGGGTAGATGAAGAACAGGAAGAAGGAAACGGGCCAGAAGAAGAAGAGGAAAAGGACGATGAAGAAGAAGATGAAGAGGAAAGAAATAGAAGAATGGTTCGCGAAGGGAAACGACGTGTGACGTAATTTCCGCGAAGGGTTGTAGTACTTGTAAATATTTTATATAGTTTAGTAGTTGTCTTTTGTTTTTGTTGTTTTTGTTTTGTTTTGTTTTGGTTAATTTATAAGTTTTTGCCTTTTTTGGTGGTTTTGGATATGTAAAGTTTTGGGTTTTTTAATAAGTATAAAGAGTTAAGATTCGTTCTGTGAGGAAGGAATTGCAATGGTTGTAGAAGTAAGGAAATGTGAGAAGGATTCGATCCGCGAGGAAGAATCGCAATGGTTTTGGAAAGAGAGGAATGTGAGAGTTCGAAAGTAGCTCTGTGAAGGATGAATTGCGGAACTCGTTGGAGTGAAGGTTTGGAATTTAGTAGGTAATTTAGTAGGTAGTACGGAATGTAGTGTGATGGATCGCAAAGGTTTCGCAATGAGTTGTTGAACTAATAGAATAAAAATTAGTAATTCCAATGCATGAATAGAGGAAATTAAGTGGTCATTGATCATGATGGTCCAGGTTTGTGAGGGTAACAAAGATGGAAAGCTGGAACCAGCTCGTCCACGTGAATTTCGTTCGCGGCGACCCAGGAAAACTCTTTGTCTGTACCTTCGTATCCTGCCCACCAGATGTAATACTGTAGTGGACATCTCTTGTATCGACGATCCAATTTCGAATCCAATACCTCCGCGACGCTGTATTCCTCTTCACCTTCGACTTCCACCGGAGGTGGAGGAGTTTGTTCACGATGAGGGATCGAGTTCGGAGTATAGGGATCGAGTTGGGATACATGGAAGACTGGGTGGATACAACTGAGGTAGGAAGGGAGTTGTAACTTGTACGAAAGTGTTCCTACATGCTCAAGAACTTTGAACGGTCCGAGGTACTTCTTGGAGAACTTCACGGTAGGTCAAGTGGTTTTTATGTGCTTTGCTAGCACAAATACCTGTGAATCAATGGGAAAATCAGGGTGAGTGATATGTTTTCTGTCCGCTTGCTCTTTGTATCGAGTTTGTGCATTAGTAATTTCCTTGTGGAGGAAGGAATGAATCTCATCTAAATTCATCGCGAAGTCAATCATGTGATCGGAACGGATGTCGATTTCAGGTTTCACTGTAATGTTAGGGTGATAACCTTTATTCGCGAAGAACGGAGTAATACCAGTGGATGCATTAGGAGCGTTGTTGTACACAAATTCCGCAATAGGCAGAAGCTTTGCCCAATTGTCCTGTTGATACACGCAATACATACGAATGTATTGTTCCAGAGTCTGGTTAACTCGTTCTGTTTGTCCATCCCCCTCAGGATGGTATCCCGAGGTGAAATGTAGTTTGATCGAGAGAGCTTCCCCTAAAGCGCGAAAGAAAGCCGAAACGAATTCCGAGCCTCGGTCAGAAGTGATGTGACTAGGAACTCCGTGTTTCGAGAAAACATGATGGATGAACAGATCCGCGAGCTCTTTGGATGTTATTTTGTCATGTGTCATGATGAAAATGCCTTGTTTCGAGGCTCGATCCACGGTAACTAAAATAGCGGTATGTCCTTTAGAGTCCGGTAGTTGTTCAATGAAATCCATCGATATAGAATCCCAAGGTCAGACGGGAACCGGAAGTGGTTTGAGTAGACCATATGGTCTATGTCGACAAGGTGTCAGCAACTCGCTAGCTCTCTCAAAAGATAACCAGGCATCACATGATGAACGATGAGCAAGAGGATGAGAAAAGCGATGAGGATAAAACAACCCAACTACAAGTCTAGCTACCAAGGAGAATAGACGAGAATAGAGCTAAGGAATATAACTACAAAATACTAAGTCTTATATACTAATGGGATATGAAGCCGTGAGAGATGTCTCGCGCCGTAACCATGAGGATCTACAATAAGAGTCACTCGTATCCATAAGTAAAGCTGTAGGTATTAGGTGAGTAAACAATAAGGCAATATAGAAAGAAGCATGGAAGCGGAACGATAATGATGTCGTCCTGTCAATGAGCTGACAGGCATGAGAGAGTCGCGCCTAAGTGAAATGACAACACAAGAACAATAAGGTTGACGCGTGTAACCTAAATGATAATGAAAGTATAATAAGCACTAGTGTAAGCGCTTTGGTAATTAGGTAAGTAAATAAAAGAAAAGGAAAAGAATAATGAAAAAAGATCGTTTCATGACATTACCCCCTCCCTAGAGCACAAGTTCCACGAAGCACTTGTCGTCTAACGAAATTTTCGGAGGGTAATTGTGAGGGCGTGTTTTCGGTGTCTGGCAGAGGCATAGGGCGGAATAATTCGGTAGGGAATAAGGAAATAGGGATTTCAAGTCGATTCAGGGTGGCGGGTTTGGGTTTGGTCGGGTTCTTGTCATGGAATTCCTTCAACAAATCGGAGGAATGTGTGATATTGGACTGAGGTTCCCAAGTGTCCTCATGTGGTCCGTACCCTCGCCACCTGACCTTGTACTTGATTCCTCTTCCTACCTTTCGTGAGTCGAGAATCTCCTCGACTTCGAATTCTTCTTCTTCTCCTACGACGACAGAAGGTGGGCGAGTGTTTCGTGGTTGAGAGGGGAATTGCGGTTCTCTATAGGGAGTGAGAAGGACTTTGTTGAAAACGTTATGGATACGTTTCCACGTGGAGGGGATATCTAATTTATAGGAGCTAGCATCTATCTTCTTCTGAACTGTAAACGGTCCAAACCGTTTATCTCCTAACTTTTTCATCGGCTGATCTGTCGATAAATTAGTTCCCTCAAGCCAAACCTTATCGCCTGGCTTGTACTCTACTCCAACTCTTCGTTTCCGGTCATAAAACTTCTTCATATCCTCGTTGGCCTTACCTAAGGCCGCTCCTACTTCCTCTCAAACTTTCTTCATACCATCTGCAAACGCCTGTGCTGTGGGGTTGTCCAAAGTCATCTGGGGTGCAGTGCCTTTGTAGGGATTTCTACCATTGTCAGCATAAAAAGGAGAAACTTTTGTCGCGGAGTGTACCTTGATCGTTATAAGCAAACTCTGTGAGTGGTAACCACTCATGCCAGTCATTTTGATGGTAATTAATGAACAAACGGAGATAATGTTCTATCTCCTGATTTGTTCGTTCTGTCTGGCCATTGGTCTGTGGATGATACGCCGTAGTATAGTTTGCTTCTATCCCTAAGAGACGGTAGAGTTCCTTCATGAACCGGGAATGATACTGAGGTCCTCTATTGTGTATGATCTTTTGTGGAATCCCATGTATAGAAAAAATATGATTGCGATAAATTTTCGCCATTCCCTCTGATGTGACTGTAGTGTGCGACGGGACAAGTCATAATCTTTTGGAAAAATGATCGATAAACACCGATATGGCATTGTATCCTCCCGATTCTGGTAGTTCCCCTATCATATCAGTACCGATTATCTGCCATGGTTCAGTTGGTACCGCATGTGGATGAAGTTGTCCAACTGGCTTGGTACGATGTGATTTTGTCGCCTGGCATTTTTCGCAACCTTTGACATATTTCCCTGCATCTCGTGTCACCCCTGGCCACCAGTAGTCCCGAGTGATCAACTCCGTGGTCTTGTACTGTCCTGGGTGTCCCGCTAGCGGCGTGTCATGGTACTGAGTGATTATTTTGGACTGGAGTAGGCGGTTTTTTGGTACATAAACACGCCCTTTCCATGTAATGACTTTGTCGGTTTCAGTCCACTCCGGGTTTTTGGCAGCTAGGGCATCCTGTACAGTTCGATCTACTTGGTTTCTACTCTTTCGGATCTCTGATAACAGGAGATCTTCAGGAGCCGATAGGTCAAGAGCATGGATGAAAAATTCCGGTTTCAGGAGAACGATGTTCTCATTGTCCTTGTCTCCCGTCTCAAGACCTGTCATCCTCGACAGGGCGTCAGCTTTCGTCATCGATTTACCAGGCTTATGAACAAGATCGAAATTATACTCCGCTAACTCCAGTACCCAGCGCGCTTGTCGTCGGTTGAGTTTCTGCGGCTTCTTGAAGTACTGGAGGTTTGCGTGATCCGTAAAAATTTCAATCTGTTCTTCCGCGCCTAACAAATACTGTCGCCAGTCGTCAAGTGAGTCCATAATCGCCATGAGTTCTTTGTTGTAGATTTCGTAATTATGCTCAACCTCGTTGAGGGAACGTGAACGAAAAGCGATTGGATACCACCTATTGTCGACAAACTGTGATAAGACTGCGCCATTGGCATAATCAGATGAATCAGCCTTGACTCGGAATTGTCCCTGGTTACGAGGAATCAATAAAACGACTTCCTCACAAATACGGCATTTCAACTCTTCGAACGCCTCCTCCTGGTCTTTCTCCCACTTCCAAGTCCCGTTTCCTGTGAGCTGTGTTAGTGGCTTTGCTACAAGACTGAATCCATGAATGAATCATCGGAAGAAGTTGCAGAATCCTAGAAACTGCTGGATGTCGCGCTTCTTTTGTGGAGTAGTCCATTCTCTAACGGCTTGTACTTTCTTGGGATCCATGTGAATATTTCCGTTACCAATGATGATACCGAGGTAGTCGATAACCGGTTTTTTGAAAGAGCATTTTTCGGGTTTAAGAAATAGTTTGTGCTCCCGTAGAATATCAAGTACTTGCTTTACAATTTGTCGATGCTCTTCTATACCATCGGTAAAAATCAGTATGTCATCCATGTAAACGATAACATGACCTCTATTGACGAGATCTCGCAGGATATGGTTCATAAAACCTTGGAATGTCGCAGGAGAGTTAGTGAGTCCGAAGAACATAACGGTTGGTTCGAATAACCCCTGGTTAGTTCGAAAGGCCACTTTCCATTCATCACCTTCCTTTATGCAGATGTTGTTGAATCCCCATCTGATATCCATCTTCGTGAAGATTTTAGCGCCTTTTAAACGATCAATTAGCTCCTGAATGAGAGGAAGTGGATACCGGGTTTTAACTGTCATCTTGTTCAGTTTACGATAGTCTTGTACCGGTCATAAGGTGCCATCTTTCTTTTTGACGAAGAAGAAGGGGGATGCCATCTGCGAGGTTGAAGGTCGGATTTGTCCAGTTCGAAGGTTTTCTTCAAGGAACTTGTCGAGTGCCTCTTGTTCCTTTGGGTTTAGCAGGTATACTTTACAATCTAAAGGTTTGGAACCTGGTGTTAGATCGATAGTGTGGTCCCAAGGACGTTGTTGTGGCAACTGGTCGAATTCCTTCTGACTGAAAACATCAGGATACTCTTCGACGTAGGGTTTGGAAGTGTCGAACTCTTCGACTGTTTCTTTCTTGGCTTGTTCCTCCATCCACGTTCGTGACTGTACCTGCTCATGAACATATCTATCCCAGTCAAACAAGAAAAACTGTTTGCCTTCCTGCAATGCTGCTCTAGAATGGGTATCCTCTGGTGTCCAAAAGTGTGGGTTGTAACCGCATCTTGTTGGACACCTGTTGAAAGTCAGTTCAGATGTTTTCCAATCAATGCTAGGGTTATGATGTCGTAGCCAGTCTAGTCCTAGAAAGATATTATTCTTTCCTAGACTTACCACTCCGAGCTGGATGATCTCTGAATGATCACCAATAGTCATCCGGATCTTGACGTACTTGTCTATTGATCCGGAATCATTGAGTGTACCATCAGCATTGTAGACAGGTGTTTTGATTGGTAAATCTTTCATGATGAGGTTGTGCCGTTTGATGAAGTCCAAGTCAATACACGAACTGGTAGCTCCACTGTCGAGATATCCTTCTGTGACGATTTGTCGACTATCCTCCAGTGTTTTGAGTATTGCCGGAAGTTTCAGACTTTTGCCACGTGTCCTGCAAACATAACTTCTTTTGTTCTTGAGACTCCGGATGGCGGTGACTGCCGCTTTCCAGTTCCGTTTTCGTATGTCCATGATGGTTTCTTCCGAGGCTTCTTTCTCCCGGGAAGAGGGCATCCAAGTTCATAACAATCCCACTGCTCTTGGGATCTGGTCTTCTCTAACTCTCTGAGTCAGCCATTCAGCAGTGTCAGGTTTGTACTGTATAGGTTTTTCGGTTTTTTCGGTTTTATGTATGAAGGTGGACGCGTTTTTCTGTTTAGTACCTGTACTGATTACATAATCAACGCCATTATCAACAAATTCCGAAATGTCTATGTGCGAAGGCTCCTGCAGACCTATATCTACTACGGAGCCTTTGGAAAACCCAAATCGTTAATGAAATCTGTACGTTCCTGCTCACTCATGTTTAGCATAATATTTCGGACTACTGCCTTTCTCTTGTGTGGGCAGTTCCTGCTCATGTGGCCTGGTTTGCCACAGTTGAAGCACAGCCGCTTCTCCCTCGCCTGGTCAATGTCCATCGGCCTGCCCGTTCCTCCGAACGTGGTGCCGGTAGCATCTCTTCTTGGCGCCGCAGGATACTCTGCCTTCGGAGCTACTTTCGGCTCCTGTCGGTTCTGCTGAGTGGATGACTGTCCACGACTCTGTCCCTGTGGGTTAGCGTTCCACCACCCCGCATACCCGTGTCCTCTCTTCTGTTCGGCCCACTGCCGCCTTACATTATCAGCCCCTGTAACTACCTTCTTCAACTCCTTGTAGTCTTCAAAGGGCTCCGTTTGTCCTTTAATGATGTCGTACAGGAGGGTGTGATCAACCGCTCTCTCCGCTAGGGTAAGGACGTGCGACTTGTTCTTCTTGTATCCGGCATCCTTCAGCAACAATTCAAATTCTTTGAAAAAGTCACCAGCCGAAGACTTCCCCTGTCGGATATAAGTTAGTTTGTCGCGGGCCTCCTTCTCCTTCGCGACGTTCGTGAACTCCCTGTCCATATCGTCAATTAGCTGCTTCCCCGTAATGTCCCATGACCCATTGTTGATGTTGAAGTGGTCATCAGAGTAGACTTGGGCCCATTCGTCAGCTTTTCCTCCAACCAGGAAGGACATAATGATGGTCGTGACATGATGGGAGTTGTCGACCTGTTTAGTCTTTGTTAACTCAGAAACGTAAGCCATCATTCGCCGTCGCCATGGTCAGTAGGTGGCGGGATCGCCATCATAGTTCCCTGGTGTATTGACAAACACCCGGCATGGACTAGAAGTGACGGTAGCGACTTCTGCTGGGTCGGGCGCATGTATCGACCGATCAGTCATGTTGAGTTATAGTAGGGGAGAGGATGAGCATGTTTGGTAAAAATGAAAATGTGTAACGTATCAAGAAAACTAGTTTCCAACGGTGTGTTGAATCCTAGGCAAGTTTGTAAAAGTTTGTTTGTGACGGGTGGTAGGTGGTAGGAGCTCTATTCTTCTGTCAGCGACTCACTAGCTCTCTCAAAAGATAACCACACATCACACGATGAACGATGAGCAAGAGGATGAGAAAAGCGATGAGGATAAAACAACCCAACTACAAGTCTAGCTACCGAGGAGAATGGACGAGAATAGAGCTAAGGAATATAACTACAAAATACTAAGTCTTATATACTAATGGGATATGAAGCCGTGAGAGATGTCTCGCGCCGTAACCATGAGGATCTACAATAAGAGTCGCTCGTATCCATAAGTAAAGCTGTAGGTATTAGGTGAGTAAACAATAAGGCAATATAGAAAGAAGCATGGAAGCGGAACGATAATGACGTCGTCCTGTCAATGAGCTGACAGGCACGAGAGAGTCGCGCCTAAGTGAAACGACAACATGAGAACAATAAGGTTGACGCGTGTAACCTAAATGATAATGAAAGTATAATAAGCACTAGTGTAAGCGCTTTGGTAATTAGGTAAGTAAATAAAAGAAAAGAATAATGAAAAAAGATCATTTCATGACACAAGGTTTGTTGCATCCGCAAACCGTACATGAATTAATCTAATCGCGAACAAATTCGCGAACCTTTGGCCAAGTGTATTGTCGTCGAATGGCTTCCAGAGTCCAATTTTGACCAAAATGACCTGAGAGTGGGTGGTCATGAAAATAGCATAAAATTTGAAGTCGTAAATTAGAAATGTTAGGAATGTAAATGTGATTGTCAAGTCATAACAATCCATCAGACCCTAATGTCCAACGAGTGTTCGTACCATTCTTTGCGAACTTCAATCCCGCGATTGATTCCGGATCCATTTCGATTGAATCGCAAATAGCAGAATGAAGTGCCTCTAAATCCATAACAATGGAGACGCGAAGTGCCGGTCCTTCTAGGAACGTAGCTCAAAGGGAAGTAGTTAATTGTTCATTAGTGAAAATGGGTCTGAAGTTATGTGGGTTAACTTGCGCGTAGCCGATATCCCCCTCTTTTGGATAGATGTCCCAGCGTCTAGTCATTGAATCAGGTTTTTCACCTAACTTACCTGGTCTGAATCGGATCACCATGTTAAATTAGTGCAGGTACTCGGACCAACAAACTTGTTGTCGCGTAAGGATTTTCGTCATCGAGAAGTATTCAAGATTCTTGTGATTGGTAACGACGTCGATAGGATCTCCCGATCCCTCGAGGTAATGTCGCCAGCCTTTGAATGCTTCGAATATTGCGAGAAGCTCCTTATCGTGAGTGTCGTAGTTGAGTTCCACAGCCTGAAAAGTCCTCGAGAGGAATGCGATGGGGTGAACTTCTCCATCAGGTAGTAGGATTGAGAGGATTGCGGCTAATGCGTAATCCGAGACATCTGTTTCTACGATTAGATGTCGGTTTGGTTCCCAATGTGCCAGAATAGGAGTGTGAGTGAAGCTATATTTGAGCTTCTCAAAGGCTTCCTGGCAGTCGGTATTCCAATTCCAAGGTGTATCCTTTCGCGTAAGTCGCGTCATTGGAACTATGATATTGCTATAATTATAAATAAAACGTCGATAGAAATTAGCAAATCCAAGAAAAGACTGGACGTCTTTGACTTTCCGAGGTACCGGCCAGTCAATGATAGCTTTTACTTTGTCTTTTGACATCGTTAAGCCCTCCGGAGAAAGAATATAACCAAGATACTCTACCGTATCAATCTCCCATTCGCATTTTGCAATGTTTGTGTAGAGTCTATGTTTACGAAGTCGACAGAGAACCTCGCGAACATGTTCGCAATGTAATGTCTCGTCGTCGGAGTAAATAAGTATGTCATCGAGGTAGACAATAACATAAACATCTAAAAGATCAGCGAATATGTTGTTCATGAACCTTTGGAAAGCTGCTGGAGCATTAGTGAGTCCGAATGGCATAACCTTCCATTTGTAAGAACCCCAATAAGTTCTGAATGTCGTTTTCCATTCGTCGCCTTCCACGATTCGAACTAAATGATACGCGTGAGCAAGATCGAGTTTAGTATAAATCTTAGCTTTTTTCGGAGCGTCTAGTAAATCAGAAATAAGAGGTAAAGGATATCGATCCTTCTTCATGATGTTGTTAAGACCACGAAAATCTATGCAAAGTCGAAGTTTTCCATCCTTTTTCAGTACAAATAATACCGGAGCTCCGTGAGGAGAGGACAAAGGTTGAATAGCACCGGATTCAAGGTGCTTATCGATGAAATCACGTAGAGCTTCTAATTCCTTTGCAGAAAGAGGGTAAAGGTGCCCAATAGGTGGTTCGGCGCCTTCCTCCAATTCAATCTTTAGGTTGTAAGGTCGATGCTCAGGCAGTACTTCAGATTCGACTTCGTCGAAGACATCCGCAAAGTCCGCATAATGCTTCAGTAACAAGGAAGGATTGCTGTTGTTTGCCAAAGTTGTCGAAGCAGCTCGTGCTGTGACTTTGCTGTGAACTGCTCGTAAGATTAAAGGTTCGCACTTGGCATTCTTACAAGCATGGTTGAAGAGTTCCGCATTGACAAGAGCAATGTCGATCTCTGGGTTTTCAAGTCGCGAAGCGGCCAATTGAGCCACCGAAGGATAGGAGTAGATGGGTTCATAGGGGAAAGAGTCTGATAAAGGACAAGGTGAATGGCAAGAACGAGTTCGCGACGAGGATCGCGAAGGAACCTCTTCGGAACTAATGGTAGGCTGACCCCGCGAGGGGACAGTTTCTTCCGGAACGAGTGTTCGCGGAAGTGAGGACGTTGAGGGAAACTCAACTTGCTTGGTGGAGTGGAATGTAATGTTTCTTGATGCCCAGTCAATCAACGGATTGTAGCGGGTCAAGAAACTGTAACCTAAAAGTGCCTCGCAAGAGGAATCTAGTAAAGTGACATAAAATGTCAGTAGTAGTAGCTCGCCAGAGGGAAACCGAACATTAAGAGATGTAGTCTTGGAAATTGGTTTCGGAGATAAAGAACCATCAAAGAGTCGGAGATTGATTGGAGAAATAGAAGAAGTAGGTAGAGAATGTTTATATACAAATCGAGAATCTATAAAGCAATCGGTAGAACTGGAATTGAGTAAAGAAACAAAAGAAAGCTTCGCGGAATCGTCGCGAAGTGCAAAATCTATTGTAAGAGGTATGGTAAAAGATCATTCATCATAAGAAAGAGTGGATGCGTTTAATTTAACTTCGCCGGTAGTACGAACCTGGTCAACGCAACTCCCGCTTCGTACTGGGGTACAGGAGTTGCGGACTATTTTTCTGATACCAAAGAGGTACTTGCTGCTCCTTCCTGTGTTTCCACGGCACATCCACGAGCTTCGCGAGCCTTTCATTTCTCGCAGTTGTCGAACTTATGACTTCCCCCGCGCAAAATCCACACAACCCCAACTTCTTTCAATGTTCCGACTCCTTCGCGAGGAGCTTTCCGTCCGAGCCGAGGTTGCTCACGTATGCAGGTTTAGTCACTGCAGTACTCGTCGATGACAAGGAATTTCCACCTCCACTCGATTTACCTTTCTTCCCCCAGGTATTCGTTGAGGTCGACGTTGTGGTGGTGGTGGTTGTAGGAGATTGTGAAGAACCTGGCATGTTCTTCTTCAACATGTTCGATGCTTTCCCTCCCGAGGAAGCACCTGTCGATCTAGCGGCTTCTCTTTTCCACTCTTCTTCTCGTCTCCAGTACCTGTTATCTACTCGAAGTACCTCGTAACAGTATTCCGTGAGCGTCTTCGGTTCCGGAAGACGAGCCATCTCATCTTTGATTCGGCTTGCCAAGCCGCGTTGATAAGCCCACTTAAGGGCATGCGAGTCCCAGTTAGTAGATGCCACGAGGGTATTAAAACGGATGTTATACTTCCGTACGTTATTGGATTCTTTCATCCTTAATGTGCCGATCTTATCTTCGGCTTCCCCCTGTGCATCATACATACCGAAATTGTCCTGGAGTTCCTTCACCAATGCCGCGAAGGAGCTCATCCATGCTGGCATCACGGAGAGATTCAGATCCAGAATATCTGGTTCGAACCATTCCTTCGTGGAACCACCGAGGTACGACAAAGTATAATTGATCTTCTTTTGATCAGTAAAATATGAGGGACGATCAATGAACACCAAAGATAAAGAAACTAGGAAACCTTTCAGTTTCCGTGAGTCAGATCTGTTGAATACTTCAGGATCCTTGACCTTCGATCTTCCAGATTCTGCGGGGCTGCTAGCGTTCATGCCCGCGAGGACTGTTCCAAGGGTATTGAGAGAACCCTTAAACGCGTGAAACACATCTAAGATGCGTTGTTCAGTAGGGTCCGGATGAACACTACCTACCCATTCCACTGGACTCCTAGAACGACTAGGAATGCGGGAACCTCCAGGGCTATCGGGATCAGATCCCCCTGGGTCTCCGGGATTTCCTGACTCATCAGGACCTACCTCTTCATCGATTTCTGCTTCCTCAATGTTCTCTGGAATTTCCATCGTGGTAACTGGTATCCGACCTCACGAAGGGCCAGGAGCGTCTGCTAGCTGCTGACGCATTCTGTCAGCAAGGGTAAATGTAGTAGGAGATGGTGGAATTTCCATCTCGGTTGTTGGTATCGCCGTGTGATTTCTTCGCGGCATTCGTACAGTAACGGGGTCACCGTTTTCTGTATAGAGTACTTGGTACTTGAATTTGGAATGGTCAGGTTGACCAAGGGTGTGATGACTCGAAACCTGCGCACTAGCAGGTTGTCCTGGGGCTGGACCGAAGACGTTAGATCGATGTTGAGAATGTCCGGCTCCTGAAATAGATTCCGCGAAGGGCGCAAAGCCTGTCGTGTTCGATGCAAAAGGATTAACCATTTCTGGTTCCTCTCTTACCAACTCGTCGGACCCTCCAGTGTTGGTACGGTTTCGTCTGCTCCTTGTATAGACCATTGTTAAAAGAAGGGAAATTGTTGAGTAGAATGGAAAGGGTAATGAGGACGAATGTGCCGAGTGTTAGTTTAAATATACTGTTATGATCGTGCACAAAGGGATCGTCGGGAATGATCACGGGATGATCGTGGGGAAATACGAAGTAAATTACTTTGCGAGGTGAAACGATCCTAGACTAAGTAGTCGGACCTTGACTCCACTATTAGTAGAGTCCTCGACACTTCGCGTGTCCGCAAGAGGAGAAAGTAAATGTGTTCCATTCGCAATGACTATTGCGGAACGTACTGACAGCAAGGGTGTTAAAACGATGATACAGATAGAGAGGATTAATTGGTATCACTATCGAAGTGCTATCAAGGTTGATATTTAAACTCAAGAACTACCTATTCGATACCATAGCTTTATACTAAAGGTAAGTCAGGATCGTGAAGCGATGCCATTCCCGAATGGGTTAGCTCGTAAGTCAAGAACAAAGGAAGAGATATAAAAGGGATAGTGTAAATCTGATAAGGATGATAAGAGATAACGAGTAATTGCTTTGCGTCGGAAATCCTTCATGAAGTAATTGCTTAGTAGTAAAAGGATATAAGTAATATCTAAGTAGCAGAATGGATCGCGAAGCTTTGTAAAGACTTAGCTTGCATAGATATAACACGAAGCGAATCAAGGACGGATTGGTCAACTCACTGTCATGAAACGATCTTTTTATTATTCTTTTATTTTATTATTCTTTTTCCTTTTCTTTTATTTACTTACCTAATTACTGAAGCGCTTACACCAGTGCTCATTATATTCTCATTCTCATTTAGGTTACATGCGTCAACCTTATTGTTCTCGCGTTGTCGTTTCACTCAGGCACAACTCTCTCATGCCTGTCAGCTCATTGACAGGATGATGTCATTATTATTCCGCTTCCATGCTTCTTTTTATATTGCCTTATTGTTTACTCACCAAATACCTACAGCTTTACTTATGGATACAAGCGACTCTTATTGTAGATCCTCATGGTTATGGCGCAAGACATCTCTCACGGCTTCATATTCCATTAGTATATAAGACTTAGTATTTCATAGTTATATTCCTTAGCTCTATTCTCGTCTATACTCCTCAGTAGCTAGACCTGTAGTTGGGTTGTTTTATTCATCCTCATCGCTTTTCCATCCTCTCACTCATCGTTCATCGTGTGATGCCTGGTTATCTCTTGTGAGAGCTAGTGAGTCACTGACAGAAGAATAGAGCTTCTACCACACACCACCCATCACAAACATTTTACAAACTTGCCTAGGATTCGACATTCCGTTGAAAACTAGTTTATCCTCGATACATTACACATTTTATTTTACCAAACACACTCACCCCTCCCTACTATAAATCCAACATGACTGATCAGTCAATACATGCTCCTGCCCCTGATGTCTCCGAAATCAATAACCCCACTCCCTCGACTTGCCAGGTGTTCGTTAATACACCAGGGAATTATGATGGCAACCCCGCTACATATCAACCATGGCGATGAAGGATGAGGGCCTATGCGGCTGAGCTGATGGAGATGAAGCAGGTCGAAGGATCGCACTGTCTAATTACCATCATCATGTCCTTCATGGTTGGAGGAAAAGCCAACGAATGGGCGCAGGTATACACTGATGACCATTTTGATATCGAGAAGGGTGCATGGAACATTACAGAGAAGGATCTTTTTGATGACATGGACAGGGAGTTCACAAATGTCGCCAGGGAGAAAGAAGCCCGGGACAAGCTAACATACATTAGACAGGGAAAGACTCCTGCTGGCGACTTCTTCAAAGAGTTTGAGTTGTTGCTGAAGGATGCTAATTACAACAGGAATGATTTGCATGTTCTCACTCTAGCAGAGAATGCCGTTGATCATGCACTCCTGTATGATATAATCAAGAGCCGATCGGAGCCCTTTGCGGATTACCAGGAGCTGAAGAAGGTAGTCATAGGTGCTGACAATGTCAGGCAGCAATGGACCAAGCAGAAGAGGGGTTACGGGTATGCAGGATGGTGGAATGCTAACCCACAAAGACAGAACCAGGGACAAACGTCCAACCAGCAGAACTGACAGGAGCTAAAAGCAGCTCTGAAGGCGGAATACCCCGCAGCACAGCAAAGAGATGCCACTGGCACCACGTTCGGAGGAACGGGCAGGCCGATGGACATTGACCAAGCAAGGGAGAAGCGGCTGTGCTTCAACTGTGGTGAACCAGGCCACATGAGCAGGAATTGCCCGCACAAGAGGAAGGCATTGGTCAGAGGTATTATGCTGAATATGAGTGAGCAGGAACGTACGGATTTCATTAATGACTTGGGTTTTCCCAAGGCTCCTCAGTAGATATAGGTCTGCAGGAGCCTTCGCATATGGACATTTCGGAATTTGTTGATAATGGCATTGATTATATAATTAGTACAGGTACTAGACAGAAAAACGCATCCACCTTCACACACAAATCTGAAAAATCCGAAAAACCTATATGGTACGAACCCGACACTGCTGAATGGCTAACTCAGAGAGTTAGAGAAGATCAAATCCCGAGAGCGGTGGGATTGTTGCGAACCTGGATGCCCTCTTCCTGGGAGAAGAAAGCCTCGGAAGAAACCGTCATGGACATATGAAAGCAGAACTGGAAAACGGCAGTCACAGCCATCCGAAGTCTCAAAAACAAAAGAAGCTATGTTCGTGGGACACACAGCAAAAGTCTCAAGCTTCCAGCAATACTCAAGACACTGGAGGATAGTCAACAGATTGTCACACAAGGACTCCTCGACAGCGGAGCAACTGGTTCCTGCATCAACTCAGAATTTGTCAAATGGCACAATCTAGTCACCAAGGACTTACCAGTCAAGACACTTGTCTATAATGCCGACAGCACACTCAATGATGCCGGATCAATAGATAAGTATGTCGAGATATGGATGACTATTGGCAATCACTTGGAAATCATACAATTCGGAGTAGTGTCATGAAACATTCTTTTTCATTATTCTTTTCATTTCTTTTATTTACTTACCTAATTGCCAAAGCGCTTACACTAGCGCTTATTATATTTTCATTATCATTTAGGTTACACGCGTCAACCTTATTGTTCTCGCGTTGTCGTTTCACTTAGGCGCGACTCTCTCGTGCCTGTCAGCTCATTGACAGGACGACATCATTATCATTCCGCTTCCATGCTTCCTTTTATATTGCCTTATTGTTTACTCACCTAATACCTACAGCTTTGCTTATGGATATGAGCAACTCTTATTGTAGATCCTCACGGTTACGACATGAGACGTCTCTCATGGCTTCATATCCCATTAGTATATAAGACTTAGTATTTTGTAGTTATATTCCTTAGCTCTATTCTCGTCTATTCTCCTTGGTAGCTAGACTTGTAGTTGGGTTGTTTTATCCATCCTCTTTTTGCTTTTTTGCCCTCTTGCTCATCGTCTATTGTGTGACGCCTGGTTGTCTCTTGTGAGAGCTAGCGAGTCGCTGACAAGTAGTAGGTCTAGGAAAGAATAACATCTTTCTAGGACTAGAATGGCTATGACACCACAACCCAAGTATTGATTGGGAGACATCCAAACTAACCTTTGACAGGTGTCCAACACGATGCAGTTATAATCCACACTTTTGGACACCAGAGGATACTCATTCTAGAGCAGCATTGAAGGAAGGCGAACAGCTTTTCTTGTTCGACTGGGATAGATATGTTCATGAGCAGGTACAGTCAAGGAAGTGGACGGAGGAACAGGCTAAGAAGGAAACAGCTGAAGAGTTCGACACTTCCAAATCCTATGTCAAGGAGTATCCCAATGTTTTCAGCCAGAAGGAGTTTGACCAGTTACCACAACGATGCCCTTGGGACCATGCTATCGATCTAACACCAGGCTCCAAACCTTTAGATTGCAAGGTATATCCGCTAAACCCAAAGGAACAAGAGGCGCTTGACAAGTTTCTTGAAGAGAACCTTAGAACTGGACAAATTTGACCTTCCACCTCGCAGATGGCATCCCCTTTCTTCTTCGTCAAAAAGAAAGATGGCACCTTACAACCAGTACAAGATTATCGCAAATTGAATGAGATGACGGTTAAAAACTGGTACCCACTTCCTCTCATTCAGGAGCTAATTGATCATTTAAAAGGCGCTAAAATCTTCACGAAGATGGACATCTGATGGGGCTTTAATAACATCCAGATAAAAGAAGGTGATGAGTGGAAGGCAGCTTTTCGAACTAACCAGGGGTTATTCGAACCAACTGTTATGTTCTTCGGACTCACTAACTCTCCTGCAACATTCCAAGGTTTTATGAACCATATCCTATGAGACCTCATCAATAGAGGTCATGTTATCGTTTATATGGATGACATACTGATTTTTACCGATGGTATAGAAGAGCATCGACGTATTGTAAAGCAAGTACTCGACATTTTATGGGAGCACAAGTTATTCCTTAAACCCGAAAAATGCTCATTCGAAAAACCAGTAATCGACTACCTCGGTATTATCATTGGTAACGGAACTATTCGCATGGATTCCAAGAAAGTACAAGCTGTCCACGAATGGATTACTCCCTGTAAGAAGTGTGATGTTCAGCAATTCTTAGGGTTTTGCAACTTCTTCAGATGCTTTATTCGTGGGTTTAGTCTTGTAGTGAAGCCACTGACACAGCTTACTGGGAATGGAACTTGGAAGTGGGAGAAAGTGCAGGAAGATGTGTTTGAAGAGTTGAAATGCCGAATCTGTGAGGAAGTAGTTTAACTCATTCCTTGTAACCACGGGAAATTCAGGGTGGAAGCTGACTCGTCTGATTATGCTAATGGCGCTGTCTTGTCCCAGTTCATTGATGGCAGATGGTATCCTATTGCCTTTCGCTCTCGTTCCCTCAATGAGGTCGAATGGAATTATGAAATCTACAACAAAGAGTTAATGGCAATAATGGACTCTCTTGACGATTGGAGGCAATATTTACTAGGTGCGGAGGAACAGATTGAGATTTATACGGATCACGCAAACCTCCAATACTTCAAGAAGCTGCAGAAACTTAATTGTCGACAAGCGCGCTGGGTATTGGAGTTAGCGGAGTATAATTTTGATCTCATCCATAAACCTGGTAAATCGATGACAAAAGCTGACGCCCTGTCGAGGATGACAGGTCTTGAGATGGGGGACAAGGACAATGAGAACATCGTTCTCCTGAAACCGGAAGTCTTCATCCATGCTCTCGACCTATCGGCTCCTGAAGATCTCCTGCTATCAGAGATCCGAAAGAGTAGAAACCAAGTAGATCAAATTGTACAAGATGCCCTAGCTGCCAAAAACCCGGAGTGGACTGAAACTGACAAAGTTATTACATGGAAAGGGCGTGTTTATGTACCAAAAAACCGCCTACTCCAATCCAAAGTAATCACTCAGTACCACGACACGCCATTAGCAGGACATCCTGGACAGTATAAAACCATGGAGTTAATCACTCGAGACTACTGGTGGCCAGGGGTGACACGAGATGCAGGGAAGTACATCAAAGGTTGCGAGAAATGCCAGGCGACAAAATCACATTGTACCAAACCAGTTGGACAACTTCATCCACATGCAGTACCAACTGAACTGTGGCAGATAATCAGCACTGATATGATAGGGGAACTACCGGAATTGGGAGGATATAACGCCATATCGGTGTTTATAGATCATTTTTCCAAAAGATTGCGACTTGTTCCATCACACACTACAGTCACATCAGAGGGAATGGCGAAAATTTATTGCGATCGTATCTTTTCTATACATGGGATTCCACGAAAGATCATACATGATCGAGGACCTCAGTATCATTCCCGGTTCATGAAGGAACTCTACCGTCTCTTAGGAATAGAAGCAAACTATACTACGGCGTATCATCCACAGACCAACGGCCAGACGGAATGAACAAATCAGGAGATAGAACATTATCTCCATTTGTTCATTAGTTATCATCAATACAACTGGCATGAGTGGTTACCACTTGCAGAGTTTGCCTATAATGATCGAGTACATTCTGTGACAAAGGTCTCCCTCTTCTATGCTGACCACGGTAGACATCCCTATAAAGGTATGGCATCTCAAATGACTTTGGACAACCCCACAGCACAGGCATTTGCGGATGGAATGAGGAAGGTTCGAGAGGAGGTAGGAGCGGCCTTAGGTAAGGCCAACGACGATATGAAGAAGTTCTATAACAGGAAGCGGAGAGTTGGGGTAGAGTATAAGCCAGGCAATAAGGTCTGGCTTGAGGGAACTAACTTGTCGACAGACCAGCCAATGAAAAAGTTAGGAGACAAATGGTTTGGACTGTTTACAGTTCAGAAGAAGATAGGCGCTAGTTCCTATAAACTAGATATCCCCTCCACATGGAAACATATCCATAGCATTTTCAATGAAGTCCTTCTCACCCCTTATAAAGAGCCGCAATTCCTGTCATGACATGCTACACAGTATATGGTACCTACTTTATTTTCCCTACATCCCCTTGTTTCTCTATCCTGATTACGGTTTGGATCTGTCCACACTCTTCCATATCTTTCTACATCATTCCATATCCTTCTATCAACTTCCCATGCTGTCGCTTACTCATCGAGACTCTTGTATATATAGTACTGTAGTTGACACCTAGTTCCCCATCTTGACCTCTTGGTCTTTGGAACTAGGTTAGTACTTGTATCTTCGTTTACACTCAATATACTAAGCTTGGTCTTTGAAACTAGCTTTCCTTGTGCGACCCTAGTGATTGGCCCCTGCGCTATCACTGCTGTCTTGATCATTTTATCTTTCAGCCTTCGTGTGTGGTGCTAGCCCCACCCCTCACTTCAGTTTGTGCTTCGAGCCTGTGCTTTCTCTGTGCTTTCCCCCATCGTCACCACATTAGGTCAAGATCTCTACTCGTACCATCAGCCTTTCCAACTGATCCTATGAGGAGTGGAAATCGGACTTACCCGGTTCTCCACCTTCCATTGCCATTACGCCTTTGTTTACACCAGACATCAATTGTTCAGGATTTCAGCACGCATTTGATACTCAAGATCAGTGCGACGTTCATTCTAAATACAATCCAGACAAAGAACGTGATGCTTGGTTTGACTGCGACAAAAACCCTTGTCCCAATCGATACCGCAACTCTGCTCCCATCACTCCAAGCGATTCAGAAAGCGGACGATTCATAACCATCCCTAGAATTCCAAGCCGGGTTGGTAGACTCTCAAACCCTACCAGTGCTGTCCCATCCGCTAGAGCCTCTCCTGTGCTTATTCCCACCGCTATCCCAGAACCTGAGCTAGAAACTGAAGCCGACCCTGTCGCACCATCCCCAGAGCCTATCGTCATCGATATCTCAGTCACACCAGAACCATTATCCCCATCTCCTGAACCCATCCCTGTCGAAACCACTCTCATCATGGCCCATCCTCCTACCACCCAAGACCTTGCTGTGCTAATTCAACAACTTGCAACACAACAGATGGCGCTACAAACGGCAGTAGCCAGTATTGCTAACAACATTAGCACCAATAAAGGTGTTAGCAAACCCCAGACATACGACGGGAAGCGCAGTGATGACGCAAGACGCTTCATTGCTGCCTTTGAACTCTGGGCTCAGGGGATCCATTCCCTTAGTGATGAACAAGAGAGAATCAAATTGGCTATCTCATACCTGGATGGTGATGCTGCCATCTGGGCTACTCCCACCTTGGAGAATATCAGTCAGGTCGCTCGAGCAGTTGCTTCAGGACTACCAGCTCCTGCCCTCCTTTACCCAACCTGGGCTGATTTTGCTGGCGCCTTTAGGCAATGGGTTGAAACAGTGGACCCGGTGGTGGAGGCCAAATGGGTTCTCAAAAGTCTTTGGCAAGGAAGGGACCATGTGGCAACATATGCTGCAACCTTCAAGCAGTATGCTAGCAGGACGGGATATTTGGACGCCGACCTCGAGATCGTTTCTATGACCACCTCTCAAAGCAAATCAAGGACGGATTGGTCAACTCTCAAGCCAATACGGATTTTATGCACGATCTGATTAGTGAAGCAATTCGGATCGACAACCAACAGAATGAATGTGCCGATGAGGAAGGGAAACAATACTCCCGGAACATTCCCAGCTTCAGCTCCTACACCCCCACTCCCTTCGTCCCGGTGCACGATCCAAATGCAATGGAGGTAGATGCCACCTCTACGGGATGATCGGCTGAGAACTACCGTAGGGCCATGGCAGGCAGATGTTATGGATGCGGGTCCAAAGAGCACCGTAAGGTGGATGGACACCATGAACGTGATATCTGCAATCACTGTGGGCTAACTGGTCACCTGGCGGCTGTCTGCCGCAGGAAGTTCTTGGGACTCCCAAAACCCCTCCCTCGTTCTGCAGCTGCTACCTCAATTGCTGCTGAGCCCTCCACTTCCATTGCTGCTGCAACACCTGCCCCTGCGACGGACTTCACGAAGATCCTTCAGATGCTCACTGCAGGACAAAAGGAGTTGGCAGAGCAGATGGCAGAGCTGTGTTCAAATTTTTAAAGTGGGAACCCGCCACAGCTGCCGCCTGGTTCCCTAGTCTGTATTCTTCCTCTACTTCTACCTATGCATCTATACCCTCATGTACCATTGGCTCCACTCAATCTAGTGACATTTCTCACTTCCGCGTTCCAATTAAGTTGCAAGGCAGATTCAAGAATACAAACAGTGCAGCAATGATAGACTCTGGCGCCACAGGTCTCTTCATTCATGAACGTTTTGTGAAACAACATCGAATCCTCCCTCATCATCTCCGTCAGCCCATTACCCTCTATAACATCGACAGATCTCCTAACACTGCAGGACAGATCACACATTCTGTACGTCTACTGTCCACCATAGACCAAAACCAACCCCAGCTCCTTGAATACCTTGTCACCAACCTCGGTTCTGAAAACATCATCCTTGGACTCCCTTGGCTCCGAAAGGTCAACCCGGACATTGACTGGAAAGAAGGGCGACTGGCTATCACCCGCCCTAGAAAAGTCCCATCTCCCATGACCATCGAGGAAGTCCCCAAACCCAAGGAGATTAACATGGGAGGAACCACAGAGCACATTGTAGAAGCAAACCCAGACGGGGGCTCCATGTCCACCCCGGAGTCTGATGACCAATCCCGACTGCCCAAAGAAACACCTCCCAGACCCGACCCAGAGATACATGAGTACACTGAAAGCACACCTCTGTATTGACTGATAGGCAACAGGAAGCAAAGAAGAGTGTTACTTCGAGCAGGAATCATTGGCCATACGTCAGAAGAACTATGGTGTTCTGCAGGGTACATGTATTCACAACAACTGGCAGAGGCCACATACAAAGAGAAGCCAGTTAAATCTTTTGAAGAGATGGTCCCCTCGGCATATCGGAAACATGCAAAGGTCTTCTCTGAGAAGGAATCAGAATGACTACCGGAGCATAAACCTTGGGATCATGCCATAGACCTGAAACCCGACGCTCCAGAAACTATGCACACCAAAATCTACCCGATGTCTCCAAATGAGCAGGAAGAGCTTGACCGATTCTTGGAAGAGAATCTATGCAAAGGTTACATTTGCCCTTCCAAATCCCCATTGGCATCGCCTGTCTTCTTTGTCAAAAAGAAGGATGGTAAACTTCGATTTGTTCAGGACTACTGGCAGCTCAATGAATACATGGTAAAAAATTGATACCCACTCCCTCTCATTACAGACATTGTCAGTCGACTGCGCAAAGCCAAGCTCTTCTCCAAAATGGATGTTCGCTGGGGTACAACAATGTGCAAGTTAAAGAGGGCGATGAATGGAAGGGAGCATTTGCCACAAACCAAGGACTCTTCGAGCCCCTTGTTATGTTCTTTGGTCTGACAAACTCGCCGGCTACATTCCAGGCCCTCATGAATTCCATATTTGCTGACCTCATTGCTGCTGGGAAGGTGGCCGTTTACCTGGATGACATCCTAGTTTTCACAGAAACTGTCGAGGAACATTGCATGGTAGTCAACGACGTTCTTGCATGCCTCAGCCAATACGACCTGTACCTATGGCCAGAGAAATGCGAATTCGAACAGTCTTCCATTGAATACCTAGGTCTAGTGATCAGTGAAGGAGAAGTGCGAATGGACCCAGTCAAAATAGAGGCGGTCAGAAGCTGGCAGGCACCTACAACGCTACGTGAGCTTCGAGGTTTCCTAGGATTTGCTAACTTCTATCAGAGATTCATCGAAGGTTTTGCAAAGAAAGCACGACCTTTGAATGACCTCACCTGCAAAGATACCAAATGGAACTGGGGATCCCTACAGCAGGAAGCTTTCGAATCATTAAGGGACACCTTCACCTCCGCACCAATCCTCACACTATGGGATCCATCAAAACCAAGCCAGATTGAAGTTGACACATCAGGCTTCACCACTGGAGGTACTCTCTCGCAACTACAGGAGGATGGACTTTGGCACCTGGTCACTTATCATTCCTCCTCCATGGATCCAGCTGAGTGGAACTATGAAATCTACGACCGAGAAATGCTAGCCATTATCGAAGCATTGAAAGACTGGAGAAGCTTCTTGGAAGGATCCCCAGAACCATTCGAAATCATGACCGATCACCAGAATCTGGAATACTGGAAGACAGCCCAAGACCTCAGTCGTCGACAAGCACGATGGTCACTATGGCTCTCCCAGTTTGACTTCCATCTTAAGCACTGCCCTGGTAAAGCAAATACTCAAGCAGACGCACTTTCACAAGAGAAGAAAACGGCTTGGTTTACTACTGCAACAAAGTCTATGTACCACCAGATAGCATGCTACGGAAAACAATCCTGCAACAATGTCATGACACCCCCACCGCAGGCCACCCCGGTATGCATGGCACCCTAGAACTGGTCAGTAGACTCTACTGGTGGCCCGGAATGCGCTCATTTGTAGACAAGTACGTCGATGGATGTGACCACTGCCAGCACAAATGCCTGAACCCCCACCATCCCTCTCCTCTTCAACCTCTTCCCGTACCAGAAGGACCCTGACAGGACATTGGTGTGGATCTCATTGGGGAACTACCTATGACACAGGACGGCCACAACGCTATCATCACCTTTGTGGACCACTACACAAAGATGGTTCACTGTTTCCCCTGCACCACGGAGATAACAGCAGAAGGAGTAACAGATTTCTTTTATAAAGAAATTTTCCGCTTACATGGCCTACCCCATCGATTCATCTCTGACAGAGGACCCCAATTTGCAGCAGACGTTATGCGACAGCTACTGAAGCGACTTGGAATCAACTCCTCCCTGACCACAGCCTATCACCCCAAGACAAATGGACAGACGGAACATGCTAACCAGTGTCATGAAGTGAGCCACCTCCTATTATTTTCCTTTCCTTACAATACACCACCCAAACACCCCTACCTATAATAATCATTCCGGAACCTTCCATTCTGTTCTATTAGTTCCGTTCCATTCCTTGTGCCTGAGCTATACAGTATTACCTCATAGTTCCCACACTCCACCTTGTATATATAAGCCAGCCCCCACAACCTGGTCCACACGCCCTCCCTCATGCCCAAGAATTCATTAGTTACAATACTCTAAACAACCCAATTTATGTGCTCTAAGTCTTTTGATACACCTCAGTATCAACATCTGCCTTTCACGTCGTCCGCATCGAATTCCGAGTTTACCGAAGCCTTCCCAACACAGTCAAGTCAATCTAGTCCTCCCAGATTCTCCGACATTTCTGAAGTCTACGCTCCTTTCTCATTCAAGGTGTCCAGCTTACACTTTCAAGGTGTAACATCCCTCCTTCTATCCGCTGGAATTACATTTCCCAGCCACAATGCCCTCACGCTCTGCTAGATGTACCCGCCCTTTAGTAGCTCCTATCAGAGATTCTGATAGCAACTCCTCTAATGAAGGTGGCTTTTCAAGTGATGATATGGTCGCTCGCGCACCCCGTGCCCGATTTTCCTCGCCTGGAGAACTTCATCTCAACGAAGTTGCTCGTGACCTCTCCCGTCACACCCGACACGTTTCTCGTCCCACTGCTACCCAGCCTCCCGATTCAACGCCCGGTCCAACTTTAGTGAACCCAGTTCTAATTAACGTCGAACAGATGTCCCACTCTTATTCCCGCACCGGCCCTCCGCCCCCATCTTTTAGCCAGGTTAGATCCCGCACCGTTCCAATCACTAGTCCTCATTACTCTGGACACACCGTAACAAGCGATGGTTGTGACATGCTCATGACTACGATCTCCACAACCCCGCATATGATGCGAGCCGATACAGTCAGACGAACTCATCGTCCAATGCCCTCTGGTCTAAACCATGTCGTTAGAGATGACATCGATTTTCGAACATATCAGGTCCCCCCCCCCATGCAACCCCCACTGCACAGGACCCAACTGCTTTACCCGACCTCACCTGTACTATTTTCTTGCCCCGTCGAAATGACCACAGCAATGACTATATCCGAAGCAATCCATATGATTCACACAGTCCACTTGTCCCCCGACCCAGCCGACACTTCCACACTCGTACTCCCCAAGAGTACCTCTCCCAGCACGGGCTTAACCCTAATCATAGTGTATACCCTCAATATGAGTTAGGTATAGATTACAATCCTATGACTAGCGCGCCATTTGGCACACTGCCTCCAGTCAATGACTGGCAATGTACTGGAAATGCACCTTCACCGCCATTCAGTCCTGGTCCTGGTCAACAGGTCCATTACCCTCGACGCTGATAAGGATGTCTCCGGACCCTGACACCCCTTTCTTTTGTCAATGTGTACTAGTATTCGAGTTTATTTGTTTTCCTTCTCTAATATCTACCACCCGCTTTCCATCCCCGAAAATGTTCTTTCCAAACTCCAAGTTTTGCCTTTCCGACAATTTTCCAAATCAAAGA
This sequence comes from Lentinula aciculospora, assembly GCA_028011355.1. Taxonomy (NCBI): domain Eukaryota; kingdom Fungi; phylum Basidiomycota; class Agaricomycetes; order Agaricales; family Omphalotaceae; genus Lentinula; species Lentinula aciculospora. The sequence goes on from JAOTPV010000110.1 coordinate 155,705, forward strand.
AAAAGATTAAAAAACCATTTTCCCCCAACCTTAAGAAATTCACTCTGTAACCTCTGGTTATCACATCTTGAACTTCATTCTTGTGACACCATAAGATGTTTCCTATATACTTGATCTCTCACCCGAAATCAATGGAAATTTATCCAACGTTATCGAATTATGAGTTGAAAGAAATAGAAGTTATCTACATGATAATTGCAACCCCCGCTCCCTCTATTTTCATTATACACCTTCTCTTTGTTCCTTACTTTTCCGTTACCTCTCTTAATGTAACAATAAAATCAAATCAGTGAGCTTTTCTGCTGTGATAGGTGGTATCTTCCCCTTCACAATTCCACTCTGTTTCCCTCAAAAGAAACATTTAAAAAAATAATAATAATAATAGGAGGTGGCTCACTTCATGACAAATTGGACCAGGAACTGCTGTTGTTGCTATGGATATGGGTTGAGCTTTAGTGTCAAAAGTGTGTGGATAGGCAGAGCAGTCAATAGCTTGAGTGGACAGGCTTGGTGCAGCAGCATCTGTAGACATGGTGGGAGTGGAGCTTGCAAGGATAACCTAATTAGTAGGCTATCAGTGCAGTAAGGGATCTTGACCTAATGTCACAAAGTGGTGATGGCGGTGGCAAGGTGGAGCGAAGACTTAGATGGAAACAGGCAGCTGGTCTGAGGTAAAATGATCCTAAGACTAGGTAGTCAGACCTTGACTCCACTATTAGTAGAGTCCTCGACACTTTGTGTGTCCGATATAGAAGGGAAATGTGTTCTGTTTGCAATGACCTTTGCGGAACGTACTTGTCAGCGACTCACTAGCTCTCACAAGAGACAACCAGGCATCACACAATAGACGATGAGCAAGAGGGCAAAAAAGCAAAAAGAGGATGGATATAACAACCCAATACTAGTCTAGCTACCGAGGAGAATAGATGAGAATAGAGCTAAGGAATATAACTACAAAATACCTAGTCTTATATACGAAATGGGATATGAAACCATGAGGATCTACAATAAGAGTCACTCGTATCCATAAGTAAAGCTGTAGGTATTCGGTGAGTAAACAATAAGGCAATATAAAAAGAAGCATGGAAGCAGAACAATAATGATGTCGTCCTGTCAATGAGCTGACAGGCACGAGAGAGTCGCGCCTAAGTGAAACGACAACGCAAGAACAATAAGGTTGACACGTGTAACCTAAATGATAATGAAAATATAATAAGCGCTAGTGTAAGTGCTTTGGTGATTAGGTAAGTAAATAAAAGAAAAGAAAAGAATAATGAAAAAGAATGTTTCATGACAGTACTGACAGTAGAGATGTTAAAACCATGATATGGATAGATGATTAATTGGTATCACTATTGAAGTGCTATCAAGGTTGACATTTAAACTGAGGAACTACCTATTCGATACTGTAGCTTTATACTAAAGGTAAGTCAGGATCACGAAGTGATGCCATGCCTGAATGGGTTAGCTTGTAAGTAAAGAACAAAGGAAAGAATATAAAAGGAATAGTGTGAATCCGATAAGGATGATAACAGATAACAAGTAAGTGGTTTGCATCAGAACTCCTTCGTGAAGTAATTGCATAGTGGTAACAGGATAAAAGTGATATATCTAAGTAGCGGAATGGATTGCAAAGCCTCGTAATGACTTAGCTTTGCATAGATATAACAAGGTCAAGATAAGGGACCAGGTTGTGGGAGCTGGCTTATATATACAAGGTGGAGTGCAGGAACTATGATGTAATACTGTATAGCTCAGGCATGAGGAATGGAACAGAACTGATAGAATGGGATGGAAGGTTCCAGAACAATTATTGTAGGTAAAGGTGCTCGGATGGTGTATTGTAACAAAAGGAAATAATAGGGGTGGCTCACTTCATGACATGATCCTTACCTGGTTTTTCTCTGTTTTGGTTCTGCATAATTATCATCAAGTTATGGCATAGGATCATTGGTCTTATCTGGTTTTTATTGCATTATTATTTACCATATATATCACATAAGTTCTGCATGAGTTATTTCTACTTATGGAAAGCTCATGTCAGATAAATACTAGATGTGTTTTCCAATAAGTCTGGGACCTTATGTGCTTGAAAATTTGTGCTTGTTTCTGATAAGTTTCCCAAATGTCATCGGAACTTATGGGACCTTGCATGCAATAGGTAGGCATTTCAATTGCTAGGCAGTATACATAAGTGGATACAGCTAGACTACAAGACTTGCACTAGACCCTAGCGGAATGCATTGGAATGCAATGATTGGTGATGATTGCATGTCAAATATGTATGACAGCAGATTTTGTTCAGAATTCCATACTCTCCAATCAATGTGTGTGATGTATCAGATGTTGGTTGTCCGGCAATTGATCATTGGTCTCCGGCAACTGATTGTTGGTCTCTGGCAATTGATCATTGGCCTCTGACGCTTTGTGCATTGGGCTTCCAATTAAAAACAGCAAGAACATTTAAAATTTCAGCAAATTCTTATTGTGAATTGATCAAGTAGTAGATTTCGGACTGATTTTCGGACTGATTTTGGCTCAGTAATATAAATTGTCATACCTCTGGAAAGGGAATGATGCAAAGAATTGGTTGAGCTTCTCAGTGAACTACTAAGAGATGCTACTTTGCATATAATTTCAGAGAATATGGGGATTGGAATTGTACAAGTTGGTTTTCTTTGTCATTTCTTTGCAAGGAATATTTGATATTTTAACTCTGGGATGAACTGACATATGGTATTTACCATTTCTAGAAGACCACTGAACTATCTTATTTATATGTACATCTGCAGATTCCTCCAAGTCTACCTTACATGGTATATTCTCTTGCTACCAGTCAAGTACACACATGTAGAAAATAGTGGATTAATTTGTACCTCCACTAACTTAGGTAAACTCTGAAATTTAAATACATAATGCCGAAAACTTCGGCATGTGATTGAAATCAATGCTGGGAACTTGCTACCAGGCAGAGGCTCAATCTTAATCACTAGAGGTAAACACTCATGTGCCAGAAGGTCAATGTTAAGTCACCTGAAGACCAGGACTAAGATGCCAGAGGACCAAGACCAATGACAAGCAGATGGACAACAATGTGTCACTAATAATTAATTTGAAGTTCGAAACGGAAGGTTTTAATAGAGGCAGATGCTAGAGACGGAAGTTTTAATAGAAACCGAAGCCGAAGACTAAGGAAAACTTAGGCAGCAGAGAATTATGAACGAAAACCACCTTCATAAATATGTTTGATGCAAGCAGGTACAACCTTTCGAACAATTGAGCGATATAGGTTTTGGCTGCTGGCACCGGCAGCGGTTGCCCAAATGTGGGGAGGCTGTGGAAGATAGATAAGGAGCCAAAAAGACGTGTTTCGGGAAGGAGCTAAGAGAAATCAAAAGACCGCAGGGTCGGTTTGCGGGCGATGGACGTGATCAGATTGTTAACACTACGCTCGAGCAATAAGAAGGGCTCAGTGAAGAGGAGCAAAAGTGAACCGCTGGTCGGATTCGAAACTCTCTGTTCTTCAAGTCTGTATTCATTATAAAAACGCTTCCTAGTGTGCTCTGTACTAATCCCTTATTCATCTGCATACAGTTCCTTGCCCTCAATGCATTTCCACCATTTCAGATTTGCCGTGCACTTAGTGCTCGCACTTGTCCTTATCTCGGTTGTGTCAGCAGCAGCTGTTCCCGGTCATTCATCAGTGAGTTGTTGTCCTTTCTCCCCCTCAACTATCCATCAATCATCCATCTCAGGCCACGACAGACCCAGCTGTAACACTGAAGATCACACGAGCTGTTGTGCGACTCCCAGGCGAAGCCCCTCAGAAACAGGAATGGGGCTTCGATTGGAGTCAGACCAAGTTCAGGAGCAATTCGGTCGGTAGCATCAAGCAAGCCGCCAAAGTGTTTTTGAACTCAGTAATAGAACATCAATTCGAACTTGGAGATCTGGAGGAGAAAGACTTCGAATTCCAAGGATACCCCTCACAGAAAGATAATATGGGTAATCACAAATTCAGCGTTACACTTTCTTTCGATAACCCGAAGCAGAATTGGGAGGGCACGGGGGCGGTGCGCTTGAAGAAGGCATTCGGTCAGGCGTCAAAACTGTGGGGAAAACTGTATAATACCGAGGGAAAACCAGTTGCCGAGGTTGCAAACGACGCGTTTAACATGACTTTATATTCGCAAGGTCTGTCCGATGAAACGCTTTTGCGTGTAGTTGATATTAAAATGAATTTCTTGCTTTTAGGAAGAAAAAATTTGAACTTAGCAAATGTAGCAGGGGATGTGGGTGGAGCAAACAATACTCCCTGATCTTTGGCCGAGGCTGCCTCTTCTTATCTGCTGATTTAAAGGTCCAAAGCGACCGTTCATGATGTCCGTTCTTTGCTTTATAATGTTATGCACAGTCTGTTGCTCTAAGGGTGTCTCTCTTATACATATGAGTTCATACTACACCATCTTCACTACCTTAGATCCATCTACGATGCCTGCTAAACTCTTAGCAGCGACTTTGCCATCGGCAGCTTTGCGGAGTAAGAGCTCGTCCCACCATTCAAAGAGGAAGTCGCGGGCGATGAGCTTGAACCAAGGAGTAAACAAGTTACCTGCAGGAGAAATGTAAGAGGCTTTGAGTCCACATATACCGAGACCATACCTGTCTCCTCAAACATTGCCTGCAATTCAACTTTGTCGACATATTTATGATCACATATTTCATTCTCGTTGGGTGTAACAGTAACATCGGCAGTGATGAACAGAATATAATCCACTAAATCCTCATCAATATTTCTAGATTGTTTAGTTGAACATGAAACTCACCTTCGTGCTCACCCCACATGCCATTTGAAGGAGCCAAGTAATGAATACGGGTAAGATACTGGAACTCGTCTATTGGGGTTTGACTTTGCGGTATACCAAGTTCATGCTCCAGTTTCCTCGATGCAGCTACTCGAACACCCAATTGGTCTTTCTCGATCTTTTCTGCTTCAAAATCATCTAATGGATGCGAGCAGCAGGTGTTTGTCCACATATTCGGGAATGTGATCTTTTCGGGTGCGCGTTTTTGAAGTAGGAGCTTGCCATCGGAAGGACGGAAGACAAAAGCAGAAAATGCTCGATGGAGAAGACCTTTGTTGATGTTCTCCATTAAATGACCTGTTGACGAAAAGGATCAGCAAACGTCCGGAATAAATTAGTAGTTCACTTGCATGTTTTTTTATCCACAGCTCCAAGAGCGTTGTCGTCCTCATCGACCAAGATACATCTCTCGTCCATCAGCTTGGACTGAACTGGGTCATAGCCAGAAAGATCTATGCTGGTAAGAGCAGCTTTAGCAGCGAGGACAGCTGGAGAAGACATTGGTCTTGTTGATGAGGGAACAGATGGAGGAAAAGAAGGAAATGGCACGATACGATCTCGTATCAACAGAACAAATAATCGATGCAGATTGGCGTACGAGGTAACGGACAAGGGTTTGTATCTATGCGGCTTAGCTGCCGTTCTTGTGGAAATGAGACCATTTTCTCCGTTTCGCTAATTATGAATACCAGTACCAATAGAAACCAATTTATTCCCACAATACTTGAACTCTGCTCTTACCTCTTCTTACTCGGTCTCTGCTGAGAAAAATCTAACACAGATATAACTTTCCGTCCCTCGCGGCCAACTCGAAACAGACCAGAGTGTACCGGGCGTGCAAAGTGTATTATACGGAGCGCCTTGTTTCCTTTCGTCTATTCTACATGTGCTAAGAGTCCTGACAGCCAGTCATCCTGTTCAACCTCCAAGGACTTTAAGAGAAATTGCTTCATACCCGTCCGTTTGGTGCACCTTCAAGAGTTCCTTCGTCGTCAGAACTGGACGTCGTCAGTCAATGACTTACTAGCAAGGCCACGCGGCACCCTCTTACCTAGACAATGATAGAAAGCAGCAGCCGCTACATGTCGAGTACTCGTCAACTTGGGAACCACCACGTCGAATGATATGCTTCCACTGCCCGTGGGCATCGCTTGTTGTTGCATCTTGGTATACCTACGGTTCAAACGCATCAATGCGGGATGCTCAAAGGTTTGTATATTCAAGTCGATCTCACTCTAGGAAATTGAAGGAATTGCGCTCGAGCGTGATGAGGTTCAAATCAGACTTTTGAGAATCCAGCTGCGTGTTGGTATTCATGGTCTGCGTATTCATAGTCTGTGTGTTCTCCGGCCCCACTGAAGGTCCAAATCACTATCAAAACAACTTGTAGAAGACGCTGACACTCACCTCCGCTGAAGACGAAGTCTTCATTGATGACCTGTGATTCTCGTATCCTGATATCTACAGGTGATATACCTCGAATACCCGTGCTACCGTTTTGACTGGGTATAAGGGAACTTTCACGCCGACTGAAGGAACTTCCTCTAATTTTAACCTCAGCGCGGTCGAAACTAATTCGGTCGCTTCCGCCACCAAATGCATCTACACTAGAGGAAGCTCCAGCTCCAGCGTTGTCCCAAGGGAACAGAGAGCTCCTCTGGGATCCTTCCTGACGGCTGATAGATCCTAGGTCGAAGTTAAAGTTTGCTCCAATGTCAGAGGGTGGTTTCGATATATGTCGTGCTTGGCCTGGTTCCTACAATTGAAGCCCGTGTCACGATCAATCACACTTCAATTGCGGTAACGTCACGACCTCACCTCAGAGGAACGCAATCGCGACTCTACGTCGATGTCGTTGTTCCATCCACCGTCAAAGAAATTCCTTTCGTCTGATGACAATCACTTATCGAATCGGAAAGGTTAAGGAAGACAATTGTACCTCCTCGCCCCATCTCTCCTTCAGTTATCAAATCGAATCCAGGTTGTTCCATATCCTCAACCTGCATATAACCCTCGAAGTCGTTGTTCGTAGTATTAACTTTCCTACGTTTGGTGGGAAGTTCATGTTCTTCTACATCTAAAAATGATTTGTTAGCTGTAGATGCAACACAACTAAGCTTTCTTGCCTGGCATGTCGAGATGTATCAAGCCCGTCCTAGCTTCAACCTGAACCTTGAAATTGTCTTGCCAAAAATTTATCAGAGCCGGGGCTTCGACTACAATGAAGTTTTGAGCTCCACAATCAGCCTAAGGAGGGTCAAGAATGGTGAACGTACTTCCGTTTGGGACGCCCCAGATCAAGTCTTGAACCACCCTCCCGCTATTCCTTTCTAGTCTCTTATTTATGAATTCGCGTCGTTGGTGATATTGTTCAGAAAGGTATTGTGCACGGGCAATCTATACAGCGTATAGAGCTAGCGATGCAATAATCGGTAGTCCACTAACCTTGAGTTCATCATCAGTGAGTTCAGTTCTAGCATCAAGCAACAACCGCGTCCGTTTATGAGTCTTCTTTAAAGGCTTGCCCGTGTTCTGGCGGCTTGCAGTGACGTCTGCAAGCGGGGCTGATTCTGATTGTCGAATTTCCTCATCCTGCGACAGTAACAAGTGAACGAAAGAGTTCGCAGGAGTGGCAGGTGGCTGAAGTGCGGGAGGTGCTTGTGAAGACGGTGCAGGGTTCTCTTTCCCCTTGGTAACCTAAATTATCGCAATCGGTAAAATGTAAAGCGCGTGCAGAGGACAAAACATTCCTTTCTTCGAATCGGAGTTTGTGGTTCGACAAAAGTAAACCTGCTGGCTGGATACTCGCCTGACCCTTGGTTACCAACTTCGATATCATCCCCACCTAGCATGAAATCGGATCCAATGCCTATTTCCCTGTTTTCGAAAAGAATAGGATCAAAAGGCTCGTCTACATCCATATGATCTCTACCGTAGATCGTTGAGTCCACCCATCACCATGAGGGTTGTTTGCACCTACTGATGGACGTTCTTGACAGGAGAGGCTCCCCATCCTTCTCCAAGCTCCCTTACGAGATCATCTCCTAGCCCAAGGTCGATACCAATTCCATCGTCAATTCCAGTAAGGAGATTTTCAGTGAAAGCAAAAGCAGGTTCAGCTTGGGAGGAAGATACATCGAAACCACTCCGCTGGCTTCCATAAAAAGAGAGGTCAAACGAGTTGGAAAGAAGATGATCGTGATGTTCTTTGAGAGTGACCATCTCTGCTCGAACTTGCTCAGTGAGTGGTGGTGGTTTCGCGGTGGTGTTCTTTTGCCTTGCTTTCTTGAGACCGGTAGCTTTGTATTCTTGGTTGTCTTCGGCTTGCTTTCTCTTGGTATCATCTGCAGGGCGGCGTAGGTCTACCTCTGTACGGCTTGGAAATGAGGAGAGCAACGCTACCTTGCAAGTTCAAAAATTCCTCCCAATCCTGTCAAAACGCATATATTCAATTAGTGATGCCGTAGAACACAGGACAACGTACCTCGACAAAATCGTCAAATTCTAACAAATACATAGCATGGGGGTCAGCAGCAATTGTGAAAGCAGAAGGCCTATTTGGATCGTTATATTCTAGTGTGAGACAAGTGACACTGTCAAATTGCGCAACAGATTTCACCGAGTCTGTTGTTGCATCTGAAGAGACGCGTCTTGAACAGCGGTGCTTTGAATATCTTGTACAACTTTCTTCAGGGAGGATACGCAGTTTGTTACATCGTTCATAAATAGTTCTTGCTTGACTAATGGCGATCGTCAGCTGGTACAAATCGCGTCTCAGACCGAAAGAGAAGATTCCAGCCTTTATATACTCTGAAAAGACGTGAATATTCAACATTTAATCGGGCACGAATGCAATCTTTCTGTACGTACCGAGCTACTCCGACCATCAAATTACTTGATAATCGTAATGCCAAAGGCTCTTCTGGCTGAGCAATGAGTTCACATAGTTGAGAGATGTCCGCGGTCAGAACGGATCGTTTAGGGAGTTTTTTAAAAGTGGATTTGGAGCCTAGAGTGGCTGCTAGCCTTCATTAAAGCGTGTCAAACTTTGCAGGAGGGCATATAAATGACCGAAACGCGTACCATAACAGACCGAATCCACTATCTCTCCGCGCAAGAAGTTCAGGAGTAAAAAACATTTCGATATATGCAGAAGAAAAGCAGATGCAACAGAGCACGAAATTCTACGAAGTGATAGGTCGAAATTTGGGAAAAAGGTTAGTGCTGAACGTACGTCGTAAACTGGACACTTACGCGATATGATACTAATAAGTACACGGCGGGTGAGCTCCAGTATCAGTCGAGAATAAGATGAAAAAATGTCAGTGGAAAAGGAAGGTAGAATGGAAGAAGAAGAAGGAGCAAACTACGGACTGAGCCGAATTAGTTAGCAGGCTGAAATAAGGTTTGATTCACTGAGTACAAACAAAGTGGCTGAAATATATCGCTTTGACCGCCAACCAGAAGCCAATCAGTAAGTACTTTCATGTATTGCATCTCATCTCAGCTTCAAGGAAAACTAATGCAGAATCACTTCCATATCATCACCAGTCTAGGATCTGGTTTTGCCCTACTAACAAATGTCTTTCCACCGTCTCAAAAAAAGAATTCTTTGGCTGAATGGATTGTTGAACTTTTCAAAGGTTGTGTTAGGCCATCAAACTCCCAGCATGAAACCATTTTTATTTTTTTAAAAATGTAGTGGACTTCTCCGCCATTAGTTGTTCGGAATAGGGGTAGCAAGGGTTAGTAGTTGCCGATGAAGGTCTATTGACGCGAGCACCATTCGCTTTGGCTGGCAGGGTGTACAAATCCAGATGCACAAGGTTTGCTTTGGTTGGTGGATGCTCGAAATCCTACTGTGCTGGTGAGATGACGGTGGTTGCAGAATGTGTGCACCACATGATTAGATTTCAGCAATAATGCAAGATGTACATACACTGATACAGCTACAGTTTGTTACACATAAACTGTACTCATGCTTTCATCCAGCGCTTGACATCTGTCCCAATTAAACGAGCGAAAATCTCATCCCGACCACCTACCCAGGGGAAAACTTCTTCTCTATGTTTATTCTCGTCATTAGATGAATCTATCCATTTCACACTAAGGCCTTTCAGCAAACCCGTCTTCTTGGCACCTCGTATGTCCGTTAATGGAATGGCAAGCTTAGTTTTGGTGGATGCAATCGGATTGAAGAATAACATATGCTGACTTAATGTTAATAGGCCTGGAGAAGATGTGTGCTGACATGGGAAAGCTAGCAAAAAGAGTCAACGAAGGGTTGCTTTAGATTGATCGTTCAGACGCTCACTATGCGTTTCGTCTGAATGGAGAGGCGTCTCAGATATCGACCCTGTAGCCGAGGCATCTAGATTCTGCGTCGATGATCAGAGTTTGCGTGAACCATATAAATCTGGATACATACATGCTTTTTACGGGCAATTTTCTTATCGACTACCCAAGCCTTGCCAATGGCTGCCCGCTCGCCCCATTTCTTCCAGTCAATGTCTCTATCCTTTTCGTATTTAGTGCCGCCGTGTGTGGATGAAGCGCTTGGGACAGTGTCATCATCTGTTCGACAATTCTCACCGACAGCGATGGGGCTAGGTCTTTGCTTGGACAATACGGTGGAAGGATTTACATCGAGCCCTGCAGCGATGCGTTGAGAGATGACTGTCATAGCAAATTCCGCGTCCGTAGGGGCGTCTTGGAAAGCAGGGGGAAACCTATATCACCATATCTAGTATCTCAACGTAGTCATTGACACAAGAACATACCTGGCCCTGTCTTCTGGTGGTAATGCTGCAAGAATAGGTATGATATGCCAGAAGAATAATCCACCTAGGAAATAGACGAGCTTTGCGATGTATTGGGCAGGTAGGAATAAAGTCAGAAGGCAACAACAGCACAGAGCCTAACATACGGCTGATTATTCTCAGCATCCTCTTGCAAAATCTGGACACTCGCCGTTCCGTAGACTTTAGATGATGCCGGTCTGCGCCATATAAAGATACTACAGAGCGATTACCAAAGGTAAAGATCGTAAAACGAAGTGACTTACTTTTGAATGCGTTCGTGAAGGTCTGCAATATCGTTCATAACTTGCAACACAGCACGCTTCACGTCGGTCTCTTTCTGGGTTTCCTTGGTATCATCCAGAACAGTAGGATCATCAACGTCGGGGTCGGACGGATCAGGCGCGAGTCTAGACTTGGCTGCCTTGCTTTTCTTAGGCTTTGTGAATATCCTGGATATTCTCCACATTTCTTTCAGCCCAAAAGACGTGGCCGATAACCTGATGGAAATCTCCTCGCTTAGTTCGTTTGCCTTGTCGACTTGCTTGCGTCTTTGCTTTAGTTCTGCGACAGTCGGGTACATGAATATCTTTCGTCGTAACAAAGCATAAAAGATTCTGAAGAAAAACGTTGGAAGTAGGAGATTGTGATACCATAACATCCAGAAAACCTTGACGACAGAATGAGAGATAAATCAGTCGTTGATGCGGTTTGGACTCACTATGCAGTATCTTGCGCTCCTTGAGCGATCCTTCCAAGTACAAAGTACAGCCAAGTGATGGAAAAAAGGGACATAGACAGGCCATATGGCTAAGTACAGCCTCTGTGTCGCCAGACGTAACCGACCGAGCGTAAACGACGGTGGAGGGAGAGGTGGTGGTGGTAATAGAGGAACCACATATTTCTGCAGCCTAATGAATTAGCACATCGCAGAACACGGTACAAAGATTCAACGTACGAATGCTATTTTCTCTGTTAACGTCTGCTCATGTTCAGATAAGCTATTGAGCCACACCTCATCATTGTCATCTTCTGCAACGGCTGTTCTGTTTTCCCTTTCAGCCCGCCTTGGAGCACCCCGCGTTGTTACAGGCGTAGATTCTGGAAGTTGAACTTCTGTTACGTGCTTCAAAATAGTTGAATTTGAACATGTTCGAATTTAGAAAAAGCTTACAGCGGCAAATAAGTTTAAGAAGCGAGAGACTTCTTCGTCGTCGTATAACTGTCGAAGCTGATCTTCAGAGAGTTCGTCGGGAATTTGCTCCTCGTCCATGCTGAGAGTAATTATAAAAGGAACGCGCCATATTGGCGCTCACGCATGATCTTGATAGCCACATTATCGTTGTGGGAATTTCCCGTCTTAACCTAGGTAGTGGTCTTGACGTTTCTGTGTTCAGCTGCAGTCTTTGGGTCACTAAAGAATGATACTTACATCTTAAAAGACGGCGTGTACAGTTCCTTCTATAGTGCCCGTTTCCTTACAGGTTCCACAGCTCACACGAGTTCAAGTTCCAGCTGTCATCTTATTGTCTTTTTGAGCGATGGTCCACCTCATACAAAGTTCCAAGATTAAATTTATCTCGCGAGGGACATGGACCATGGGCCACAAAAGCCAAAGAACAATAATACAATCCCGTTCGTAGCCGCAGAGTACGAGAATTTTGACCAGATCTTGATTTTGGCAAGTCCTTTTTGTTTCGCGGTCCGTAAGGCCATCGTTATTGTTTTTCTGGGCGTATAAAGCCAGGTAAGCTGATTCCAACTTTATCTTCTCCAGAAACTCCGCAACAAGTACCTGACCGTAACATCCACCCTTGCCTTCTCAACGCGTTTACTACTACCCACTATGAACTCTGCCACCGTTTTCGCGGTTGGCTCTTCTGAGGCCTTCTCTATCCTGTCTTCTGTCTGGACTTCGACATTGGAATCATCTGCCGAATCAGAGGACACAGCGGAAAATCCCTCTGGTCTTATAGACCAAGAAAACGAAAGCTCTGCGTGTAACAGCTGGTGTATCATATCATAAATTTGATACCACTAGCTTGAGTACGCCTGGACTTCGTCGCTCATAATGTGAGTAGCTTAAACTGCATGGGGCTCTGCATCACCGATTCAAGTATTTCTATGCGCTTTAGGTTATCGACGTCACTTCATGAACACTGTTGGCATCGGCTGACCCGACGCCTCACGTTTGCGAGATAAACGACCAATCAGAAATTATCCTTATCCATCACCCAATCACTCCAGGAGCATAATCTGCTACAATCTCACATCCCCTTCTGCTATACTACACAGCGCGTTATATCGGAGCTTACTTTCAAGATCTGAACCCTTATCATGTCTTGCTTGTGACTATACCCCTCGCGCTACTCCCTCCTCCATTATCACCCTTTCTAGCTTGACGCTACTCCCCGAATCTACGTAATTCGCGAAATCCCGTTCTCTCTTTCATCGCAACTCATATTCAACTATCACTAGCATTACATCCATATCAGTCACACACGCTCATTCTTAAAATTATTTTTGCTCATACGGACTGTACCAATTTAACACCCCTGTTTTTGACCACTGTATAATTACTTAGCATTATATTACTTGAATGGAACGGCATATTGACGTACCGACTTGTCTGTCACTCGTTATCGCGGTACTTGACGCGAAGCTGGGCGCATTGCAAATATCAAAACTCGAAAATGATACTACGTCAAATTTTTGCGTTGGAAGAGGACATTGTTTGGTTACACTAGGATCGTAAAAGATGATGAAACTGATGATATCTCCCAAGATCCAGTAGCCTCTAGGTACGGTTCGCCATCATCCTTTGCTAGCTGAGCCTGCTGGTATAATATTGGTGTCCATCGGTCGTCCTAGAGGAAATTCGTTCTGATACCAAGCACGGAAAAGATCCAAGAACACACCTCTCATATACAAGTCCATTTCGAACTCGTTATCCGTAATCGCGGCGATTCTATACCCCTCAGCATCATATAGTGTTCCCGAAATTTTCTTCTTTCCTACAAATCTATTCGTGTAACCTACCGCACCTCTGCCTTGCCAATTCTGCTTCGGATGATCCAAAAAAAGGGTAACTTCAAATTTGTACCAGCCATTGTCTGACTCTGAAGGGATTGCTGAGTCAGGAAATTTGAAGTCTTTCTTCCCTAGGTCTCCAAGCTCGAATTGATATTTTATGATCTGGTGCATAAAATTTCTGATGGCACTCTCAGCGTCTCCGGTGGCGACCGACTTAGTTGTCCTGCTCCAGAATTGCTTTCTCTTACTGAGCCCGCAGCCCGCAGGGTACTGTACAGACACCTGCGTGACCGTCGCTGCGTGAGATGTCGAGCTCACGGAATTGGGATGTTGGGTGCCAATCGTGACCTGAGAGGAATAATTTGACATTTAGCACAGTGAAACTTGATTAATCCTTACTGAGCTAGCAGCGCGAACTGCTGCTGCCAACACAACGGAGGCAAGAGCAAGGGTGAGAACTGAAACGAAGGAAAAGTCACTTCTTGGGCGGTGAAAGTACATATTGGCAAGCTGGTTTTCTGTCGCTAGAATTAGTAGAGAACGTGGTTAAAAGCGAACCGTACCGTATTTGAAAGACAGCGGGTGCTTGAAGCTTGGCCGACCGGCGGTTGAATTATCTTCCCTTTCGCTGGACCTTTTTATGAGATGAGCGGCCAGACCTTGCCGCGATGACCAGGCCCCTCTCGCTAGCGATGAAACTTACTTGGACACGCGGCTATGCTACTTTGCTTCGGGACTGGACTCTGACGGTCGATATCAGATTGTGAAGACATTAACCTTTTCTTGTCAAGGCTGCAGTGTAAATGAGAGAAGAGCAAACTGTAAACTGCTCGACGGATTGGATCAAGCTTTATGATGTGAAGGACAAGGGGAGTTCATTACATGAAAATCTAACTGCTCGATAATTTTGTAAAATCCGGCCAACCTTGACAAAAATCCACCGCAACCAACTGTAATACTACTTATCAGACAATCTATCCTCTTTATGTTGTAATTCACCTTTATATTCCGGCATGGTTGATTGATATGGCATATTCACCCACCCAACACATCTCGGATTGCAAAACCCTCCTTCCATGTCATCGTCCACCACGAAATCTAGTATGCGAGCAGCGCCCCATGAGGAGTCATATTTCAAGTTAACATCTTCAGGCTCCAGATCGACATAATGCTCTCGATTCAGCAGCAATATGACGTTACTCTCTACGTCCTTTGACGTAAAGTGCACGTCTTTGAGTCCTATCAATTCTGTATTGTTGGGTTGTATAACTCGAATTAAGAGTGGATGGCTTCCTCTTTCGGGAGTTGATGATCTTACAATCCGTGCCTGCAAAGATTGCTTAGCTGTCTCAAGGAAGCGTGAGCCCTTCGTGTCGTTGAGTACCTAATTAACAATGAGATATATTTTCTTCCACTTTATGCCGTGACTCACCGACTCAGACAGAGGCATTGCATATGCAGAGCAGAGCAGACCAATGACCAGAGTAGCGGGATAGGTGAAAGTGAGGCGTATTATATGTGATCGGAGAATGGAGAAAGTAAGATAGTAAGAAATCCCAAGAGGGTTTTGGCGACAGAGACTTGTGATGGAAAAAAGAGATGAAAAATTGGATTGTCTCTGACCAGCAGGAGACAAGAAGGCTGAAGGACGTCAAGGGTTGTCTCTTATGATCAATTCCATTTTTCTCGCCGGCAGATTGGCCTCCCCACATGGTGCAATCACTACAATTGCGCATACGATATGCTCTGATCAGAACTTCCACAACATCAGTAAATCGCTGAGACTATGATTTACACTGGTGCGAGTTTGAATACAAAGTGATCATTCTTTGACAAGGAAACATTATATGTATGAATAGATTTTGCTTCCCGACACTACGTCAAATTATATGCTTGCTGCCATGATGGTACCAGATTTTGAGCGAGGCGGACTATGAAACCATATGCAAAGACATCACTAGAGCGCGACCGCTTTGGTACTTCCTTGGTACGCTTCCCCATGCCGTGAAACTTTGGACGCAAATTTGCAGCTTGTGAAACAATTGTTATAGGTTTTCAATACGATGTAATGAGCCTATAATACTGTGGGTGAAGGGACATACGTGTACAATACTGGCATCTACATTACTACGGTGATGCATACCCATCATCTTCATACAAATCTTCACCGTCATCGGGGCCCAACTCGTCGCCAGAATTCAACTCAACGTTGTTGGCGTGGTCATGGTCATCCTCGCTCTCATCGCTGTTGTCTCCGTTGTTGTCCAGTGAGCTACCCGCATGCAAGTTATTTCCATCCCCATCGCCTTCATCATCCAGCATCTCATTTGAGAACCTATCGATGTCCGCAGTTGATCCGGCATGTCCAGCCCCACCCCCTGCATGCCTCATAAACATATCTCTGTCTACAAATCTGTACAATGTGTTCAATACCCGAATGTCAAGAGAATAAAAGAGCCTACATATTCACATAGAATGAACCCCAATCATCAGTTTCTCCAACTGGTTGAGCTGCTGTCACTTCTTGAGTGTTGAGCAAGTCCATCGTCTGCCCAGTTACAAAGTTGGGAATGAGATGACAGGCACAAATGACTAGATTGGAATCCAGAAAGCCAAATGCATATGTATCATTGACCGGTACAAAGCCAATCTTAGGTAACCACCCAATCTTTCTACCCCAATGATAGTGAGGTTCAGCCCCCTGTCAGCGACTCGCTAGCTCTCACAAGAGACAACCAGGCATCACATGACAGTCAATGAGCAAGAGGATGGAAAAAGTGATGAGGATAAACAACCCAACTACATGTCAGCAACTCGCTAGCTCTCACAAGAGACAACCAGGCATCACATGCTAGTCAATGAGCAAGAGGATGAAAAGACGATGAGGATAAATCAACCCGACTACAAGTCTAGCTACCGAGGAGAATAGATGAGAATAGAGCTAAAGAATATAACTACAAAACACAGAGTCTTATATATTGTTGTGACATGCTATACAGGATACAGTACTTACCTTATTTTTCCTACATCTCCTCCTTCCCTCATCGTTGTTACTGGTTGGATACATCTACATCGTTCTGCATCCTTCTATCACATTCCAAATGCTTCCATCAACTTCCCACGCTGTCGCTTACTCATCGAGACTCTTGTATATATAGTACAGTAACTGACACCTAGTTCCCCATCTTGACCTCTTGGTCTTTGGAACTAGGTTAGTACTTGTATCATCGTTTACCTTCAATATACTTACTTGGTCTTTGGAACTAGTTTTCCTTGTGCGACCCTAGTGATTGGCCCCTGTGCTATCACTGTTGTCTAAGATCCCCTTTCTTTCAGCCTTTGTGTGTGGTGCTAGCCCCACCCCTCACTTCAGTTTGTGCTTTGTGCCTGTGTTTCCTCTGTGTTCTCTCCCTTCGTCACCACATTAGGTCAAGATCTCTACTCGTACCATCAGCCTTTCCAACTGATCCTACAAGGAGTGGAAATCGGACTTACCCGGTTCTCTACCTTCCATTTCCGCTACGCCTTAGTTTACACCAGACATTGATTGTTCAGGATTTCAGCACACATTTGATACTCAAGATCAGTGCGACGTTCATTCCAAATACAATCCAGATGAAGAACATGACACTTGGTTTGACTGCGACGAAAATCCTTGCCCCAACCGATACCGTAACCCTGCTCCCATCGCTCCAAGGGATTCAGGAAACAGACAATTCATAGACATCCCTAGAATTCCAAGCTGAGTTCTGAGCTGGGTTGGTAGACTTTCAAACCCTACCAGTGCTGTACCATCCGTTAGATCCTCTCCTGTGCTTATCCCCACTACTATCCCAGAACCTGAGCAAGAAACTGAAGCCGACCCGGTCGCACCATCCCCAGAGCCTATCGTCATTGATATCTCCATTACACCAGAACCAGTATCCCCCTCCCCTGAATCTAGCCCTATCATGGCTCATGCTCCTACTACCCAAGATCTGGCGGTGTTGATCCAACAACTTGCCACACAACAGATGGCGCTACAATCGGCAGTAGCCAGCATTGCCAACAACATAAGCACCAACAAAGGTGTTAGCAAACCCCAGACGTACGATGGGAAGCGCAGTGACAATGCACGATGCTTCATTGTGGCCTTCGAACTATGGGCCCAGGGTATCCATTCCCTCAGTAATGAACAGGAAAAAATCAAATCGGCCATTCATACCTTGATGGTGACGCAGCTATCTGGGCTACTCCCACCTCAGAGAACATTAGTCAAGTTGCTTGAGCGGATGCTGCAGGAGTACCAGCTCCTGCCCTCCTCTACCCCACCTGGGCTGATTTTGCTGGCGCCTTTAGGCAACGGTTTGAAACAGCAGATCCAGTGGTAGAGGCCAAATGAGTTCTGAAAAGCCTTTGGCAGGGAAAGGACCGGGTAGCGACATATGTTGCGACCTTCAAACAGTATGCTAGTAGGACAGGATACTCAGATGCTGACCTTTGAGATTGGTTCTATGATCACCTCTCGAAGCGAATCAAGGACGGACTGGTCAACTCACAGGCTAACACAGATCAGATGAATGCACTGATCAATGAAGCCATTCGTATTGACAACAGGCAGAATGAACGCGCCGATGAAGAAGGGAAACAATACACCTGAAGCACTCCCAACTTCAGCTCCTACACCCCCACTCCCTATGTTCCAGCCCGCGATCCAAACACAATGGACGTGGATGCCACTACTACTGGATGATCTGCAGAAGACTATCGCAGATCCATGATGGGAAGATGCTATGGGTGCAGGTCCAGAGAACATCGAAAGGCAGATGGACACCATGAATGTGATGTCTGCAATCACTGCGGACTAACTGGTCATCTAGCAGCCGTCTGTCGCAGGAAGTTCTTGGGACTCTCAAGACCCACCCCCCATTCTGCCACTGCTACATCTATCATTGCCGAGCCCTCTACCTCCATTGTTGCCACCACACCTGCCCCCACCACCAACTTCACAAAGATCCTTCAGATGCTCACTGTGGGACAGAAGGAATTGGCAGAGCAGATGGCAGAGTTGCGCTCGAATTTTTAAAGTGGGAACCCGCCACGGCTGCCACCTGGTTCCCTAGTCTGTATTCCTTGTCTACCTCTACTTATGCATCTATACCCTCATGTACAATTGGTTCCGCTCAATCTAGTGATGTTTCTCACTTCCACGTACCGATTAAGTTGCAAGGCAGATTCAAGAATACTGTTATATCTATGCAAGCTAAGTCTTTACAAAGCCTCGCGATCCATTCCGCTACTTAGATATTACTTATATCCTGTTACCACTATGCAATTACTTTGTGAAGGAATTCCGACGTGAAGCAATTGCTCGTTATCTCTTATCATCCTTATCGGATTTACACTATCCCTTTTATATCGCTTCCTTTGTTCTTGACTTACAAGCTAACCCATTCGGGAATGGCATCACTTTGTGATCCTGACTTACCTTTAGTATAAAGCTATGGTATTGAATAGGTAGTTCTTTAGTTTAAATATCAACTTTGATAGCACTTCGATAATGATACCAAATAATCATCTATCTTTATCATTGTTTTAACATCCTCGCTGTCAGTACGTTCTGCGATAGTCATCGCGAACGGAACATGTTTATCTTTCTTCTCTTGCGGACACGTGAAGTGTCAAGGACTCTACTAATAGTGGAGTCAAGGTCCGACTACTTTGTCTAGGATCATTTTACCTCGCAAAGTATTTCACTTCATGTTTTCCCGCGATCATCCCGCGATCATTCCCGACGATCCCTTTGTGCATGATCATAACAGTATATTTAAACTAAACTTGGCACATTCGTCCTCATTACCCTTCCCATTACATTCAACAATTTCCCTTCCTTCAACAATGGTCTATACAAGGAGCAGACAAAACCGTACCAACACTGGAGGGTCCGACAAGTTGGTAAGAGAGGAACCAGAAACGGTTAATCCTTTTGCATCAAATGCGACAGGCTTTGCGCCCTTCGCGGAATCAATCTCAGGAGCAGGACACTCTTGACGTCGATCTAACGTCTTCGGTCCAGCCCCAGGACAGCCTGCTAGTGCAGGGTTTCCAGTCATCATGCCCTTGGTCAACCTGACCATTCCGAATTTGAGTACCAAGTACTCTACACAGAAAACGGTGACCCCGTTACTGTATGAATGCCGCGAAGAAATCACATGGCGATACCAACAACCGAGATGGAAATTCCACCATCTCCTACTACATTTACCCTTGCTGACAGAATGCGTCAGCAGCTAGCAAATGCTCCCGGCCCTTCGCGAGGTCAGATACCAGTTACCACAATAGAAATTCCGGAGAACATCGAAGAAGCGGAAATCGATGAAGAGGTAGGTCCTGACAAGTCAGGGAATCCCGGAGACCCAGGGGGATCTGATCCCGATAGCCCTGGAGGTCCTGGGGCACCTCGAGGTTCTTGTGTTCCTAGTCGTTCTAGGAGTCCAGTGGAACGGGTAGGTAGTGTCCATCCGGACCCTACTGAACAACACATCCTTGATGTGTTTCACGTGTTTAAGGGTTCACTTGATACCCTCAGAACAGTCCTCGCAGGCATGAACGCTAGCAACCCCACGGAATCCGGAAGATCGAAGGTCAAGGATCCTGAGGTATTCAACGGATCTGACTCGCAGAAACTGAAAGGTTTCCTAGTTTCCTTGTCTTTGGTGTTTATTGATCATCTGTCATATTTTACTGATCAAAAGAAGATCAACTATACATTGTTGTACCTCAGTGGTTCCGCGAAGGAATGGTTCAAACCAGATATTCTGGATCTGAATCTCTCCGTGATGCCAGCATGGATGAGTTCCTTCGCAGCATTGGTGAAGGAACTGCAGGACAACTTTGGTATGTACGATGCACAGGGGGAAGCCAAAGATAAGATCGGCACGTTAAGGATGAAAGAATCCAATAACATATGGAAGTATAACATCTGTTTTAATACCCTTGCAGCATCTACTAACTGGGACTCGCACACCCTTAAGTGGGCTTATCAACGCGGCTGGGCAAGCCATATCAAAGATGAGATGACTCATCTTCCGGAACCGAAGACGCTTGCAGAATACTGTTACGAGGTACTTTGTGTAGATAATAGGTACTGGAGATGAGAAGAAGAGTGGAAAAGAGAAGCCGCTAGATCGACAGGTGCTTCCTCGGGAGGGAAAGCATCAAACACGTCGAAGAAGACCATGCTAGGTTCTTCACAATCTCCTACAACTACTACCACTACAACGTCGACCTCAACGAATAACTTGGGGAAGAAAGGTAAATCGAGTGGAGGTGGAAATTCCTCATCATCGATGAGTACTGCGGTGACTAAACCTGCATATGCGAGCAACCTCGGCTCAGATGGAAAGCTCCTCGCGAAGGAGTCAGAACGTTGAAAGAAGTTGGGGTTATGCGGATTTTGCGGGGGAAGTCATAAGTTCGACGACTGCGAGAAACGAAAGGCTCACAAAGCTCGTGGACGTGCCGTGGAAACACAGGAAGTAGTGGCAAGTACCTCTTCGGTATCGGAAAAATAGTCTGCAACTCCTGTACCCCAGTATGAAGCGGGAGTTGCATTGACCAGGTTCGTACTACCGGGGAAGTTAAATTAAATGCATCCACTCTTTCTTACAATGAACGATCTTTTACAATACCTCTTACTATAGATTTTTCACTTCACGACGATTCCGCGAAGCTTTCTTTTGTTTCTCTACTCAATTCCGGTTCTACCAATTGCTTTATTGATTCTAGATTTGTGTATAAACATTCACTTCCTACTTCTTCTATTTCTCCAATCAATCTCCGACTTTTCGATGGTTCTTTATCTCTGAAACCAATTTCCGAGACTACATCTCTTAATGTTTGGTTTCCCTCTGGCGAGCTACTACTACTGACATTTTATGTCACTTTACTAGATTCCTCTTGCGAGGCAGTTTTAGGTTACAGTTTCTTGACCCGCTACAGTCCGTTGATTGACTGGGCATCGAGAAACATTACATTCCATTCCACCAAGCAAGTTGAGTCTTCCTCGATGTCCTCACTTCCGCGAACACTCGTTCCGGAAGAAACTGTCCCCTCGCGGGTTCAGCCTACCATTAGTTCTGAAGAGGTCCCTTCGCGAACTCGTTCTCGCTATTCACCTCATCCTTTATCGGACTCTTTTCCCTATGAACCCATCTACTCCTATCCTTCGGTGGCTCAATTGGCCGCTTCGCGACTTGAAAACCCAGAGATCGACATTGCTCTTGTCAACGCAGAACTCTTCAACTGTGCTTGCAAGAATGCCAAGTGTGAACCGTTAATCTTACGAGCAGTTCACAGCAAAGTCACAGTGTGAGCTGTGTCATGACGTGCTATACAAGATACAGTACTTACTTTATTTCTCCTACATCTCCCCCTTCCCTCATCGCTGTTACTGTTTGGATCCATCTACACCATTCCACATCCTTCTATCACATTCCAAACACTTCCATCAACTTCCCGCGCTTTCACTTACTCATGGAGACTCTTGTATATATAGTACAGTAGCTGACACCTAGTTTCCCATCTTGACCTCTTGGTCTTTGGAACTAGGTTAGTACCTGTATCATCGTTTACCTTCAATATACTTACTTGGTCTTTGGAACTAGTTTTCCTTGTGCGACCCTAGTGATTGGCCCTGTGCTATCACTGTTGTCTTGATCACTATATCTTTCAGCCTTCATGTGTGGTGCTAGCCCCACCCCTCACTTCGGCTTGTGCTTGAGCCTGTGCCTTCTCCGTGCTTTCTCCCTTCGTCACCACAAGCTGCTTCGACAACTTTGGCAAGCAATCCTTCCTCATTACCGAAGCATTACGCAGCCTTCGCAGATGTCTTCGACGAAGTCAAATCCGAAGTACTGCCTGAGCATCGACCTTACGACCTCAAGATTGAATTGGAGGAAGGCACCGAACCACCTATCGGTCGTCTTTACCCTCTTTCTGCCAAGGAATTAGAGGCTCTACATGATTTTATCGATAAGCATCTCGAATCCGGTGCTATTCAACCTTCATCCTCTCCTCACGGAGCTCTGGTATTATTCGTACCGAAAAAGGACGGAAAACTTCGACTTTGCGTAGACTTTCGCAGTCTTAACAACATCATGAAAAAGGATTGATATCCTTTACCTCTCATTTCTGACTTACTAGACGCTCCGAAAAAAGCTAAGATTTATACTAAACTCGATCTTGCTCATGCATACCATTTAGTTTGAATCGCGGAAGGCGACGAATGGAAAACGACATTCAGAACCCGTTGGGGTTCTTACAAATGGAAGGGTATGCCATTTGGACTCACTAATGCTCCAGCAGCTTTCCAAAGGTTCGTGAATGACATATTCACTGATCTTTTAGATGTTTATGTTATCGTCTACCTTGACGATATACTTATCTACTCCGACGATGAGACACTACATCACAAACACATTCATGAGGTTCTCCGTCAGCTTTGTAAACATCGACTCTATGCAAACATTGCGAAATGCGAATGGGAGATCAATACGGTAGAGTATCTTGGTTATATTCTTTCTCCGGAGGGCTTAACGATGTCGAAAGACAAAGTAAAAGCTATCATTGACTGGCCGGTACCTTGGAAAGTCAAAGACGTCCAGTCTGTTCTTGGATTTGCTAATTTCTATAGACATTTTATTTATAATTATAGCGATATCATAGTTCCAATGACGTGACTTATGCGAAAGGATACACTTTGGAACTGGAATACCGATTGCCAGGAAGCCTTCGAGAAGCTCAAATATAGCTTCACTCATGCTCCTATTCTGGCACATTGGGAACCAAACCAACATCTAATCATGGAAACAGATGCCTCGGACTATGCATTAGCCGCGATCCTCTCGATCCTACTACCTGACGGAGAAATTCACCCCATCGTGTTCCTCTCAAGGACTTTTCAAGCTGCGGAACTCAACTACGACACTCACGATAAGGAGCTTCTCGCAATATTCGAAACATTCAAGGGCTGGCGACATTACCTCGAGGGATCGGGAGATCCTATCGACGTCGTTACCAACCACAAGAATCTCGAATACTTCTCGACGACGAAAATCCTTACGCGAAGACAAGTTCATTGGTCAGAGTATCTGCACCAATTTAACATGGTGATCTGATTCAGACCAGGTAAGTTAGGTGAAAAACCTGATTCAATGACTAGATGTGTGTTACGAAACATTCTTTTTCATTATTCTTTTCTTTTCTTTTATTTACTTACCTAATTGCCAAAGCACTTACACTAGTGCTTATTATATTTTCATTATCATTTAGGTTACACGCGTCAACCTTATTGTTCTCGCATTGTCATTTCACTTAGGCATGACTCTCTCGTGCCTGTCAGCTCATTGACAGGATGACGTCATTATCGTTCCGCTTCCATGCTTCCTTTTATATTGCCTTATTGTTTACTCACCTAATACCTACAGCTTTACTTATGGATACGAGCGACTCTTATTGTAGATCCTCACGGTTATGACATGAGACGTCTCTCACGGCTTCATATCCCATTAGTATATAAGACTTAGTATTTTGTAGTTATATTCCTTAGCTCTATTCTCGTCTATTCTCCTCAGTAGCTAGACTTGTAGTTGGGTTGTCTTATCCATCCTCTTTTTGCTTTTTCGCCCTCTTGCTCATCGTCTATTGTGTGATGCCTGGTTGTCTCTTGTGAGAGCTAGCGAGTTGCTGACAGAAGAATAGAGCTTCTACCACACACCACCCATCACAACAAACTTTTACAAACTTGCCTAGGATTCAACATGCCGTTGGAAACTAGTTTTCTCGATACATTACATATTTTCATTTTTACCAAACACGCTCATCCCCCTTCCTATAACCCAACATGACTGATCGGTCGATACATGCGCCCAACCTACCAGAAACTGGTAATGTTACCTCTAGTCCACGCCAGGTGTTTGTCAACACACCAGGGAACTACGATGGTGACCCCACCACCTACTGACCATGGCGACGAAGAATGATGGCTTACATTTCCGAGTTAACGGAGACGAAACAGGTCGACAACTCCCATTGTGTCACCACCATTATCATGTCCTTCCTGGTCGGTGTCACAAAGAGGTGACGACGGTGGCGGAGCGGAGCGGAGACTTAGGCGAAAGCGGACACTGGTCCCAACGACAAAGTTATATTGATAATAAATACAAGTAAGTAAGTTCAAGACATACCTGGTCCCAACGACAAAGAGGTCAAGATAAGGGACCAGGTTGTGGGGGCTGGCTTATATATACAAGGTGGAGCGTGGGAACTATGAGGTAATACTGTATAGCTCCGGCACAAGGAATGGAACTAATAGAATGGAATGGAATGTTCCGGAATGATTATTGTAGGTAGGAGGGCTTGGATGGTGTATCGTAAAGAAAGGAAAATGATAGGGGGTGGGCTCACTTCATGACATTACCCCCCTCCTTATGACCATTGCCCTCAATGGTCAAGCTTTTGCCGCCTGAGGGTGCTTTTTGTGGAATTTTCGGATAGTTGCTGGGGCGTGTTCAAGATTTGGTGCAGGTTCCCATGAGTTGTGTCCTGCATCGTAGCCTTTCCACTTTACCAAGTACTCTAGCTTCTTCCACCTAATCCGACTATCCAAGATGTCCTCGACTTCATACTCCGGCTCATCCTCATCCTCTAGATATACTGGTTCCGGTGGTGTTGCAATTTCGCCGTTTACGGTGTTCCCTCTCCAAGGGTACAATTTATCAACATGGAACACAGGATGGATGCGGTCCAGGGATAGTGGGAGGTCTAAACGGTAGTCCAGGGGCCCAACCTTCTGCAAAATGGTGTAAGGTCCTAGCTGTCGATCCCCAAGTTTCTCACTGGAAAGTTGGAGCTTGATGTCCTCTGCGCTTAGCCAGACCTGATCTCCAACTTGGAATTGATGTGCCTTTCGTTTTCCCCGTTCGTAGTTTTCCTTTTGCCGTCGTTTCCCCAGGTGTAGCGCCGCCCCAGCATCCTGTCGTGCATCCCGCAGTATCTGGATGCGATCATCCACCGCCGGAATCCCACTCCGTTGTCCAACTGGAATGTTAAATAGAGGCAGATAACCATAGGTGAGTTCGAATGGGGACGTTCCAAGTGCAGAGTGGGTGCGAGAGTTAATCACAAATTCCGCCATAGGTAGGTGCTCCGCCCAGTCGTCCTGGCGGCGTCCCACATAGAGTCTGAGGTATTTTTCGACTTCTTGGTTTGCCCGTTCGGTCTGTCCGTTTGCTTGGGGGTGGTACCCTGAGGTGAGGTTTGATTTGATTCCTAGGCGGGAGAGTAATGATCGCATGAGTTTTGCTGCAAACTGGGGTCCCCGGTCTGATACAAAGCGGAGGGGAAGACCATGGAGGCGAAAAATTTCGCGATAGTAGATGTCGGCCACACCTGCTGCTGTGATTGAAGTTGTACAAGGAATTGCATGGATTTGTTTACCGTAAAGGTCCGTGCAGACTAGAATCGCGTCATACCCTTGCGAGTTGGGCAGCTGTGTGATCAAGTCAACTCCCACTTCTTCCCACAAGCCTGCTGGGACGTCTAGAGGTAGTGTTACTGCTCGTGGGTGTCTCTGTATCTTCTTCCTTGCACAAGTCTCGCATCCTTCAACATATTTTTCTACAAAGGATCGCAGGGTGGGCCACCAAAAGTGGGTGCTGACGAGGTCAAGGGTATTGTGAAGTCCAGGGTGGCCAGCAGAGGGGTTATCGTGGCATTGCTTGAGTACTTCTTTCCGGAGGTCATCATCTGGTGGGACATATACTCTTCCTCGGTGGTATACTAGTCCCTTGTCTTCTTCCCATTCTGCTATCCCATTGGCCAAGCGTTTGAGACCGCTTCTCCTAAGCTCTTCCAGTCCTTCCAGTACTTGGGCCTCCTTTTGAGACGCCTGTCGGATGCGGTCCTCCAGTGGGTTTTGTAGTGAGATAGCTGCCACTTGCATGAAATGGGCTGGTTTCAGAACAATCTGTTGTCGATTATCTTCGCTATCCAGAACCTGATATGCTGCCATACGAGAGAGAGCGTCTGCCTGAGTGTTGGACTTGCCAGGGCGGTGAGTGAGCTGGAAGTCGAATCGGGACAACCATAGTGCCCATCGCGCCTGCCGTCTACTGAGGTCTTGAGCAGAACGCCAGAATTCCAGGTTTGCGTGGTCGGTGAGAATCTCGAACGGTTGTGGTGAACCTTCCAGGAAGCTTCTCCAGTCCTTTAATGCTTCGATGATAGCGAGCATCTCTCGGTCATAGATTTCGTAGTTTCGTTCAGCTGCTTGCATGGAGGCTGATCGAAATGCCACTGGGTGCCACTGGCCGTCGTCTTGTTTCTGCATTAGGGCTCCTCCCGTAGCAAAGCCTGATGCATCTACCTCAAGTTGTGTGAGCCTATTAGGGTCCCAGAGTGCCAGTACCGGTGCTGTGATGAATGCTTCCCTTAGGGTATCGAATGCTTGTTGTTGGTGTGTCCCCCAACTGAAGCCTGTATCCTTTTTTGTTAGGTCGTTCAGAGGGCGTGCTATGCGGGCAAAGTTCCGTATGAATCGACGGTAGAAGTTAGCGAAGCCTAGGAATCCCCGTAGTTCTCGTAGATTCTTTGGGGTAGGCCAGTCGCGGACTGCCGCTACTTTTACTGGATCCATGCGCACTTCACCTTCTGATATCACTAGTCCCAAATACTCAACCTGAAGCTCCTCAAACTCGCATTTCTCTGGTCGCAGGTAGAGGTCATGTTTCTCCAGCCGCTTTAGTACCTCTCGCACCACCTGCCGGTGTTCTTGCAAATTGTTACTGAAGATGAGGATGTCGTCTAGGTAGACTGCTACCTTACCAGCCGCCACTAGGTCTGAAAAGATGGAATTCATGAGCGCTTGGAAGGTAGCTGGCGAGTTGGTGAGACCGAAGAACATTACACTGGGTTCAAATAACCCTCGGTTGGTTGCAAAAGCGGCCTTCCACTCATCACCCTCCTTAATCCGGACATTGTTGTAGCCCCATCTGACGTCAAATTTGGTGAAGTACCGTGCCCCCTGTAGACGGCTGACAATGTCAGCGACCAGTGGGAGAGGATAGCGGTTCTTTAGGGTTACTTGGTTGAGTTTCCGGTAATCCTGTACGAAGCGGAGCTTCCCATCTTTCTTCTTAACAAAGAAGACGGGTGAAGACAGTGGCGATTTTGAGGGGCGAATGTAGCCTTTTCGGAGGTTGTCATCCAGGAAGCGGTCGAGTTCACCTTGTTCATTCAATGACATTGGATAGACTTTTGTGCGCATGGTTTCCGGTGCACCTGGGATCAATTCTATAGCATGATCCCAGGGTTGGTGGTCAGGGAGGCGCTCTGAAGCAGTTTCAGAGAATACTTTTTCGAAATCGCGGTAGGGTTCTGGGACCATTTCTTCAAAGGTTTTCATGGGTTTTGTTTTGTGGGCTTGTTCCGCTAGCTGTTGGGAGTAGGTGAACCCTGCAGCACACCAGACTTCATCTGTTTGTTCGTGTAAGATTCCTGACTTCACCCATGCACGTCGGGTTCATCGGTTTGCTCGAATGCGGTGTATGGGCGACTCTTCTGTCTCCTCATCCAGTGTGTCAAGTGGTGGTTCAGGGGTGATCACAGTTTCAATTTCCTCCGCCGTGTCTTGCTCTTCCACCTCCTCTATCGTTGTTTGTTGGGATCTGACTGTGAGTCGTCCTTTCTCCCAGTCAATATCTGGATTGGCCTTACGTAGCCAGGGGAGTCCTAAGATTAGGTCTTCGCCTCCCAGATTGGTTACTAGCAAGTCTGTCCACCGTTCTTGGTTATCAACAGTCAGGGCTAGGCGTGCAAAGTGTGTGATCTGCCCTGCTCGGTTAGCAGACCCATCAATGTTAAAGACGCCAATGGGTTTCCTGAGTGGGAAGGTCCTTACACGGTGACGGGTGACAAACTCTTGGTTCAAAAATAGAGCAGTGGCTCCAGAATCAACCATGGCTGCAGTTGCTATACTGTGATTTCTTCCTCTTAGTTTTGCGTTAATTCGGAAGTGAGATGAATTGGAGTTCAATTCCGAAATAGTAGATATTTTACAAGATGGGAGAGAATCATACGCAGATGTGGAATGTATAGCGAACTGGTTTACGGGTACTCTCGATGCAGCCGAGACGGGCACCCGCTTTAAAAACCCTCCTGAGAACCTGGTGCTGGGGCCATGGCATTGGCTCTGTTAAGGAGCTCCTGGAGCTGGGCAATCTGGGTGGAGAGGTCAGGCGTAAGTGGGGACGGAGCAGTGGGAGCTGGAATGGACGCGGCAATTTGGACAGGTTCATTGGGGAAGAGGGTGAACGGTGTCGAAGCAGAAGCAGAGACTTGTTGACGGCGGGGTTGTTGGCGCTTACCCCGGCCACGTTCTAGACCCATGAACTTGTCTTGGCAGACTGATTCTAGGTGGCCTCGTCGTCCACAGTAGCGGCAAACTGTCTCCTTGTATGAGCAGTTCCTCTTTTCGTGACTCTGCGAGCCACACCCATAACACCTTCCTCTCATCTGGGCCACGAAGCTTTCTCTGCTGTTACCACTAGTGTGTGTGGCATCGACATCCATAGCATGGGAGTTGGCAGGGGGGGAGGAGATATGGGAGGTGCCTGGGTTGCGACCTGTCATGGTGGGATCGTGCAGGAACACATCCACTGAAATTGCTCGCCTGATAGCCTCCTCCAGGGTGGGAGCCAGTCCCTGGGCTATATTGACCACAATGAGATTTTGTCGGATCTCTGGGTTGAGGCCGCTATGGAAGCGTTCTCGCAGGTCGACGTCTGAAAGCCCGGTCCGATCACCAATGTCCTTGAAATTCTGTGCAAATTCCGCTACCGTTTGACCTTTTGCCTGCCTGAGATGCTGGATTGCATTCCGGGCCTCCATACCTGCATCAATGGATTCAAATCGGAGGGTGAAGGCTGTTTTGAAGTCTTCCCATCGTCCATTGAAAGGTTGTTGGTTATGGCTGAATTCTAGGAGGTATGGTGTGGCCCAGTCAGCAGCCTTGCCTGAGAAGAATCCTAGCGCTGCCTTGATCAGCTTCCCTTCGTTGCTACTCAGATCTGGTTGTTCCATTGCCCAGCTTTGATACTGAGCAATGAAGCGACGTGCTTCTGCACTACTAGAGCCTTTGAAGAGCTCAGGTTTATTCATACTGGACTTGGCTGAGGCTTTGTGGAGGTTGGCCGTGAGCTGGGCCACCTGCTCGATGAGCTGTGCCATGAGCTGGTTTGTGTTGACTTCAGAGGTCGACATAATGGATGGGGGTGCAGTGGGAGTAGGGATAAGGATGGGTGTGATCACGGTACCGTCGGAAAGGTTCTCCTCTTCACTGATGGAGTTGGCAGCAGCGTTTGGACAGGGTTGAGAACTGCAATCAGCCCAGGAGCTGCTTTTGCTGCGGTGGATGTGGGTTTGGTCTTTAGTATCAAAAGCGTGTGGGTAGGCAGAGCAGTCGATAGCTTGGGCGGGCAGGCTTGGTGCGGAGGTGTCTGTAGACGTGGTGGAAGCGGAGCCTGCAAGGATAACCTAATCGGTAGGCTATCAGTGCAGTAAGGGATCTTGACCTAATGTCACAAAGAGGTGACGACGGTGGCGGAGCGGAGCGGAGACTTAGGCGAAAGCGGACACTGGTCCCAACGACAAAGTTATATTGATAATAAATACAAGTAAGTAAGTTCAAGACATACCTGGTCCCAACGACAAAGAGGTCAAGATAAGGGACCAGGTTGTGGGGGCTGGCTTATATATACAAGGTGGAGCGTGGGAACTATGAGGTAATACTGTATAGCTCCGGCACAAGGAATGGAACTAATAGAATGGAATGGAATGTTCCGGAATGATTATTGTAGGTAGGAGGGCTTGGATGGTGTATCGTAAAGAAAGGAAAATGATAGGGGGTGGGCTCACTTCATGACAGTCGGAGGAAAGGCCGATGAATGGGCCCAGGTCTACATGGATGACCACTTCGATATTGATAGGGGGACATGGGACATCACTGGGAAACAGCTCATTGATGATATGGATAAGGAGTTCATGAATGTCGCGAAGGAGAAGGATGCTCGCAATAAACTAACTTATATCTGACAGGGGAAGTCTTCGGCCGGCGACTTTTTCAAAGAGTTTGAATTGTTGCTGAAGGGTGCCGGGTACAAGAAGGACGAGTCACACATCCTTACCTTAGCGGAGAGAGTGGTTGATCACACCCTCCTGTACGACATTATTAAAGGACAAACGGAGCCCTTTGAAGACTACAAGGAGTTGAAGAAGGTAGTTACTGGAGCTGATAACGTAAGGCGGCAGTGGGCCGAACAGAAGAGAGGTTACAGGTATGCGGGGTGGTGGAACACTAATCCACAGGGACAGAGTCGTGGACAGTCGTCCACTCAGCAGAACCAACAGGAGCCAAAAGCAGCTCCGAGGGCAGAGTACCCTACGGCACCAAGAAGAGATGCCACTGGCACCACGTTCAGAGGAACGGGTAGGCCGATGGACATCGACCAGGCCAGAGAGAAGCGGTTGTGCTTCAACTGTGGCGAACCAGGCCACATGAGTAGAAATTGTCCGCATAAGAGAAAGGCGGTGGTCAGAGGTATTATGCTGAATATGAGTGAGCAGGAGCATATGGATTTCATTAATGACTTGGGTTTTCCCAAGGCTCCTCAGTAGATATAGGTCTGCAGGAGCCTTCGAACACGGACATTTCAGGTTTTGTTGATAACGGTGTTGATTATATAATTAGTACAGGTACTAAACAGAAAAACGCATCCACCTTCACACACAAAACCGAAAAATCCGAAAAACCTATATGGTACAAACCCGACACTGCTGAATGGCTAACTCAGAGAGTTAGAAAAGATCAAGTTCTGAGAGCAGTGGGATTATTACGAACTTGGATGCCCTCTTCCAGGGAGAAGGAAGCCTCGGAAGAAACCGTCATGGACATACGAAAACGGAACTGGAAAATGGCAGTCACCACCATCTGAAGTCTCAAGAACAAAAGAAGTTATGTTCGCGGGACACGCGGCAAAAGTCTGAAACTTCCAGCAATACTCGAGACACTGGAGGATGCTCGACAGATCGTCACAGAAGGACTCCTCGACAGCGGAGCTACCGGTTTGTGTATTGACTCGGACTTCGTCAAACGGCACAACCTCATCACGGAAGATTTACCAATCAAGACACCTGTCTACAATGCCGACAGTACACTCAACGATTCCGGATCAATAGACAAGTACGTCGAGATCCGGATGACTATCGGCGATCATTCAGAGATCATCCAGTTCGGAGTGGTAAGTCTAGGAAAGAATAATATCTTTCTAGGACTAGACTGGCTACGACATCATAATACTAGCATTGATTGGAAAACGTCTGAACTGACTTTCGACAGGTGTCCAACAAGATGCGGTTACAACCCACACTTTTAGACACCAGAGGATACTCATTCTAGAGCAGCATTGAAGAAAGGTGAACAGCTTTTCTTGTTCGACTGGGATAGATATGTTCATGAGCAGGTACAGTCACGGAAGTGGACGGAGGAACAAGCCAAGAAAGAAACAGTCGAAGAGTTCGACACTTCCAAACCCTACATCGAAGAGTATCCTGATGTTTTCAGCCAAAAGGAATTCGACCAGTTGCCACAACAACGTCCTTGGGACCACGCTATCGATCTAACGCCAGGTTCCAAACCTTTAGATTGTAAGGTATACCCATTAAGCCCAAAGGAACAAGAGGCGCTCGACAAATTCCTTGAAGAAAACCTTCGAACTGGACGAATCTGAACTTCGACCTCGCAGATGGCATCCCCCTTCTTCTTCGTCAAAAAGAAAGATGGCACCTTATGACCGGTACAAGATTATCGTAAACTGAACAAGATGACGGTTAAAAACCGGTACCCACTTCCTCTCATTCAGGAGCTAATTGATCATTTAAAAGGCGCTAAAATCTTCACGAAGATGGATATCAGATGGGGATTCAACAACATCCGCATAAAGGAAGGTGACGAATGGAAAGTGGCTTTTCGAACTAACCAGGGGTTATTTGAACCAACTGTTATGTTCTTCGGACTCACTAACTCTCCTGCGACATTCCAAGGTTTTATGAACCATATCCTGCGAGATCTCATCAATAGAGGTCATGTTATCATTTACATGGATGACATACTGATTTTTACCGATGGTATAGAAGAGCATCGACGAATTGTAAATCAAGTACTCGATATTCTACGAGAGCACAAGCTATTTCTTAAACCCGAAAAATGCTCTTTTGAAAAACCGGTTATTGACTACCTCGGTATTATCATTGGTAACGGAAATATTCGCATGGATCCCAAGAAAGTACAAGCCATTCGAGAATGGACTACTCCACGAAAGAAGCGTGACGTCCAGCAATTTCTAGGATTCTGCAACTTCTTCCGATGATTCATTCGTGGGTTCAGTCTTGTAGCAAAGCCACTAACACAGCTCACAGGAAATGGGACTTGGAAATGGGAGAAAGACCAGGAGGAGGTGTTCGAAGAGTTGAAACACCGTATTTGTGAGGAAGTCGTTTTATTGATCCCTCGTAACCAGGGACAATTCCGAGTCGAGGCTGATTCATCTGATTATGCCAATGGCGCAGTCTTATCACAGTTTGTCGACAATAGGTGGTATCCAATCACTTTTCATTCACATTCCCTCAACGAGGTTGAGTGTAATTACAAAATATATGACAAAGAACTCATGGCGATTATGGACTCACTTGATGACTGGCGACAGTATTTGCTGGGAGTGGAGGAACAGATCGAAAATTTTATGGATCACTCAAACCTCCAGTACTTCAAGAAGCCACAGAAACTCAACCGCCGACAAGCGCGCTGGGTACTGGAATTAGCGGAGTATAATTTCGATCTTGTTCACAAGCCTGGTAAATCAATGATGAAAGCTGACGCCCTGTCGAGGATAACAGATCTTGAGACGGGGGACAAGGACAATGAGAACATCGTTCTCCTGAAACCGGAATTTTTCATCCATGCTCTTGACCTATCGGCTCCTGAAGATCTCCTGTTATCAGAGATACGAAAGAGTAGAAACCAAGTAGATCGAACTGTACAGGATGCCCTAGCTGCCAAAAGCCCGGAGTGGACTGAAACCGACAAAATTATTACATGGAAAGGGCGTGTTTATGTACCAAAAAACCGCCTACTCCGGTCCAAAATAATCACTCAGTACCATGACACGCCGCTAGCGGGACACCCAGGACAGTACAAGACCACAGAGTTGATTACTCGGGACTACTGGTGGCCAGGGGTGACACGAGATGCAGGGAAATATGTCGAAGGTTGCAAAAAATGCCAGGTGACAAAATCACATCGCACTAAGCCAGTCGGACAACTTCATCCACATGCGGTACCAACTGAACCGTGGCAGATAATTGGCACTGATATGATAGGGGAACTACCGGAATCGGGAGGATATAATGCCATATCGGTGTTTATCAATCATTTTTCCAAAAGATTGCGACTTGTTCCATCACATACTACAGTCACATCAGAGGGAATGGCGAAAATCTATCGCGACCATATCTTTTCTATACATGGGATTCCACGAAAAATCATACACGATCGAGGACCTCAATATCATTCCCAGTTCATGAAAGAACTCTACCGTCTCTTAGGGATAGAAGCAAACTATACTACGGCGTATCATCCACAGACCAATGGCCAGACAGAACGAACAAATCAGGAGATAGAACATTATCTCCATTTGTTCATTAGTTATCATCAAAACGACTGGCATGAGTGGTTACCGCTCGCAGAGTTCACTTATAATGATCGAGTACACTCCGCAACAAAAGTTTCCCCTTTCTATGCTGACAACGGTAGAAATCCCTACAAAGGCACCGCACCCCAAATGACTTTGGACAATCCCACAGCACAGGCATTTGCAGATGGAATGAGGAAGGTTTGAGAGGAGGTAGGAGCGGCCTTAGGAAAGGCCAACGAGGATATGAAGAAGTTTTATGACCAGAAGCGAAGAGTTGGGGTAGAGTATAAGCCAGGCAATAAAGTCTGGCTTGAGGGAACTAACTTGTTGACAGACCAGCCGATGAAAAAGTTAGGAGACAAACGGTTTGGACCATTTACAGTTCAAAAGAAGATAGGTGCTAGTTCCTATAAACTAGACATTCCCTCGACATGGAAATGTATTCACAATGTTTTCAACAAAGTACTCCTTACCCCTTACAGGGAACCGCAATTCCCTTCTCAACCACGGAACACTCGACCACCTCCTGTCGTTGTAGGAGAAGAAGAAGAATTCGAAGTCGAGGAGATTCTCGACTCACGAAAGGTAGGACGAGGAATCAAATACAAAGTCCAATGGTGGGGTTATGGACCGCATGAAGACACTTGGGAACCTCGGTCCAATATTACACATTCCTCCGATTTGTTGAAGGAATTTCATGATAAAAATCCGACCAAACCCAAACCCGCCACCTTAAGACGACTCGAAATCCCTATTTCCTTATTCCCTACTGAATTATTTCGTCCTATGCCCCAGGCAAACACCGAAAACACGTCACCACAATTACCCTCCGAGAATTTCGTTAGACGACAAGCGCTTCATGGAACTCGTGCTCTAGGGAGGGGGTAATGTTACGAAACATTCTTTTTCATTATTCTTTTCTTTTCTTTTATTTACTTACCTAATTGCCAAAGCGCTTACACTAGCGCTTATTATATTTTCATTATCATTTAGGTTACATGCGTCAACCTTATTGTTCTCACGTTGTCATTTCACTTAGGCGTGATTCTCTCGTGCCTGTCAGCTCATTGACAGGACGACGTCATTATCGTTCCGCTTCCATGCTTCCTTTTATATTGCCTTATTGTTTACTCACCTAATACCTACAGCTTTACTTATGGATACGAGCGACTCTTATTGTAGATCCTCACGGTTATGACATGAGACGTCTCTCACGGCTTCATATCCCATTAGTATATAAGACTTAGTATTTTGTAGTTATATTCCTTAGCTCTATTCTCGTCTATTCTCCTCAGTAGCTAGACTTGTAGTTGGGTTGTCTTATCCATCCTCTTTTTGCTTTTTCACCCTCTTGCTCATTGTCTATTGTGTGATGCCTGGTTGTCTCTTGTGAGAGCTAGCGAGTCGCTGACAATGTGGTGACAAAGGGAGAAAGCACGGAGGAAAGCACAGGCTCAAGCACAAGCCGAAGTGAGGAGTGGGGCTAGCACCACACACAAAGGCTGAAAGAGATAATGATCAAGACAGCAGCGATAGCATGAGGGCCAATCACTAGGGTCACACAAGGAAAACTAGTTCCAAAGACCAAGTAAATATATTGAAGATAAACAATGATACAAGTACTAACCTAGTTCCAAAGACCAAGAGGTCAAGATGGGGAACTAGGTGTCAGCTTACTGTACTATATATACAAGTGTCTAGCTGAGTAAGTGACAGTGCGGGAAGTTGATAGAAGTGTGCGGAATGATGTAGAAGGATGCGGAAGAGTGTAGCTGGATCCAAATAGTAACAAAGATAAAGGAAGAAGGAAATATAGGAAAAATGAAGTAAGTACTGTATCCTGTGTAGCACATCACGACACTAGATGCTGGGACATCTACCCAAAAGAGGGGGATATTGGCTACGCGCAAGTTAACCCACATAACTTCAGACCCATTTTCACTAATGAACAACTAACTACTTCCCTTCGAGCTACATTCCTAGAAGGACCAGCACTTTGCGCCTCCATTGTTATGGATTTAGAGGCACTTCATTCCGCTATTCGCGATTCAATCGAACTGGATCCGGAATCGATCGCGGGATTGAAGTTTGCGAAGGACAGTATGAACACTCGTTGGACATTAGGGTCTGATGGATTGTTATGACTTGACAATCACATTTACATTCCTAACACTTCTAATTTACGACTTCAAATTTTACACTATTTTCACGACCACCCACTCTCAGGTCATTTTGGTCAAAATCGGACTCTGGAAGCCATTCGACGACAATACACTTGGCCAAATGTGGTGACAAAGGGAGAAAGCACAGAGAAGGCACAGGCTCAAAGCACAAGCTGAAGTGAGGAGTGGGGCTAGCACCACACACAAAGGCTGAAAGATATAATGATCAAGACAACAGTGATAGCACAGGGCCAATCACTAGGGTCGCACAAGGAAAACTAGTTCCAAAGACCAAGTAAGTATATTGAGTGTAAATAAAGATACAAGTACTAACCTAGTTCCAAAGACCAAGAGGTCAAGATGGGGAACTAGATGTCAGCTACAGTACTATATATACAAGAGTCTCGATGAGTAAGCGACAGCGCAGGAAGTTGATAGAAAGATATGGCAGAGTGTGGACAGATCCAAACCATAACAAGGATAAAGAAACAAGGGGATGTAGGGGAAATAAAGTAGGTACCGTATACTGTGTAGCATGTCACGACATTACCCCCCTTCTACAGTCAATGTCCCAGCGACTATTTCTGTAAAGTTTTCGTAGGGTTGCCAGGGCAAGGAGTGGAAGATGGCCGCAGAAATTTTTTGTGGTGCGTTTGGGTGTCTTGTATAAAAATCCGCAATTGCATCATCACTTGTTCCCACTAAGTTTTCTTCATGCTCCCAACTGTTGTGTCCCTCGTCATACCCTTTCCATTTTACCAGGAATTGCAGCTTTTTCCACCGTCCAAAGACCCAGCTGTCCAGGATCATGTCTACATCGTAGAACTCCTCTCCCTCCACGATTTCGGGTTCTGGTGGTGGTGGTTCAACTCCGTTAACGTCATTTCCTTTCCAGGGGGTCAGGCAGTTGGTATGGATGTTGTCGTGGATCTTCATCCAGGTGGGTAGGTTTAACCGGTACGTGAGTGGACCCGTTTTCTCTGCAACTTCGAATGGACC
The DNA here is from genome assembly GCA_028011355.1 of Lentinula aciculospora. Taxonomy (NCBI): domain Eukaryota; kingdom Fungi; phylum Basidiomycota; class Agaricomycetes; order Agaricales; family Omphalotaceae; genus Lentinula; species Lentinula aciculospora. The sequence goes on from JAOTPV010000110.1 coordinate 193,348, forward strand.
TAGGCGTTTGCTCCCCAGTTTTTGGTTCTTTTGCCGCCCCTTTAATTTGCTCAAGGATAACCAAACCGGTTGTCCTACTTCGAATTCCTGTACTTTTCCCTTTGCTCCCTCTCTGATGCACTCTTTGCTCATCCGTAGTGCTGCTTCTGCATCCTCCCGTGCATGCTGTAGCAGTTCTAGTCGGCGTTCAATGGATGGGTATTTTGTCTCGACGCCATTTGGAATGGTGAGCTCCAGGGTATAACCGTAAAGTGTTTCGAAGGGGGAGTGGCTGTGTGCGGAGTGGATACGAGCGTTCATGACAAACTTGGCAGTGGGGATTAAAAGGTCCCAGTCGTCCTGTCGGCGGCTTACATACATGCGAATGTAGCATTTGATTTCCTGGTTAGCACGTTCCGTCTGTCCATTTGTCTCGGGGTGATAGGCTGTGGTCAGGGAGGAGTCAATTCCAAGTTGCTTCAGTAGCTGTCGCATAACGTCTGCTGCAAATTGGGGTCCTCTGTCAGAGATGAATCGATGGGGTAGGCCATGTAAGCGGAAAATTTCTTTATAAAAGAAATCTGCTACTCCTTCTGCTGTTATCTCAGTGGTGCAGGGGAAACAGTGAACCATCTTTGTGTAGTGGTCCATGAAGGTGATGATAGCGTTGTGGCCGTCCTGTGTCATAGGTAGTTCCCCAATGAGATCCACACCAATGTCCTGCCAGGGTCCTTCCAGTATGGGAAGAGGTTGAAGAGGAGAGGGATGGTGGGGGTTTAGGCGTTTGCGCTGGCAGTGGTCACATCCATCGACGTACTTGTCTACAAATGAGTGCATTCCGGGCCACCAGTAGAGTCTACCGACTAGTTCTAGGGTGCCATGCATACCGGGGTGGCCTGTGGTGGGGGCGTCGTGACATTGTTGCAGGATTGTTTTCCGTAGCACACTATCTGGTGATACATAGACTTTGTTGCAGTACTAAACCAAGCCGTTTTCTTCTCTCCACTCGACTAGACCACCTGTAAGACTCTGGGGTGCCTTGATGCCTTTCAGACCATTTAGTACTTCTGCCTCTCGTTCACTGATCTGTCAAATGCAGTCAAGGAGGGGGTTGTGAAGAAGGACCATGGTCGCTGCATTAAGGAAATGCTCTGGTTTCAGTACAATTTGCTCCTTGTTGTCCTCTGCATCTGTGACTTGGTGCTGCGCCATACGTGAAAGTGCATCTGCTTGAGTATTTGCTTTACCAGGGCGGTGCTTAAGACGGAAGTCAAACCAGGAGAGCCATAGTGACCATTGTGCTTGTCGACGACTGAGGTTTTGGGCTGTTTTCCAGTATTCCAGATTCTGGTGATCGGTCATGATATCAAACGGTTCCGGGGATCCTTCCAAGAAGCTTCTCCAGTCTTTCAATGCTTCGATAATGGCTAGCATTTCTCAGTCGTAGATTTCGTAGTTCCGCTCAGCTGGATCCATGGAGGAGGAACGATAAGCAACCGGGTGCCAGAGTCCATCCTCCTGTAGTTGCAAGAGAGTACCTCCAGTGGTGAAGCCTGATGCATCCACTTCAATCCGGCTTGGTTTTGATGGATCCCATAGTGTGAGGATTGGTGCAGAGGTGAAGGCATCCCTTAATGATTCAAAAGCTTCCTGCTGTAGGGATCCCCAGTTCCATTTGGTATCTTTGCGGGTGAGGTCATTCAAAGGTCATGCTTTCTTTGCAAAACCTTTGATGAATCTCCAATAGAAGTTAGCAAATCCTAGGAAACCTCAAAGATCACATAGCGTTGTAGGTGCCTGCCAATTACTAACTGCCTCTATTTTGACTGGGTCCATTTGCACTTCTCCTTCACTGATTACCAAGCCTAGGTATTCGATGGAAGGCCATTTGAATTCGCATTTCTCTGGTCGCAGATAGAGGTCGTATTTGCTGAGGCATGTAAGCACATCATTGACTATACTCTGATGTTCCTCAAGAGTTTCAGTGAAAACCAGGATGTCGTCCAGATAGATGGCCACCTTCCCAGCCGCAATGAGGTCAGCAAATATGGAATTCATGAGGGCCTGGAATGTAGCCAGCGAGTTTGTCAGACCAAAGAACATAATGAGGGGCTCGAAGAGTCCTCAGTTTGTGGCAAATGCTCCCTTCCATTCATCACCCTCTTTAACTCACACATTGTTGTACCCCCAGCGAACGTCCATTTTGGAGAAGAGCTTGGCTTTGCGCGGTCGACTGACAATGTCTGTAATGAGAGGGAGTGGGTATCGATTTTTTACCGTGTATTCATTGAGCCGCTGGTAGTCCTGAACAAATTGAAGTTTACCATCCTTCTTTTTGACAAAGAAGACAGGCGATGCCAATGGGGATTTGGAAGGGCAAACGTAACCTTTGCGTAGATTCTCTTCCAAGAATCGGTCAAGCTCTTCCTGCTCATTTGGAGACATCGGGTAGATTTTGGTGTGCATAGTTTCTGGAGCGTCGGGTTTCAGGTCTATGGCATGATCCCAAGGTTTATGCTCTGGTAGTCGTTCTGATTCCTTCTTGGAGAAGACCTTTGCATGTTTCCAATATGCCGAGGGGACCATCTCTTCAAAAGATTTAATTGGCTTCTCTTTGTAGGCGGCCTCTGCCAGTTGTTGTGAATATGTGTACCCTGCAGAACACCATAGTTCTTCTGACATATGGCCAATGATTCCTGCTCGAAGTAACGCTCTTCTTCACTTCCTGTTGCCTATCAGTCGATACAGAGGTGTGCTTTCAGTGTACTCATGTATCTCTGGGTCAGGTCTGGGAGGCGTTTCTTTGGGCAGTCAGGATTGGTCGTCAGACTCCGGGGTGGAGAAGTGAACATGTGGGGTGGACGTGGGGCCCCCATCTGGGTTTGCTTCTACAATGTGCTCTGTGGTACCTCCCACATTACTCTCCTTGGGTTTGGGGACTTCCTCGATGGTCATGGGAGATGGGATTTTTCTAGCGCGGGTGATAGCCAGTCGCCCTTCTCTCCAATCAATGTCTGGGTTGACCTTTCAGAGCCAAGGGAGTCCAAGGATGATGTTTTCAGAACCGGGGTTGGTGACAAGGTATTCAAGGAGCTGGGGTTGGTTTTGGTCTATGGTGGACAGTAGACATACAGAATGTGTGATCTGTCCTGCAGTGTTAGGAGATCCGTCGATGTTATAGAGGGCAATGGGCTGATGGAGACGATGAGGGAGGATTCGATGTTGTTTCACAAAACGTTCATGAATGAAGAGACCTGTGGCGCCAGAGTCTATCATTGCTGCACTGTTTGTATTCTTGAATCTGCCTTGCAACTTAATTGGAACGCGGAAGTGAGAAATGTCACTAGATTGAGCGGAGCCAATGGTACATGAGGGTATAGATGCATAGGTAGAAGTAGAGGAAGAATACAGACTAGGGAACCAGGCGGCAGCCGTGGCGGGTTCCCACTTTAAAAATTTGAACGCAGCTCTGCCATCTGCTCTGCCAACTCCTTTTGTCCCGCAGTGAGCATTTGAAGGATCTTCGTGAAGGCCGGCGCAGGGGCAGGTGTTGCAGTAGCAATGGAAGTGGAAGGCTCAGCAACCATTGAGGTAGCAGCTGCAGAACGAGGGAGGGGTTTTGGGAGTCCTAAGAACTTCCTGCGGCAGACAGCCGCCAGGTGACCAGTTAGCCCACAGTGATTGCAGATATCACGTTCATGGTGTCCATCCACCTTACGGTGCTCTTTGGACCCGCATCCATAACATCTGCCTGCCATGGCCCTATGGTAGTCCTTGGCTGATCGTCCCGTAGAGGTGGCATCTACCTCCATTGCATTTGGATCACGCGATGGGATGAAGGGAGTGGGGGTATAGGAGCCGAAGCTGGGAGTGTTCTGGGAGTATTGTTTCCCTTCCTCATTGGCACGTTCATTCTGTCGGTTGTTGATCTGAATTGCTTCACTAATCAGATCATGCATAAAATCTGTATTGGCCTGAGAGTTGACCAATCTGTCCTTGATTTGCTTCGAGAGATGGTCATAGAAACGATCTCGGAGGTTGGCGTCTGAATATCCCGTCCTGCTAGCTTACTGCTTGAAGGTGGCAGCATATGTTGCCACACGGTCCCTTCCTTGCCAAAGACTTTTGAGAACACGTTTGGCCTCCACCACCAGGTCCGCTGTTTCAAACCGTTGCCTAAAAGCGCCAGCGAAATCATCCCAGGTTGGGTAGAGGAGGGCAGGAGCTGGTAGTCCTGAAGCAACTGCTTGAGCGACCTGACTGATATTCTCCAAGGTGGGAGTAGCCCAGATGGCAGCATCACCATCCAGGTATGAGATAGCCAATTTGATTCTCTCTTGTTCATCACTAAGGGAACGGATCCCCTGAGCCCAGAGTTCAAAAGCGGCAATGAAGCGTCTTGCGTCATCACTGCGCTTCCCATCATACGTCTGGGGTTTGCTAACACCTTTATTGGTGCTAATGTTGTTAGCAATACTGGCTACTGCCGTTTGTAGCGCCATCTGTTGTGTTGCAAGTTGTTGAATTAGCACGGCAAGGTCTTGGGTGGTAGGGGGATGGGCCATGATGAGAGTGGTTTCGACAGGGATGGGTTCAGGAGATGGGGATAATGGTTCTGGTGTGACTGAGATATCGATGACAATAGGCTCTGGGGATGGTGCGACAGGGTCGTGTCGTGACAACTAAGTACCTATATCATTTTCTTTATCACTTTCTTTCTTCCTTTTCACATGCTTTAGTAACCACATGACCGCGTTCGTTACTCATCGCTCAGATGACCACTCACTCCCGCGCTGTCATTAGTTTATTGTTCTTCCCTTGTTTCTCATTCGCTTTCCAGTATTTCACTCTCGCGTTCTTGTTCTTTGATATCTATTGTTCTTTGTTCTTTTACCCTTGTCCCTTACCTGGGTTCCTATTGTTTCAGACTCGTATATATAGTACAGTAGACAGCTACCAGTTCCCTATCTCGACCTCTTGGTCTTTGGGAACTAGGTTCGTGTTTGTATCCTTGTGTACACTCAATATTGACTTGGTCTTTGGGAACTAGCCTGCCTTATTTGACCCTTGTGATCGGCCCTTCGTGCTATCACTGTCGCTGAGATCACTTTTCCTTTTTGCCTTTGTGTGTTGAGCGTTACTCACACTCAGGTTTGTGCTTGTGCTGTGCTTTGATCACCTCCCATAGTCGCTTCCGCCTACGTCGCGACATTAGGTCGAGATCTATTACTCGTACCATCAGATCCATCACTGATCTTACGAGGAGTGGAAATCGGAGTCCACCGATTCTCCACCTGCTGTTATCACCACGCCGACTTTCGGAGTTAACTCTGACTGTTCAGACTACTATCACGCCTTTGACACCGTAGAACATCACGACATCCACTGGTCAACTGAAGACGAACACAACAGACACTGGGAGCCTTGTGACGAGAACCCTTGCCCCAATCGATACTTGCTTACAGTTGATCGAGACTACGATCCAACTGGTCGTCGCATCCACATCTCACGACCCGCCTCTCCAGTAGTACCTGAACCTACTGCAGCCTTCACTAGAGTTGGACGACCCTCAAATCCCAGCTCCCGCGCATCTCCCACCTTAGTAACAACCACTATCACAGTACCTGAACTAGAATCAGAATCCGAATCAGAACCCGAACCCAGATCCGACTCCGATACCGAAATGACTCACAACTTCTCCGCCCAAGAACTCGGAAACTTGATTGGGCAGTTAGTCCAACAACAATCGCAACTCCAGCAGGTAGTATCTAGCATGGCGGGCAATATTAGCACCAACAAAGGGGTCAGCAAGCCTCAGCCCTACGACGGGAAAAGAAGCGATGATGCTCGTCGCTTTATAGCCGCATTTGAGCTATGGGCCAACGGAGTACAAACATTGCGTACGAACGAGGGGGAACGCATCAAATCCGCAATTTCATTCCTCGAAGGTGATGCGGCAATCTGGGCTACCCCAGTTTCCGAAAACATTAGCCAGGTAGCTAGTGGTGCTGTCGACACTCTTGTCTATCCCACCTGGCAGGAGTTCAAGGATGCCTTCAAAGCCCGCTTCGAGACAGTAAACCCGGTTGTAGATGCCAAGGACGCCTTGAAGGTCCTCTTTCAGGGAAAAACCACCGTCGCTGCCTATGCAGCATCGTTCAAACAGTACTCAAGCCGTACTGGATACTCAGACCCAGATCTCCGAGATCGTTTTTACCAACATCTAGCAGCACGTATCAAAGACGGTCTGGTCCTCTCTTCAGCTAACACAGACACCCTCGACAGCTTGATCAAAGAGTCCATCCGAATTGACAATAGACAGATTGAACGAGCCAGGGAGAAGGGACAAAACCTGGTAAACTACTCCTATTCCCAGAACACAAACGCCTTCCATCCAACTCCATTCACTCCGGCCCGGGATCCATTTGCCATGGACGTGGATGCCACTAGCACAGGGCGATCTGCGGAGGACTATCGAAGGTTCATGACAGGGAAATGCTACGGATGCGGATCCAAGAACCACCGAAAAGCAGATGGACACCACGAACGGGACATCTGCAGCCACTGTGGACTCACAGGACACATAGCCGTAGTTTGTCGAAGGAAATTCATGGGCCTCCCTAGACCGAACATGGTTCGTACTGCCGCCGCCACTTCTATCATTGCCGAACCTGCCACCTCTATTGCTGCTACACCCACCCCGCTCCCTGACTTTTCCTCGATTCTACAGCAGTTAACGGACAACCAGAAAGCGTTGGCGGACCAAATCTCAGAGCTCCGGCAGAATTTTTAAAGTGGGAACCTGACTCGGCTGCTGCCGGGTTCCCCAAACTGTACTCTAATTACGATTCTATCTCCTCATGTATCCTCGGTTCCACCCAATTCAGCGATGTTTCTCATTTTCGCGTACCGATTAAGTTACAAGGGAGATTCAAGAGTACCAGTAATGCAGCAATGATAGATTCCGGGGCCACAGGTCTATTCCTACATCAACGCTTTGTGGATAAGCACTACATCCACACACGTCCCCTCACTCATCCCATCACTCTCTACAATATTGATGGAACGCTCAACAATGCGGGCAAAATTACCCATTCTGCACGACTCCTTTCGACCGTAGATCAGAACCCACCTCAACCTCTCGAATACCTGGTCACTAACCTGGGCTCGGAAGACATCATCCTAGGACTCCCCTGGCTCCGGAAAGTGAACCCTGATATAGACTGGAAGGAAGGACGTCTAGCCCAACTAACCACCAAACGAGCACTCCCAGCCATGACTATCGAGGAGATCCCGGATTTGAAGGAAGGTAACATCGGAGGGACAACGGACGGACTCTTGGCAATTAATCCGGAATATGTTCCGCTTCCACCCATAAGTGAGTCTGAAGAACTACTGGGAATTCATGAATATGAGGAAGGCACACCCCTGTATCGACTATTGGGCAATCGAAAGAGAAGGAGAGCACTACTGCGGGCAGGTATCATCAGTCACACGACAGAAGAGCTTTGGTGCGCAGCAGGATACACCTACTCTCAACAATTGGCGGAGGCAGCACACAAGGATAAACCGGAGAAGACTTTTGAGGAAATGGTACCCACTATCTATCAGAAATACGCTAAAGTCTTTTCAGAGAAGGAATCTGAACGTCTTCCAGAGCACAAACCCTGGGATCACGCCATTGATCTTAGGCCTGATGCACCCGAAACTTTGCGCACCAAAATCTATCCGATGTCACCCAATGAACAAGAAGAACTAGACCGATTCCTGGATGAAAATCTACGAAAAGGATACATTCGCCCCTCCAAATCTCCCTTAGCATCTCCAGTCTTCTTTGTCAAAAAGAAGGATGGGAAACTTCGTTTTGTACAGGACTACCGACGACTGAACGAATACACTGTCAAGAACCGGTACCCACTTCCCCTGGTTACTGACATCATCAGCCGATTACGAAAGTCCAAGATATTCACCAAGTTTGATGTACGGTGGGGATACAACAATGTGCGGGTGAAGGAAGGACATGAGTGGAAGGGAGCGTTTGCAACTAACCGAGGACTCTTCGAACCCTTGGTCATGTTCTTTGGCCTAACAAACTCGCCCGCTACGTTTCAAGCCCTCATGAACTCAATTTTCGCTGACTTGATTGCCTCAGGAAAGGTGGCTGTATATCTAGATGATATTCTCATCTTCACCGAAACCCTAGAAGAACACCGAACCGTAGTTCACGAAGTCCTCACCCGTCTGGCTCAACATGACCTCTATTTACGACCCGAAAAATGCGAGTTCGAACAAACGTCCATTGAATACCTGGGACTTGTCATCAGTGAAGGGGAAGTACGGATGGATCCGGTAAAGATTGAGGCAGTGAAAAACTGGCCAGTCCCTACTTCACTCCGTGACCTTCGAGGTTTCTTGGGCTTTGCTAATTTCTACCGACGGTTCATTGAAGGATTTGCAAAGAAAGCGCGACCACTTAACGACCTTACACGGAAAGACATCAAATGGCAATGGGGGACGGCGCAACAGGAAGCATTCGAATCATTAAGGGACTCCTTCACCTCAGCCCCGATTCTGGTCTTATGGGACCCAGGAAAGCCGACGCGGATTGAAGTAGATGCCTCGGGATTCGCTTCAGGGGGTACACTGTTGCAATTACAGGACGATGGACTTTGGCACCCGGTCGCATTCCGATCCGCATCCTTGAATCCAGCAGAACGGAACTATGAAATCTACGATAGGGAAATGCTTGCCATTATCGAAGCACTCAAGGATTGGAGGCACTATTTAGAAGGCTCACCCGAACCATTCGAAATCATTACCGACCATCAAAACCTGGAGTTCTGGAGGACAGCACAAGATCTTAGTCGTCGACAAGCAAGATGGGCCCTCTGGCTTTCCCGATTCGACTTTTGACTCAAACACCGCCCCGGGAAAGCGAACACACAAGCCGATGCTCTCTCACGGATGCCACACCATCAGGTAATCGATGCGGAAGACAACAAGGAGCAAACGGTGCTCCAACCACAACACTTTATCAATGCGGCGCACATGGTACTATTCCAAAACCCCCTATTGGAGCGAATCCGACAGGTTAGCGAACGAGAGGCAGAGGTATTGGAGGGATTAAAGAGCCTGAAGGGACCACGAGTGTTGACAGGGGGATTGGATGAGTGGAAAGAAGACAACGGTTTGGTGTACTATCGAAACAAGGTATACGTACCACCTAACCCGGAGCTCCGGAAGGCGGTACTGGTACAATGTCACGATTCGCCTACAGCTGGACACCCGGGGATGCATGGTACGTTAGAACTCGTTAGCAGGCAATACTGGTGGCCAGGGATGCGGTCATTTGTGGACAAATATGTAGAAGGATGTGACCTCTGCCAACGGAAGCGACTCAATCCACACCACTCCTCTCCGCTTCAGCCTCTTCCTGTTCCGGATGGTCCGTGGCAGGATATTGGCGTAGATCTCATCGGAGAGCTCCCCATGACCCAGGACGGACATAATGCTGTAATAACCTTTGTTGACCATTATACCAAGATGATCCACTGCTTCCCAACCACAACAGAAATCACTGCTGAGGGCGTAGCCGACTTCTTTTACCGCAAAATATTCCGACTTCATGGTCTTCCTCGACGGTTCATTTCGGACAGAGGCCCCCAATTCGCGGCAGATGTAATGCGGCAACTCTTGAAACGACTCGGGGTAGAATCAGCACTCACAACAGCATATCATCCTGAAACCAACGGTCAAACAGAACGAGCAAACCAGGAGATTGAACGATACATTCGCATGTATATCAGCCGACGACAAGATGATTGGGATCAACTACTACCTACCGCTGAGTTTGTTATCAACTCTCGAATTCACTCCGCTCACGATCATTCTCCATTCGAAACCCTCTATGGATACACCCCCGAATTTACGATTCCAATCCAAGTTTGGAACAAGTACCCAACAATAGATCAGCGGTTGACGTTGCTACAGCATGCCCGGGAGGATGCGGAGGCAGCTCTTAGGATGAGTAAGGAGCGTATTAAGGGAGATGACACGAGGGAGGTTCAGACATTCACAGTTGGACAACCGGTATGGCTATCACTACAGAACCTAAAGATTCGACAGAAAAATCAAAAACTTGGGAGTCGGCGACTCAGGCCATTCGAAGTAGCAGAAAAGACCGGACCTCTGACATATCGCCTTAACCTACCAACTTGGATGAAGATCCACGACAACATCCATGTTAATCGACTATCACCATGGAAAGGGAACGAGGTTAATGGAGTTAGGCCACCACCACCGGATCCGGAGATCGTGGAGGGGGAAGAGTTCTATGATGTGGACAAAATTTTGGACAGTAGGTTCTATGGGTGATGGAAGAAGCTACAATTTTTGGTACGATGGAAGGGTTATGATGAAGGACAGGACAGTTGGGAGAATGAGGAGAATGTGAAGGGATCAAGTGACGAAGAAATTGCAGACTTTTATCGGACACACCCCAATGCACCACGGAAAATCTCGGCGGCCATTTTTAATTCGCTGCCCTGGCAAGCCTATGAAAACCTTACGGAGCTGGTCGCTGGGACATCGACTGTAGAAGGGGGGTAATGTCGTGACAACTAAGTACCTATATCATTTTCTTTATCACTTTCTTTCTTCCTTTTCACATGCTTTAGTAATCACATGACCGCGTTCGTTACTCATCGCTCAGATGACCACTCACTCCCGCGCTGTCATTAGTTTATTGTTCTTCCCTTGTTTCTCATTCGCTTTCCAGTATTTCACTCTCGCGTTCTTGTTCTTTGATATCTATTGTTCTTTGTTCTTTTACCCTTGTCCCTTACCTGGGTTCCTATTGTTTCAGACTCGTATATATAGTACAGTAGACAGCTACCAGTTCCCTATCTCGACCTCTTGGTCTTTGGGAACTAGGTTCGTGTTTGTATCCTTGTGTACACTCAATATTGACTTGGTCTTTGGGAACTAGCCTGCCTTATTTGACCCTTGTGATCGGCCCTTCGTGCTATCACTGTCACTGAGATCACTTTTCCTTTTTGCCTTTGTGTGTTGAGCGTTACTCACACTCAGGTTTGTGCTTGTGCTGTGCTTTGATCACCTCCCATAGTCGCTTCCGCCTACGTCGCGACAGGTCGGCTTCAGTTTCTAGCTCAGGTTCTGGGATAGCAGTGGGAATAAGCATGGGAGAGGCTCTAGCGGATGGGACAGCACTGGGAGGGTTTGAAAGTCTACCAACCCGGCTTGGAACTCAGCTTGGAATTCTGGGGATGGTTATGAATCGTCCGCTTTCTGAATCGCTTGGGGCGATGGGAGCAGAGTTGCGGTATCAATTGGGACAAGGGTTTTCGTCGCAGTCAAACCAAGTGTCATGTTCTTTGTCTGGATTGTATTTAGAATGAATGTTGCACTGATCTTGAGTATCAAATGCATGCTGAAATCCTGAACAATTGATGTCTGGTGTAAACAAAGGCGTAATGGCAATGGAAGGTGGAGAACCGGGTAAGTCCAATTTCCACTCCTCGTAGGATCAGTTGGAAAGGCTGATGGTACGAGTAGAGATCTTGACCTAATGTGGTGATGAAGGGAGAAAGCACGGAGAAGGCACAGGCTCAAAGCACAAGCTGAAGTGAGGAGTGGGGCTAGCACCACACACAAAGGCTGAAAGATATAATGATCAAGACAACAGTGATAGCACAGGGCCAATCACTAGGGTCGCACAAGGAAAACTAGTTCCAAAGACCAAGTAAGTATATTGAGTGTAAACAAAGATACAAGTACTAACCTAGTTCCAAAGACCAAGAGGTCAAGATGGGGAACTAGATGTCAGCTACAGTACTATATATACAAGAGTCTCAATGAGTAAGCGACAGCGTGGGAAGTTGATAGAAGGATATGGAATGATGTAGAAAGATATGGCAGAGTGTGGACAGATCCAAACCATAACAAGGATAAAGAAACAAGGGGATGTAGGGGAAATAAAGTAGGTACCATATACTGTGTAGCATGTCACGACACCAAAGGTTCGCAAATTCATTCACGATTATATCAATTCGTGTACAGTTTGCGGACGCAACAAACCTCGTCGACATAGGCCTTACGGTCTACTCAAACCACTTCTAGTTCCCGTCCGACCTTGGGATTCTATATCAATGGACTTCATTGAACAACTACCAGACTCTAAAGGACATATGGCTATTTTAGTTATTGTGGATTGAGCCTCGAAACAAGGCATTTTCATCATGACACATGACAAAATAACGTCCGAAGAGCTCGCGGAATTGTTCGTCCATCACGTTTTCTCGAAACACGGAGTTCCTAGTCACGTCACTTCTGATCGAGGCTCAGAATTTGTTTCGGCTTTCTTTTGCACTTTAGGGGAAGCTCTCTCGATCAAGCTACACTTCACCTCGGGATACCATCCTGAGGGGGATGGACAAATGGAATGAGTTAACCAGACTCTGGAACAATACATTTGTATGTATTGCACGTATCAACAGGACAATTGGGAAAAGCTTCTGCCTATCGCGGAATTTGCATACAACAATGCTCCTAACGCTTCCACTGGTATTACTCTGTTCTTCGCAAATAAAGGTTATCACCCTAACATTACAGTGAAACCTGAAATCGACATCCATTCCGATCGTGCGATTGATTTTGCGACGAATTTAGATGAGATTCATTCCTTCCTCCACGAAGAAATTACTAATGCGCAAACTTGATACAAAGAGCAAGCGGACAGAAAATGTATTACTCACCCTGATTTTCCCATTGATTCACAGGTATTTGTACTAGCAAAGCACATTAAAACCACTCGACCTACCGCAAAGTTCTCCGAGAAGTACCTTGGACCTTTTAAAGTTCTTGAGCGCATAGGAACTCTCTCGTACAAGTTACAACTCCCTTCCTACCTCAGTCGTATCCACCCAGTTTTCCATGTATCCCAACTCGAACCATATACTCCGAACTTGATCCCTCATCGCGAACAAAACTCA